>JALJVW010003518.1:25325000-25715000 GCA_024865655.1 Emberiza elegans
ATTCAGCAATTTAACCTTTATGCAAACCGGTTACATGAAAAATATGGGTGAACCAAGGAGGGTCAGTTACAATGCGGTTTCCCTTTGAATCATTAACAGCACAGACCTGCCTGGACTTTGATATCCCCAAGAACTTTATCAGTTCCAGAACACACACCACAGCTAAATCTTATTCATGCTCCTTGTTACAAGTGGGCCAGAGGATAAGAGTGCTGCAACTGGAGTTTCTCTTTCACTCATGTTAATGAAGTGGCCAATACTTGAGAAAATAAAGTAGCATTAAAATGGGGAGAAGGAAGAGAGCAGTAAAAATAATGACCCCTCTTCCCCTAATAATTTGAAGTTCATTAAACAATATTTCTGTGAGGTTTCTAATTCTCCCTAGCCACGTGAGCATTTGCAAGGCTGCAGTGATGATGGGGGAATAAAATTATTGTCTGACCTGAAATTAAAAATGCTCAGCATGACTCAAGATGAGTAAACTGGATGGTTAAAATATCCTCAGGCTGCAAGTATTACAGGTCCTGTTACAGTGATGATTAGAACAACAATTAAAGAGAAATCACCAGATTGAATGGGTTGTTTGGTTTTTTTCCTGAGCATTTAGCTCTTATGTAAATCCTTACTGTAACTGTTTGGTTACAGATAGGAAAGTGGGATGCATCTATTTTACATGAGATGCACAAAGACTGGCACAGCAAGGTTGCTCAGCACTTATTTACCACCTGGATTATTTTACATTTATTGATCTTGATAAAAACCAGAATTATCTCAGGACCATAAGAGATTTTAATCTCAGATAACATATTTTTAGTGTTATTGATGGTACATCACAATCCTGCTCTATAACCTTTGATATTGCTTCAGTTCCATTATTTCAGTTACATTTTTCCACTGTTCTACTTCCTCTGTTCTTAAACTTGAGGGGCTCTTGATGGAGGGTAGGGGATAAAGCTTTCTGATAAATGTTGCAAGCACCTAGACAGCTTTATAGCACAGGCTTTTAATGAGTTATGATGTTTAAAGTAACTAGTGTTTCCAATTCACAATAAAAGTACTTTTCCCCTTTTAGTTATTTTTATTTTATTTTAAAGGGGATCAGCCATAGCAAGAATCATTGGCAAAAATGTCCAGAAGTCAAATAGATTTGATCCCACTGTCAAGATGTGGGTATTTGAAGAGATCATTAATGGAAGAAAACTCTCAGAAATCATCAACCAGGAACATGAAAATGTAAAATATCTGCCTGGGTATAAGATACCCCACAATGTGGTAAGTTGAAAAAAATTAAAATATCTGAATAAATATATATATATATATATTTTTTTTTTAAAATAAGGGAGGCAATGTCTGAAAAAAAAAATCAGGAAGCAATTCACTGTTTTGTTCTGGTTTGCCACCTAACTCACTCCATTATAACTCCCTGGAATATAATTCAGTTCTGTGATTTCTGCTTGTCTTGTATGTCACGAGCAACTTCAAACACCAACTGTGTCTGTGCTGGTATCACACCATCCTCCTCCCTGGCAGAGATCAGCACAACTCTAGAAATGGCAGGCAGAGATCTGTCTACACAGAGCTATTTCAAACCCACAGCATCTTCTGGAAAAACAGGCAAAGCTACTGTTCTCCTTTCTTCAGAAAAAAAAAATCAAAAGCAGAGCTGTGGCTTACAAGGAGGTGAATAATGAGCTATCAGCTCATCAGTGATTTCAGGACAGCTGTAGTTAATAAAGCTCTAAATTCCATCAAAAAATATATTTATTTTCATGGACATTTAAAATACCAAGTTACACATCTCTACTTAAATTAATTACCTTAGATAATTTACTGCTACCAGAGCAAGTGAGGTGAAGGGGTTTGGCTGTTCAAGATTTTGGCAAATGCTGCTGCTTTGTAAGTAGTGCCACATTTTTGGAACAGCTGCAGTTGTAAAGAGAAATTAAAATGCTGCATGTGGTGGGTCTCCTTGCTTGGGGAGTGGTTATATTTAGTAGTCCATTTTGTGCTGTGATTGCATATTTGCACTCCTAGTGTTTGAACTTGGCACACAGTTCTCCTGGGTTACAACTGACTTGTCACTGTTATTTTTACAACCCTCTAGCAGATTTTGTCATCATCCCTTGAGGCCAGTCTCACCCTGTTTAGAGCAAAGCCTGAGGCTTTATCAGCAAAAATCAGCTGGTTGCAGTAGAGGGACCCTCAGACCATCTCCAACTGAAAAAAAAAAAAAAAAAGAAAAACAAGCTGAGCTTTTCCTTGCATTGCTCTGCAGCAATTTTGGAGAGACAGGAGCACAGTCTGTGCAGTGCTGCCAGCCTCTGCCCTACTCCCACTTCACTGTTTTCCAGAGAAGCAGCCTGGCTGGCAGCAGCTCTGGTTTTCTTGCTGGGAGTCCCACTTGCTTAAGGCTGCATCCAAGAGTGATGTTTACTCCTACTGTAAACTGCTTCTAGCAGGCTCACATTCACCTGCTGTTGCTTCTGTAGCCTGGCTTGGAATTGTTGCTCTGAGTAACGCCAGCATTTGGAAAAAGATACAGCTAGGAATTTTTTAAGCACGTTGTATAGGTTTTTGTAACTCTTGGGAAAATTACTGTATATTTAAAACAAAGACACACACCCAAAGATGATGATAATCTCTGTCTTTTGATACAGTTTATCCCTCAGTAACTCAGCTGGTGACCTATGGGAACTAAAGACTTCTAGAAGAGCCTCTGTCCCACAACCCCATTTTATTCCTGCACTCCCCAGTGCTACCACTCATTCCAGAAGAATCATATGGGGTTGGTCAGCCATCTTCAGGAACCAGATCAAGAAGCTGAACTAGCAAAGGGACTTCCCAGCACACCACAAATTTATGAAGTACATCATCTTTCCCAGATTATCCACACAGGGTTAAATTATTTAAAAATTATAAAAAATCCAACCCCAAAACAGTTCAGCTGCTTTGGATATTTCAGAAGAGATCTGTAGCTGCTTGTGTGGAGAGCTGGCAGCTATGCCACAGGGCCAGTTAAAATTAAGGACATTTGCACTGCATCTGCCATGGCTTTGGCATGATGGTGTCTTGCAAGGAGTGAGGATTCCTACCTAGGGCTCATTTTGTTTGTCACTCTTGTCCCAGGTGGCTGTGCCAGACGTGGCTGAAGCAGCAAACGGGGCAGATATTTTAGTGTTTGTTCTGCCACATCAATTTATTGGACGGATCTGTGGGCAGATTGCAGGACAGATAAAACCCGGGACATTTGGGATTTCCCTGATCAAGGTAAGTTGTTGTCTCCACAGTACTCAGTCAATATGGAGTAAATAAACAGCTCCAACTTAAGGGCAGGAGCTGCAGCCCTTGGCATAAACACGAGCATTTCTTTGTGCAAGAGTTAAATCTTCCCCAGCTCTGCCAGCCCTTCTGCTCTTGTGGCTGTGGAGAGGGAAGGATGGGGCAACCTATCCAGGCTAAGAATATCTGTTTTTGCCAGTCATGTTTAGCCTGGATCAGCTCCCACTTGGACCAGCATGGAGGTGAAAATGGGCAGAGGAAGGGATGCGTAAAGCTGGCACTGCTGCCAGAAAAAATACTCTGAGACTACAGTCTCAGTTAACTCCTAACTGAGAGCTCCAAGTGCCTCTTACAAGTACATGCTAAAGCTGTTCTTGGCAGCATTAAAATGGCATAATAACACTAATGATTTTGCAAAACTGAAGCAATTTCAATCTGGCATGAATGGAGAAATCGCTTTTTAAAGTTAGAGAGGTACCAGATTGTCATAATCTTTAAAGGAATTAATGTTTTAAGAGAATGTCAAACTAAAAGCCAGAGGCAAAGCATAGGAATGTAGTCTTACCACTTCTTTGTTTGATTGCATTACAGGAAATATCCCACTTAAAACTGTAATGAAATAAATGTAATTCAAGTTTTTGGACTTCAATACCAGCTCTTCTGCTCTACAGAAATTATCTCATAAGCAACATGAAGAAGAGAGGAAGGAAATTTCTGCAAATTTAGCTTAAAAAACCTAAGACAGTTCAGTATACTCCTTAACACCCAAAAAGCACTTTGGTAAATACTTAGATCTTGCAAAAAAGCCCTTTCTTATAGACTTAGTTTTAAATGTCTTTTCCTGTACTACAGAAATTTAACTGAAAGCAAAAATCCAACATCAAAGAAAGCAAGCGTCAGGCCAGCAGCACTTGATGTGAGGCCTCTTGCAGGATTACCTTGACTGTCACTTCTCCCTGAGCTTGCCTTGAATTTGCAGTTACCAAAGTACAAACCCAGAGCATTTGTATTAATGGCTAACACTAGTGATTTTAAGACTCTTCTTTTTTCAATTAAAACTAGAGAGCTGCAGGCAATAGAAAACCTTCTGCTTTACCAGTGCTCTGCTGCTGTCATTTTCCTATTCTAATACCCTGGCTTTAACGATCTTCTTTTCAGGGGATTGATGAGGGTCCTGATGGTCTGAAGCTCATCTCTGACCTCATTCGAGAGCAGCTGAAAATAGAGATCAGTGTGCTGATGGGGGCCAACATAGCCAAAGAAGTGGCTGATGAGAAGTTCTGTGAAACCACCATTGGTAACTATTGCAAAGAGCCAGTTAGAGCTGGGGTTTAAAGTCACCTGTGGCAGGATAACCTCTGGAAGAAGCAGAGGGATGTGACTGGTCCCAGGTGGTCCCTGAGTGGAGCAGTGCCTGCTGAATTCCTTCAGGGAGCCAGGATTATTTCCAGAGAATTTGATGCTGAAAGAATCAAACTGACAGTGGGTTTCAATGCTGAGAGTTAATTTAATCCACTGAAAATATCACAGCTTAATCCTGTTTTCTGTAGGAGTTGGCAAGAGCCACCTTTTGCATCTGTAGAGCTCAACATGGAGTACATCAGCAGCTGATTCAGAATGCAGTCTAGATAAAGAAGTGTAATCAGAAGCTCCTATGTGCTCACACTCCCAGAGGTGTATTTCTTCATCTTAAAATTTCTTTGTTTGGAAAAGAAAACCCAGTAACATTCTGTTCCTCCTTCCCACTTGGACTGCTTGCCAAGACACGGCCTCAGATCCTCCCAGGACTGAGTCTGACCTAATTTGGAAAGTTCATCCAGTAGTTTTTAAAACTCAGACATTTTCAAAGCCAGTCAAAATTGAAGTTACATCCTTCCATAGCTAGGAAAGGCAAAAGAAAAATAAATTGTGTTGCAAGCATGTTCTTTTGCCTTGCAAATATTATAGTAATGGTGCAACTGTACCAGCTGGGCATTTGTTACTGAAAGAGCACCTAGGCACAAATAGGACTAGACATGATTAGGAAAGTTGAGTTATATTAATTCTCTTGGGGTGAATTTAACTTCTCCTGGCCTCGTTTGAAGTCATGATGATGACTGAGCAAAGAGCTTTGCCCCTTATTTTTGACCCCACTGAAAGCCATGCAGTCCAGAGACAGCCACCTCAAAGAGAACTGTTACTGTGAAGAACAAGAAGCAAACCTAAAGTTTCTCAGGAAATGGTGAGAAACCTCCCAGCTACCAGAGTGTGGTGTCCCAGGCTAGTAAAACTCACAGCTGAGCTCACCCTGAAGGAAACCAAGCTAACTTGTCCAAAACTCAAGAGCAACTCTATTCAAAGGTCTTTGCCCAGCTGGTCATGAGCTCTCCAGGTCAAGGCAAACCTCAGTTCCTTTAGCATTAAGGGCTCTCCTTGGCTGAACACTGTAACAACATGATACATGACCTCTGTAGAGTTGGTAGGAAAAAGTGCCAACCTTCAATTTCATCATCTGTGGATCCCCCTATAACTGGGCAATAGTAATTTGTGTCCCATGACAGTACTTAGCAGTGACACAGGTTTACATTTTCAAAGCAGAAATTATACCATTGTCCTGCAGGAAGCAGTTTGTAAATAATGTCTTTTGTAAGGTCTGTGGTTGTACAAGCTTTCTCAGACAGAAAGATTCATTAGGAGGCATCTACCTTTAAGTGCTTTAAGGTGTCATTAAACAATATTGATCAATGCCAAGGAGTTGCCTACACTTAACACTGGCATCCAGCAGCAGAAACTGCTGTTGCACAAATCTCTGGTTTAGCAACACCTTGGGACTGGGATCACAAAAGCTGAAGTAGTCCCTAGAACCTTATTCAAGGAGAATTGTGTCCACTCTGCAACATTGTAAAAGTGCTCTTTCATCTTTCTTTCCCACAGGATGCAAAAATGAAACTCAAGGAGAAATCTTTAAAGAATTAATGCAGACCCCCAATTTCAGGATTACTGTGGTGCTTGACTCTGATACAGTGGAGCTTTGTGGAGCCTTAAAAGTGAGTGTTTCCAAACCAGTATGTTTTATTAGGACCAAATTCTAACCTCACCTGAGTCTTCTGTAAGCCACAGGGTCTAATTTGAATCCTGTCACCATGTGAGTGAATGAGTCCAGAGACGATGCATCATTCATGAGCCAGTTTTCCAACTTGGAAAATAAACCTGGGAAATAAATTTTCCAACCTGGGAAATAAATTCCCCCAAACAGGGGAAATTTATTTAAAATGCAGTTGCAGGCAAAGCATTTAAAAATACTTGTATTTTTATCTTTATTTTACCAGAGGCACATCTGTTTTTGAGAGCAGAGTTTAGTCCACTGGGTTTTATTGTCTGCGTGTTGTGAGCACATGGAACAAAGACTCTCACTACATAGATTAGCTCCACTAATAATTATGTCCATGGTTTAAGTCCTAACCTGCTAGAAAATTCACATCAGAAGCAATGCTCTGTGTTGGCAGCATGTCTGTGTGGCATTCAGCAATGTCCACATGGAGATCCCAGGTGGGATCAAAAATGACACCAGAGTCAACAAATTTCCGAGGAGGGGACAATAGTGTGAGATTCAGAGTTTGCTTTCATATAAATTGAAAGTGACTTCAGGGTGTGATCCTTTTTACTTCTTTACACATTTAGTCATTTATACTTCAATAATTCACCTTCCCATGGGGGACATGGATGACTGATGAGGAAAGAATTGGTCCTGTTTAACTTCACATACAAAAATAAAATTTTTTGACATACAAAACCAAACACTGCAAATTTTGCTTTTGGCCACAGAGCAGAACTCTGTGGGGCAGGAACAGATGGGAGAATTTTTTACTGCTTTATGATAAATCATTCCACTTCTTGAAATCATTGGTTTGGTTTTGCCTCTGCTAAAAAAACCCTAAAAAAATTTAATATGTGCACTAGGGTACATAGATGTCTGGAGCAAACACGCCAATAGTAGCACTAAGTGGCATATTACTCATATACACTAAACTACATTTATTTAGGGACTTATTTAGGAGCTGGGAATTGGAAGGTGGGAAGGGAAGCATGCTGAACAATGGTGAGGACTTGTGGAGATGTTTAGGATCCTGAGAGATTTGTTTAGAGCTGTAGGCAAGGGCAGTTCCACTGATATTTGTAGGTAAACCCAAAATTTGATCTACTGCAGCATCTTCCTAGAATCTGTGCCTGCTCAAATCAGAGAGAGACCCACAAAGAAAACCTAGAAAGTTATGACTCTGTGTGGGATATTTGAAATAGTTAAACAGAAAGGTCAGCAAGATCCAACTTGAAACTAGCAGGAAAACAAAACACTAATTGCATACATGCTATGTGATTGCAATATTAGTGTATAAAACACTGCTTTGGTTTTTGCCCATGGGAGTAAGAGAAGATACTGAAAAATCTAAAATTCCAGCAACTTTTGCTCAACATTATCTGACCTGTTTCTTCATAAGATAAACTCATGGCCATTGGAAATTAACCCTTGTTCTGATGAAGACAGAGCTGTGGGGTTTCCTTGGGACTCAGTGCATGCTGATAAGCTGCACACCTTGACTGTTTCCCTCCCTCCCCTGTGTTTTGCACTGGCGCATTTTTAGAACATCGTGGCGGTGGGCGCGGGGTTCTGCGATGGGCTGAGTTTCGGCGACAACACCAAGGCAGCAGTGATACGCCTGGGCCTCATGGAGATGGTGGCCTTTGCCAAGATGTTCTGCAAGGGACCAGTGTCAATAGCCACCTTCTTGGAAAGCTGTGGGGTGGCTGATCTCATCACCACCTGCTACGGGGGACGCAACAGGAAAGTAGCAGAAGCCTTTGCTCGCACAGGAAAAGTAAGGAGGATTTTTAAATATTTTATGCTAAGGCATGTAGAAGTCCTTCTGTGTTTTATAAAGGCATCATTAATTGTTGATAACTTACCTTCTTGATAACTGCTGGTATCACAGCAGTATCCCCTCTGACCCAAGTAATCATTCTTCTCTCTTCTAGTCCATTGAGGAGCTGGAAAAGGAGATGCTGAATGGACAAA
This sequence comes from Emberiza elegans, assembly GCA_024865655.1. Taxonomy (NCBI): domain Eukaryota; kingdom Metazoa; phylum Chordata; class Aves; order Passeriformes; family Fringillidae; genus Emberiza; species Emberiza elegans. Next base: position 25,333,330 of record JALJVW010003518.1, read on the forward strand.
AGCTACAAGGTCCTCAGACCTCAGCTGAAGTCTACAAAATTCTGAAACAGAAGGATATGCTCCATAAGTAAGTGCCTTGAGTTAAAAAAACCAACAAAAACAACAACAAATTATGAGTGATTCATAACTTTCTTAACTGTACTTGTGTTTAATTATCTTGTTCATTTCTGCAACAACAGCTTTCTACATCTTGGGCCCCTGCTAGAGCCTGGCTTGACTGCTCATTGCCAGGATCAGTTGAATGGGAGAAGGGCTGAGCATTGTTAGAAGAAACAAGTCACAGACAGAGAGTGGGTTCAGGGGATACCATTAGTACCCAATAGAGTATTGTGAGATCACATATTGAACAGCAGGGAAAACAATCACAGAATATTCTGAGTTGGAAGGGACCCACAGAGATCATCACCAACCCTTAAGTGAATGGCCCATACACAGGAAACAAAAGAAATTATAATGTAAAGAAGCCTCCCAGACATCCCCATCCCCTAAATAAGATTTCAGGCTGTACACAGATTATCTTGCAGACATGAGTCATGGGCCAAAAGGTTTCTTGTTCTCAGTATACCAGCACTGCAGCTTGCAGCAGTCCTGCTCTCAGTGCAAACTTGAATTTGGTTATCTCAGTACAAATTTCAGGATCATATTCCTAATCAAAAATTTTCACATGCACTAAACAGGTCATGTGTGCTGATACCAATGCTTTAGTGTCACAAAGGTAAAAAGGTAAAGATAAAAAGTACCTCTAATTGCTTGGGATGATGTAAGATTATAAATAATTTGAAACCTTTGCCTCAAGTTACACAAAAGAAAAGCTAGACTTCCCTCCATCCCATTTCCTCTCATACATCAGCAGTACTGAGAAGTCAAACACTGCTAAATGAATCCTTAAAAACTTAATAAAATTGGAACAGATACAGAAGATTCAAGTGGCAATATCTTTCAAAAATGAGAGCGAAAAGGAAAGCTCATTTTGACAGCAGCTTTAAATCACAGCTTGATCTAATAATTATCCTATAATTGCCCTTTGTTACATGCTCAGCTCCAAGTCATTCAGTGGACTCATTTTTTTACCACATAATGACTAAGACAGCTTGTAAAAGGAAAAGAATCCTTTAAGCCAAGAAAAGAAAATCGTTAGACATTTTCATTCCTTTTAGTCCTTTGGATATCAGTAATGACTGCAAATAATATATCCATTTTGCACACAGCAGGAAAACAGGATATGCAATTCAAAATTGTTTTTAAATAAAAAATACTGGATAGGTACTTTGTTTCCAAAATAGCTTTTCTGTGCTGTCACACCCATTATTTGCCCCTCTTTAGCTCCTCTTCTTTGCCCAGTAGTATTCCAATAAAGGCAGACCCAAGCTAAAATTATATTGTAAAGAGAGACAAAATTTTTCCACTTTCAACAAAATAAAAAAACTCTTTCCATTAAAATGGAATAGAAACATTCATATAAACTTTTAAAACTATTTTAATTCCTTTATGCTTCTTTCAGGTTTCCATTATTTACAACCATCTACAAGATCTGCTATGAGGGTCGATCAATCCAAGATTTCATCATGTGCCTGCAGAACCACCCAGAGCACATGTAGAGATCCCTTCTCCTCACCTGGCTGAATTCTCACCTTCCTGGGACTTCTGTCCACTCCACAGCAACTGAAGTAGAGAAACAGGTTGTGTGACACTTGCTGTAAAAGCAGCAAAGAATGTATTTAATTCCCCTTGTCCTGGGGGTAAAAACATCTGCCTTTAATTTCAACATTACACCTAAGGAATAGGAAACAAACGTAAAACTTAACATTATTTCATTTGAGTTAGTAATGTGAGTATTTCACTATAATTATTTTCTTGTTGACTGAAAACAGTTCCCCCTGTAATTTTTACAACAGAGCTAAATACCTCACATAAAACTCAATGTTTTGCCTACAGTTACTTCTAGAATGGCACAACACATAGAAAAATCAAATAACTCATTCAAACAGATAAATCATAGTTTAAAAAAAATCCCAAGAGCAGTTAGATGCAATTGCATGGGCAAATGCTGGATTTCCATAATTCCCCTCAAACACAAACATTTTGTATTCTGGGACATTCAGGCCTTCCTTGATTTAGTTTCCCAGTAGAAGCTTCTTTGGAAAAATAGATATTATTACTGTGCTCAGACACACAAGAATGTTCATCAGATATATAAATAAAACAGTTTAAGAGGTGGGGGAAAGGAGAAGGGGTTTGGGATGGGTATATTGTTTGTTTCAAATCTGGGACACTAGGAATCTTAATTAGTAATCTGACCTTGATTAAATTTACTGTATTCCTTTAAAATACAGAAAAAAACATCTGAAATAACCAAAGACAATTTTGTCAGCATCACATTTTCTCAGCAAGTCCTCATCATTAATTTGAACCAGCTGAGAGGGGGGAAGTGGAAGTTGACAGGGAGATGTACCCAGGGCTCAGCTTGCAGCTCGTGCACTTGCTGATATTTTGAGGGGGAACCAGTAACAGTGACAAACTCTCTGTGATACTTGACTTTTTATACCTGTATGGAGATGACCGCTATAGACGCACAGAACTCCTGTAAACTGGCATTTCACACCAGGCTGCATTCCAGGAAACTCCACTGCTCCTTTCCAGACTGCAGAGTCGTGTCCTGACCCTGCTCAAGCAGCACATCTTACACTCCAGGAGAGAGATCTCCCATCTGCTTCTGAATTTTAAACACAAAATGGGTTCACAGACCAGGGGTTTTTATTGTGCTACCAGTGGCGTGAATTTTAGAAACATTGAAGTTTTTAAACCTTATAGCTGTACGTGGGTAACTTTACATACCTGATGTTTTTCAGAGTTAAAAACATCTACAAAATGAACAGTGGCGCATTTTATAAGCTTTAATCCCCTTTTGAAATACTCCTATTTTGAGAGAAGGCAAAAAAAAAAAAAGGAAGACTAACCTACTTTTGCTGTGCTTTATCAGATTTTCTGAAATAGCAGAGAGGAAGGCAAGTTTTTTTAAATCTATGTACTCGCTGTCATATTGCTTAGAGGAAAAAAAATGAGCTAATTATAAAATAATTTCAACTAATTTTAGAGGAATTCTAGGTCTTTCACATTTACCAGAGTAATATATATATATAATAATGTATTCTAATTACAAATATATTGTAAAAAATCTCAGTCTCACAGCTAGCAAAGCTAGCTCAGGTACCAAAACCAGTGGCTGCAGCATCCCTGATCCTCCTGAACAGCAGCAAGGGTAGCTCAGCTCCTCCTGCTCAGACTCCAGTCACAGCTTGGGGCTCTGCAGAGCAACACCAACATTCCTGCCACTGAAAAGGGATTCATGTGACCAAATCCTTCACACAAAGCAGGGAATTTATGATCTTCAATTTGAAGTGGAAAAGTACTTACAAGTTGCACAGTTTTGAAGTATCAAATACATGAGGATGGGATAGAGAATTCAGGAACCTCCTTCCTTCACCATCAGGCTGAATTTCTGATAAGTCATGTATGCGCTAATAATAACATAGAATATTTTACATTCAAAGTGTATCAAATAACAGTTTAATAAAGTGATCAATATGCAGACTTGATGTAATTTCATTTTTCAACATTCTCACAAAATAAATTGCTATTGTAATAGTGGTCCTTTATTGCTCTTACTCTTGCAGTTAATCATCGTCAGCTCTCAAAGAAAAGGACAAGAAGAATTAATATTCTACAGATATTTTTATTGAAGAACAGTTTTTTTCTTCTGTTGCATGACATACCTTTTTTAAACAGTAAAATAAGGAAATTTTTACTCCATAAATAACACAAATTAGCCCTTATATCTCAGTCCAGCCAAAATCTGTGTAAAATAGTTAGTTCTATATTTACATTCTGTACCAAAATAGGAAACACATGTTCAAGGTCAGCCAGTTCTCTCAAAACAGTTGTTTTATCTCCAAGGTAAGCTTCACATTAAAAAGGCAACATTTGCACTTTGGAAGTCTGGTAATGTAAGATCCCGTTATTCAGTGCACAAACAGCCCCAAATCCTGCAGAACAGAACATACATGCAGGCAGACACCCACACATCCAAACAAGCTAAAAACAGGGGCTCAGTCTTGCAGGGAAAACACCTTGAGCTGGCTGAAAGTCACTCCTTGGAAATGTGGGGAAGGAAGGATGTACACCTCCCTCTCTACTGAGTATCATCAAGCAGAAATATGTGCAGAACAGGAAGATTTAAAAACTGGTCTCATAAGGGATTGTGGATATGTCTGCTCGCAGACATCAGTCCCCCAGTTTATTAGAGCTCAGCAGAAGGAATGAGCTGTGTTGGACTGACAGTCAATTAATGGGGGATATAATTCAGTAATTAACCTACATCAAGGGCCGTGACTGTATCCCAAGATCTCAACTCATTTCAGGAGGAATGAATTGCTGCTTTTCCATGTGATTTTACTTGCTGCATTCTCCAGCCAAAAGCTATCCCTCCTCCTTATAATTGCAACACTAGAAAAAATGTGTTCCTAAAAGATGACTTGCTTCAATTTCTAATTGAAATTATTTGAACTACTGGGACCAAAAAATACTGCAAGACTAATTTACTTCCCTAAGCAAACATGGAATATTTTTTAAAAATTATGAAGTTAAAACTGTGGACACTATACACTGAAAATGTTCCTGTTACAGATGAGCAAACTCATGCATCTTAGCACAACTTCCAGGGCTCCTGCTGCCCCGTCTTCTCGGGTGGAAACACAAAGGCTTAAATGGGCTGTATTTCCAAGTTTTCACACTTAAGAGATGCAATAGGAGGGACTGGTCATGTGTGGTCAGGACACGTAACACAGCAAAATTTGCATTTATTTAAAAGAATTCTGAATTTTATGGCAGAAACTACACTTAAGGCTATGTAACTGATCTGCTTAAGCTACTATTTTAGCTGTGTTCTATACTCAAAAATGGCTTATGCTTCCTACTGTAGTAATTTTACTCTTAAAAACCTGAGACATGATTTGACTTAATTCATGTTAAGATCTGGAAGTTCACAGCAGGCTAAAAGCTGAACGCAAAGACAAACAGAACTGAGGTAGTCAGCTTTACTCAAATATTCTGTATGACAGCTACCAGTTCATTGCCACTTTAATTTGACACATTCTCTGGCAGTTTCCACAAGGCTACAGCTGCTAGCAGCTGCTAAACCACTGGTGGGATAGATGATGTTGCATTTTTCTGACTAAAGTACCTTCCACGCCCGACCCCCCAAAGTCACGTCCAGTTCTGCAGTTCACAGACAGCTCAAGGGCTGCACCACAAAGAAATTACAACTGAAACCTCAGATTATTAAGGCAGTAGCAGTTTTACTTCACTGGATTCACTGATGCTTAGCAGGTACTGGTGAACCTGACCACAAGAGCTCTAACAGGCTGATGGATTTTTTTCCCTTTCAATACAAAGCACTACATCCCCTTTCTTTAATTAATGCATACAATTCAGAAGTAGGTAAGCATCAACCTTCTAACCCATCTTTCAGTTAATTCTCAGGAAGAGAGATTAAAAGAAGAAAAGCCCTCAAGATAAACAACTGTGTAGAAGATAAAAATATTCAATTAAATATGACAAATCCCACACTTAGACAAACAGGAGACCAGCATATCAAATACTGAGCACAATAAATTAATACCAGTTAAAAAGTTTAACAGTTATAAAGTTAACCAGAAAGTTCAGACAGTGCAAACATTTCACAGTAAGAAAAAATAACCAGTAATTTCTTTTCAAGTATCAAAAGCATTGTTGTTGAGTGATACCATTTCAACTGCGTTATTGCACAACAGACAAAAAATACAATATCAACCTCTGGGACTTAAGATGTATTCTCAAACTTTTGTTTTCCAGGTATCAGTTTACATTGACTGTTTTGTGGCTATATTAAAATAATTAGTGATCACTTATCAATCTGAATGTTTAGTAATTCAGTTTGTACAATTTTAAAGCCTTTGAATCCTGACTTGTATTGCTTCTCTGAGACACTGACTTAAGGCTAGCCTAGGCCTTGAGTAATTCACAGCAAGCTTAACCTGCAGTTAGGAAGGAGAACTAGCCCAGTGGGAGGTGCTCTCAACTGTGATGTTTTAGACAGTTTAAGGTTGCACCTTACTTGCCTCAGCAGTGTCATAAGTTTCCTTAAATAAAAAAATAATAATAAAAAAAACCCCCAACAAAATCAAGTCCAGTAGGCACAAAGAATTTCTTACAATCATGATGGAAGTCCTATTATTACAGTATAATTGTACCTAAAATTTTACTCCATATCCCTACTTTCCATTTAGGAAAGGGATCCAGTCATTGACAATTATAATGCCACAGAACATTTAAGAAGAAAAGTAACATCATCTTTCTCTCTATACGTGCATTTTTAGTGCAATGGGCATGTCTGCCCCCTTAAATTTAACACTTGTCCAGGAGTGAAAACCATCCTAAAAGGACAGACAGTGGATTGAACCACAAAGAGTTTCTTTGTAAACACATTATAGTCAGAAATAAATAGAAATAAGGGTCCCATAGAGCAGCTGTCCTTACCTTGACAGATTTTACTCATTTCCTTCCTCATATATTTTGTCATCAAGTGATTAATTTTGTAGCAAGGTGTGCCCTCACATGGCTCAAACCATCTGATTCTCAGCTTACTACAAATACTCAAATAATCCATAGTATTTACATGTCCAAAAAGAGTAGAGGGAAGAAAAAAAGAAAACAGATTAGGCTTTCCTTCCACATTCAATATAGGTTTTGGTCTAGAGACATCAGCATGATCCTGTAAGATTATAGCTGCCATTGCTACTGGTTTGCTCTTCAACAAGAAGTGAGAACATCTGCAGTAATATTCATACTAGTTTTGAAAGAACAATGCCATCATTTGAAAAACAAATCAACAAAATAAAAAATAATCATAAATCCTATCCCAAATTTACAGTATGAGTATCAGTACTGAAATGCATTTGCCTGGCAAACTCTAGAGGACATTCAAATGTGATGTATTAAATTTCACAGTAGAACTGGCACATGCTACATGAAAATGGGATTTCTAGACAGTTGCACTGGTTACCAGTCTGAAATTCCATTTTGCGCATGTAGGAAGATGTAATGAACCCCAAGAATTAGTTGCTTTACCTAGTATGAATTCTGAGGGGCTCAAAGCTGCAGAATACAGTTGTGGAGGCATCTGCCAACAACTGGTTTACCCAATTACATTCTTTCCTCCCTCATAAATTGCAATAATTAACAAAACAAACAAACAAATTACCAGCCTCTTTAGGCCTTGGTTATCAGCAGTGATGACAACTGATTTTTACATGGCTTTTGACTAAACCACTGAGGTATATTTCCAGTTTGAGGATGCTTTGCTACCAATCACACAACAGATGTAACAAAAAAAAACAGCTCTCAGTTCTATTACAGAAGAGTTCTCATTTCAAATTTTGACTGAGCTGCCAGGTAGTTTAACACAGTTGGCAAAGTGGATCTTGTTACTGCGTCAAAAAAAACCATAGGATGCAATTCAGGAAAATACTGGCACTTATTGAGATGACAAGGTAAATCTTACTCCTCTCAAAATTCTGCCTGCTTTTGTCAACACCTCCCTGACTACTGTGTGTGCAGCAATACTTGCCAGGGGAGATGAGGTTCAGCAGGAGAGCTGCCTGCTGAGACAGAACCCCTGTGCTCCACAGCAAGGAGGGCAGCAGGATGGGAATTATCTCAGAACTTCTTCTTGCCCCAAGCTCAAGTCTATGCGCAGAGAAACAATCCTGTTAGCAGGGGAACTAAGTTGGCCACCAGCAGCCAAAGGGTTACAACCAGGCTGGAAGAGCAGGAACATAAGTCTAAGAATAAAAAAATAAAAAAAAAAATCTTACATTTAAAGACAAGACAAAATAACAAAGAGAACACTAAAAACCACCAAAGAATTAAAACAAACTTCTTGACAAAACACTAACTGGTATTTAGTGAATTCAGCTTTTTACCTTCCTCAAAAACAAAACTGACTGATCTTTCTGCATTACAACATGAACATTATCAATAGGAAGCTATACAAGTGAGAACTCACTTTCCACCAAGGTGATAATTTTTAAGATTATAATAACAATATGGCCTTCAAAACACAGGTCAGATTTCCTGATAAATTCCCAGGCTAAAGCTAGATCTCTGGGAAGATTACCAGAAGGAGACTTGAAATGAAGGCAGGCGTTCTGTTTCAGACACATTTCTCCTGTGTTAGTCACTGTTCTGCACGACTGCACAGCAAAACACAGGGCACCTTTCCTATTTCCTCTGCCTCCTACACCTAGGACCTTAAAATAGCCATAGCCTTCCTTTCCTGTTTCTGACAGTCAGAGCTGACACAAAGCTTTGACGTCTTCAGATATTTAATACTGAAGTTTGACTTCAGCAAAAAAGGCAACTTACCAATTGGTGCAGCTCTTGTTAAGTTAGAAGCTGGAGGATCCCTCTCTGGGGGACAGGAGTCACAGAAGTCTGAACAAGCTGGGCAAATCAGATTGCCAATGTGTATCCAGCCATTCATCTGAATGCTCACAGTCAACACCTGGCCTGAGCGGCTGCACAAGTACACAGTGTCCTTGACCCACACATGCAGCCCTTGTGGAGAACAAGAAACCTTCAAATAAAAGAGTAAGAGTCAAGTCTGTATTACAAGTCACAGTTGAGATGGTTTCTGTAATTGTGTGATGATACAGAGTATCACCACACAATTACGGAAGGCTTCAACCTATACAGAGTAACACCACACCACTTCAGGAGGCTTCAGTGTCTGCCCTTCTTTAGCCCAGCCTTTTATACCCCCATGTTCATGCATTGTACCTGTGTGCCCTCTGTTCCCTTTGGTGGGTGCTCAGTGCCCCTGGGCACTCCATGGCTCATTGCTGTCAGTGCTGTTCACCTGCTTTTTACAGCTGAACCCATTGGGGATGAGGCTCTGCCTCAGCCCCACTCCCAATTACCACAAACTGTGTAACTACAATGATTTATAAGAAGCACAGTTTAACTGCAAGTATTTTAATGCAATCTGAGCAACTACGAGATTCAGGAATGCTTCAAAGCACTGACTATACTCTTTTTGTGCAATTATGCAGATCGTCAGCTGAGAATGAGTAAAACTTGGCTTCTGCTAATGACCACATTTGCAGAGTTGTGTAGTTACTGAATGTGACACCCTTAGTGAGATAGTCCCAAAGAAAATGAGAGGTGACATGTGCACAGTACTTTCCACCTCTGAAAAATCAGAGTGACTAATTAATATTAAGCTTCAACAACAGAACATTTCATGGAAGTATTCCTTCCTATCTGAGGATGAAGTGCCATGGGGTAAGACAGATGATATCCCTAGTAACTGGAAGCCATCCCAGCAGTCACACACTTAACTATCTAAACTACAGGCTTATGGTTGGAAGATTGTTTTCAAAGTATGTTATATGATCCACAGATCACAATGCAGGTGAAAAATTCTAGCAGTCACAACCAACAACCAACATTTTAAACCTGACTTTTCCCTTTAGGGTTATTAAAAAAGAAAACCCACCAAAAACCCAACAAACACTTACTTGATAACATCCACTACCCCAGTCAGGGTAACTGAGTTTCCTCCTGCACTGTTCCATAACAAAAGCAGATTTCTGAATAAGACATACAGAGTTTGGTCCATATTTCTCTGCACCATAGTTTTTGGTAGGATCTAAGGTAGAAGGAATATACTGAATTGCTAGTTAACCAGAGGAACAGAAAGACCATATCAATTTAAAAGGCTATCTAATCAATGCCCCCACATGCAATTCAAAGTTTACTTTGTGAATATTTCAGACCCTGAATTATTATCAATTTGGGAATTATACCGTCTTAAAAATAACATGGGAGGAAACACAAGATTTAAGAAACAAACAAAATAATCAACTAACCACCAAAAAAAACCACAATGAGCAAGCACTTTCCATTGGAAAGTGGTTATGTTTGTCCTCAGGGAATGCCAGCTGTGATTGCTGGTTTGAGGGCAGAGGGTGTTTGTTTTTGAGACAACTGCACAGACAGGTAATATCCCACAGCATTCTGGAGCTCTGCAATACTGAACATCCATGCATTACACTAGGAGACAAGCCCATCTTCTGGTAACTCACAAAGACCCTGGCCTTGAACAAAATATCCACAAAGGTGAAAAGTGCAATCACATTTCAGAGCCTCAATAAACAACCCTCTCCTCCACCCCCATTCTTTGTCTTGTATTTGAGTCATTTGGGGTAGGTATCTGTTCACTCCTTATGCAATTCCTGCATTAGATATGTGAGTTTGCCTCAGGTGAACACAAAAGTTGTGCTATGCTTCTTACCACCATCAGTGTTTACACAGCTGGTGGTGTGAAACCTCATGAGTGAAAAAATTCACATGCAATTAGTTTGAACATGCAGCAAGTCCATTCCAAGTTAACAAATGCAATCTCTGCAATACCACCCTGAAGTCCTGAATACTGACCTGGCTGGTTTTCAATTATTCTACAGTCTGAACTGCGTTGAAATTCACCACTTAAATGCCAGCTGAATTCCTGACTAAAGGGACAATAGTCAGCAATTTCTACTGAGCCACCATAGTAAGGCAGTTCTTCTGCTGGTACTCCATTCAGATTGTCAAAGTACTGCAAAGCAAAATACAGTAGTGAAGCAGTTTGTAGAAAGGCAAGAGTACAGCTGTTTTTTAAATAGACCAAATCACTACAGCTGCAAGAACATCAGCTGTTACTACTCAGGAATTCTATTAACAGCACCTTACAATACCCATGATCCAGATGAGCCAGAAGTATTTAAGAATACATAAATAATGCAAAGATTTACATCTGCATGCATCCAGCTTCTGTCCCTGATTCCCCTCTGTAATAATGACATTCTTTGGAATGTAAACAGAACAGATTTCTTACTGTGCAGTGACAAAAGGCAGAAGGCTGGGGGAAGAAATCCCTCAAACAAGATATTTTGGGGAATTTCTGCTACATGGCAACATTTCTATCTGGTATTTGTCTAGAAAGCAAAGCAACATAATTTTCTTTTATTAAGATCACAAGGGGTTTTTATCTGTCCTCTGACTCCTTGTAATAAACTAAGTAGACATTTTTCACAGTATCTACTGTCATCTGATAGTTCAGAAGAAAAAAAACCAGAAACAAATACAATCATCAGGCTGCAATGCTCAACAATGAAAACACTCCAGTCATTTGTAAAGTAGGATCCATTATACCTGATATTCCTGAGGTAACTGCTTTGGAAACTTCTGCAAGTTGCACACTGCTACTGCTCTTTGGTCCTGTCTGCAGGTTAACTGCAAAGGATTACTCCTCAAAGTGTCGCAGTATGGACTGATTAATTGCTTCCTCAAAAACAAAAAGCAAGCCAACAAAACCAGAATAAAAATCACATCAGATCAATTAAACTGCTTTACATAAGCAGCTTGTCAAGACTGTTTGTTCCCATTCTCCCCTAGACTCAGTCAATCACACAAAGAAGCACTGACTTCTTCTCTGGAGGTTAGTTTTTCTTATTTGTCTGGTTTTGACCTTTCTGATTTAAAGAATATCAAGCCAGCAAACAAAGTCACAATGCATTCAGCGATTCAGTTTTAATGACACAGCTTTGTAAATTTTAAAGAACAAAAAATATAAGCAAAACAGGCCCACTATGCAGCTGTGTCCTAGAAATGTTTGAGCATTGTAAAGAACAAATAAGGTTGTAAGGAACAAACAAGGCAGGCTGTTTTGAAGATGGCTATCATCTCCTTCAGTTGCTTTAAGTACAGTCCAGCAAAATGACACAGGCAGCATTCCCAATCAAAAGGGACAAAATAAGAAGGCAAACACTTTTAGAGTAAGTCCTACCTGTCCTCTCTAAAGTGCAGCCTTCTCATGGTGTAAATGCATGCTGCACCCTGCTTGCCTCTATTTATTATAATTGGGTGGGATGCAGAGCAGCATTCCTTTTTCACCTCTACCAACTTCTACCTCTTTGTACTGAGGTACATTTGAAGGACAAATGTAAACAAGCATCAGGGTTTCCTCTGATTATTTTAAATTTTTTTTAAGACTGTATTCTTACTTTTGTCTCTTCTGGTCAATCCAGAATTTGCAGCTCTTCATTACAAAGTCACAGCCTTTATTGCGTCCCCAGTCTAATTTCTCTGCCATGCTGTAATTTGCTTTATACCATCTGTAAAGGTATTTTGAAATGAGAATACAGTTACTTCAAAAATTACTGCTCTGATTAATAAAACAGCAGTTCCAAGAATTTAATATTATGCCTTAAGGTTTTCAAATTAAGAAAAAGGGAAACTGCATCCCCTTCTGCCTATAGGAAAATACATTATGACTTCACTATTTTTCAAGCCACAATGAACTAGAAGAAAATTTTGTGATCTGCAAAGGAACAATACATACAGAAAGATGAAACCTTAGCAAATTTCTGCTTTCGATCTGCAAGAAGGGCTGAAAAAAATAATCAATATGTATTGCATGCAATTGAAAGAAGACTTACATTAAGACAAAAAGCAAATGCTACAAACAGCACTTTGGATTGCAATACAAGGCTTTTTAAAGCTAGATTAAAAATGGATTGTGAAACACATGAAGAAAAAGTAATATACAAGGTATGACTCTATCTAATGTAAAGCTAATTATGCTGATAGTCCACTCTGCTGCAGAGGAATAAGCACAGGTGCCTCAATTTGAAATAAAATCAAGTGCAATGCAAACCAAACACAAATGAACTAAAACCCACCCTCCCATTCTCCATTCTTACCCTGTGTCTTCCATTAATGCTAAGGTGATCCTGGAAAAGACTCGATTCTGAGTGTGGGATCCAGTCATTGCTTCATTCTGAAAGTTACCAGTTATGATTGGTAAGCCACTCAAAATTATTATTGTAAGAAAATGCTTCTTAGGAAAAAGCATTTTATTTCTCTTTTTACTATTGACAACCTAACCCTATACTACTTCATAAAAAGACTGTCCTGAAGCATTTCCCTTCTTGTCTACCTTACTGCATAAAACAATGACTAGACAATGTAACTCTGCCAAAAATATCACACAGCGCTAAGTTACAAATAAAAATTAGCTTAAATGCTAAGAGGGAAATAAGTGTTTCTTTGGTTGGGCAAGGTCCCGGAGGAGCCAGGGCAAAAGCTAAAGCCAGAGCACGTGAAAAAAGATGAAGTCAAAGTAATAAATAGGATGATGAAGTATTTAAGAGGCAGAGGGCAACAAATTGACTAAAAGGAAAACCCCCTTTGCCCTGAAACAGGATCAAACCTTCTCAAAAGGGTAAATGGCAGACAGGAGTAAGAGACATTTAGCTTTTCAGTAACACTTGATCCCATACTCTGACACTTAACAAGAAGGCTAAAAGACAGATGTATCTAGAAATTGGACCTCTAAATATTTAAGTATTGAGTACTATTTGTGATGTATTTCAATGAGGTTTGATAACTCCTACATTTTCAAGGCTCCAGTAGGTACCACAATAAACCTAAAAATCAAGGCACAGGGAACAGACATTTCCACATTCCCTTCCATTCATAGTATCAGCACAAACCTCCAACAACCTCTTCTCCCAGTGATTGAGTTCAGTACCCATGCCACCTTGATTTTCAAGCTCCATTCCCTCTAAAATCGGACAATTAAAATGTTTTCGGGCTTCTTCCTAGAAAGAAAACATTTCAACACAACTCTCAAAATACTGAGATGGATACCCACATGCAGTCCTAGTGCTCTAGAATTACCTATTAAAAGTATTTCAGCATTTCTTTTTCTACCATTCTGTTTTCTACTCAGAGACTGACTAAGCAAGCACCCCAACAGCAAGGCTATCATAGCATCTACTCATCTTCTTGAAATAAATGAGCAAAACCAGGGGTAATTAATCCATGTTTGCTCTATATACTGTCTTAGATTTAAAACAAAAAGATTATTTGTGGCCAAATGCAATTAACACCATGACTTATTTCCAAATCCAATTTGTTAACACTTGAGCATATGTTCTGCTGAGGGCACAAAGAGAGAGTCTGACGCGTGGGAAGCAAGAAAGATTTCCAAAAGTCCTTGAGGAATTTCTTTTTAAACATGACAAAATATTAATATTAAAGGAGCAGGAGGTGTCTTAAGTCTGTAGGAAAACATCTAAAGAGTAGGATTAAGGAATTTCTTCCACATCTGTTTTGCTTAACCTTTTATAATTTACCTTCGAGTCATTTCATTTCCCTTCATTTTCTCTTACCATGTCAATTTATTTTATTTCATACTGTCTGTCACCCATTTTCTACTTTACTTTAGCTACACCCTCTCAATTACATACTGTTAATGGCATGGGCTTGGGGCCATGCTTTCAGGGAAGGGCATTCTTCAAGGATAAGAAATATTTATGAGTCAAGAATGTCCTGGCAACCTTGGCATACAAAGCTTGAAAGGTAATGCACACTTACGACGACCCGAGGTGTCACCAGAAGATGAACAGCATGGCGCAGCATTTTGCCACCACGAACATCCCACAGCCTCACTGCTTTATGAACAACTTTATTGCTCCACTGATACAAACCTAGGCTGTAAGGAGAAGGTTTGGTTACAAATCCTTCCCACAAAGACATGTTACTGTGCAAAGATCTATCTCCATAAGAAACAGAATCATGGATAATCTCTATACTCCCTCATGCTTTCTAAATTTAACAATTTTATTATGCAGCATTTCTCCTTTTTAAGATGTGTTTATTATATACACAACTGATTTAACAAGGCAAAGTAAGATTAGTTATAGACTCAAGGTGCATTTTCTACAATTACCAAAAATGTAAGAAATTAAATAAAACCCCTCAGTATTGCTATTGTAAAAAAAAGCTCTCTACCCTTCCATCTCCTAGAATAATATCTACAATACCAACTAAAACACGAAAAAAAGAATGCAAACTGCTAATTCTGTAACAAATCAGAAAATTCACATAGCAGATTACACACATCATCCGTTCTGCATGACCATAAATCTGAAAAATGAATGGCACTGACACTAGGCAGCATGGATAATTGTAAGGCTTAACTTCTAGCCTTCTGATAAATGAAATCCTCTCTTAGTTTATGTATATGTGGACAATATAAGTGCTTAATGACAATGTAAAGAAAGACTAGAGAGTCAACACACACCACTGTTTGAACATTATAAAGGAAAGTTACTCTAATAATGGAATGAAGTTGGATTTTTAACAGGCAAGAAAACATCCTAAAAAAGCAACATGAAAACATCCTTCATTGGGAGTACCAAAAAGTCCAAAAAAAAACCTTTCATTATAAGGAGGAAGTCCATCTGCATATCTTGGTGTTAAAGGTTTTCCATCATCATCACGATAAAATGCAAACAGTCCAGCAGAGAAACCCTTCAAGTCAAAAAACAAGCACATGGAAACCTTTGGTAACACATTCATAGACAAAGTCAAACATGATGAAAGAATCCCCACACTCACCAGAGACACACTGGAAGTACAACACTGCAAGGCAATTAATTGAAGGAGGCAAAGGAAGAGCTTCCCTCCACCAAACATCCTTCTCTTGGCAACAAGCAGGCACCCATTTCAGGGCAACATTTTATCAAGCCTTACCAGTGCATGGATTATCTCGTGTTTCACTGTAGACAACATGCCAACAAATTCCTGAGCTTGTGTTGAAATCATGTTTGGACACAAGTTAGCATATCCTGCTATTGGCCTGGAAAAGAGTTTTAAAGTTAAATGGTTTTTGGTAAAATACTACAAAATTCAAATCATTATTCACTTGAAGCAGCAGAAGATCTAAAGAAGATACAGACTAATGTAAAAATATGTCCTCCCCAATAATTTATAAATATCTTCAACAACACAGTGACTAGTTTACTGTTGGGATGGGGAGTGGTGGTATGGGGTCAATCAATTTCTATATTCAGTATTCTGCACAGGTGTCAGTGACAAGGGACTTGAATTTTAGGTAAGATCCTAGAGGAGGTACAAAGACTGTGACAGTAACTACAACTGAATGGAAACAAAATATAAGCAGGAACTTGCATTCTTTAAGTTTGTGAAATGATGACATTCACCTAAAGAGAAACAGGATCTTGAGAAAAAGTTTAGGCATTAACAGTGGAGGATCAGCTCTGAGTCCTGTGCCTCAACTCTGCAAATTTATGTGATTTTACATAAATGCAGTGCTTGTGCATGATGGCACCTCCTTTGTTATACAACAAAGGCAAACAATCAAATTCCACATCTGAACAATCAAGAAACTTGAAAGTTTTTAATTAAAGAGAGTTTGCAGCAGAGGGAATACTTGCCTGTCCATTTCAGCTTCCAGTTGGCAGTAGGCTGCATATGCAATGATATTTTCATGGCCACACCTGTCAGTAGTGAGAGCACTAACGTAGAGCACGAAGTCAGCATCTCGAACCCCTTCCTGCTCGGGGGAGCCCGTGGGCCTGCGGTGCCAGTCACTGTCATTGTACACCCTGCATTGCTGGACAGCGTGCAAAGGCAACTATTAAAATACTTCACTTATCACCAAAATTTTGCATGACACAATTCAATTAGCTTGAAGCCAAGAATAAATCCTAATAGACAGAAGAAGATAAGAAAACACCCTGTGAAGAACACCAAACAAAACCAGAGCCAAGGAATAACTTTCAAATGACTAGCTCTTCTGATGTATTAGACACAAGGAAGTTGGCAGCTTTAAAAAAACAAACAAACAAACAAAAAGCCTGTCAAGCTTCCCAGGATTAGCACCCCGTGTTTCTTATAGATTAAAAAAAAATCTTGGCTCACAAAATTAGTATACATAAGTGGCAACAGCATTTCTCATGTAATCTATCTTTTTAACGACACACTTGAAACTTCCAAGTTAAAGAAAGAAAACCAGAAATCTACTGATCACATACTGCAGTTGAATCAAGAAAACAAGTCTGAAGCATTTCTTGCACCATGCTCCTGAGTCAGTGGATTACCTCTTCAAACAGAGTCTTAAAAAATCAACTGTTAACTCTGTGAAATTCCAACTCATTGACCAAGGTGAATAACAAAGTTACTAATGGCAATTTAGCAAGCTCCAAATCTCATCCTCTCCGTACAGGCCATCAGAACACAGGCTCAGAAGACAGAAACCAGTTCCTGTTTTTTTTTAATTTGAGTTTGGATTCAACAACATAAACTACAGAAACTCATACTAATTTAAATTTTTCTATTCTTTCATTCAGACTTAGTGATCTCCAGCAAACAGGCCACTTATGCACAATTACCAATATTCACTTTTTCATTAATTAGCATTAACAACACTATTTCTAAGATTAGGGAACACTTGGACAGCTGAGCTTACCTGGAGGTGTTTCTCAGGAACTATAACCGGCCCACATCTTGTATGGTCTGCACAGGCTTTTTGGCAGTATCTGTGAGGGTCAGCTTTCCTCCTTAAATATTGGTTTGTCACACATTGCCTTCAATGAAACATGAAACAGTCAATGCTTTGATTATTAAAGGAGAACTACAGAATAGTCTTACAGCACTCTGTTGGTACTTGATATGACTGTCACAGTGAAAAATATTAATTACCTTACCAAGGAAGACATAATGCTTCCAGTTGTTAATGGAGCATCCACAAGCTCAAAGAGACATTAAAACCAGGTTCATAAATGGGGGTACACATAAAAGAGAACTGGCAGCATGTACAGCTTTGAATATCTACAATTTCAATATTTCAATTGCTACAACAAATGCAGGTGTTGCTCATGGAAGACTGGCAGATTTGTAAAAGAGCATCTGCCACTGCCACTGGATCAGATGGGTCACTGATCTGATTCAGCAGGGCATTTCCTACACTCTAATCTTCTTTCAAAGGCTGTGCAGCACAGCGTTAAATATCAAATATAGCAAGTGATTTTCATCAGACTTTCACAAACCTGCTTAGCAATATAGCACCGGCAGATTTGCGCACTTGAAATGTCTTCTCCAAATAAGAGATAGCTTGTGGGAAGAGTTTGTTCTGAAAAGAGCAAAAATCAGAGTCACCCAGTAGCAGTGCAGACACACTTCATCCCAAAGGCATTAACCACCAAGTTACGTGAAGCTTGCTAGATATTGTGGTTGAGCACAACAGGGGAAAGCCTGACTCTCTGAGAAGTTTTTATTATGAACATATTCAGGAAATACTTTGTTTCAGTATTCCCATATGTTGTGAGAAAATGGGAAGGAAAACAGTGTTAATTAGAATGTACAGCTTCAAAGAGGCTTTTAAAAACTATATACACATTTCTCACTAATACTTTTGTACCTTGGGATACAGCAAACACTCTGCAGCAGAACTCTGGAATTATTTGTTATGGAGGTATAATCTATGCACAAAGCTTTGGTTTCCTAGACTAGGGGAATATTAAATTGCTGGCATTCAAGGTTTTATTTAAACTGGCTTTAAAATTAATTTCATCCATATTACATACAAACAAAAAGGGGGAGCAAATATAACATACCTTTATAAGGTGTCTTTTCTCAGGCAGCAAACTATATTTAAAAAACAAAACAAACGAGCTTTAGTTCACAAGGTTTCCATTCTCAGCCACAGGAAAAAAAAAAATCTGCCACACCATTGTACTCACTCCTCAACGCTTCTGTCATATACAATCTTAATTCTTAGCTGTTGATCCACGTTTCTCTTCGAGACGTGATTTTCCTTTAGAGGAACTTGATAGACGACCTGGCAGGGAGAGGCACGAGGCGGGATGAGGCAGCTCACCCGGGCTGACAGCGCGCCCCGCGGCCCGGCCTCGGCCCCCTCCCGCCGGCAGCGCCGCTCCGTGCCGGCCCCTTCCAGCCCCTCCCGACCCTTCCCTCGCCGCAGTGGGATGCTCCGCGCTCGCCCGCCGTCCTTAGCGCCCACAGCCGGGGCTGCGGGGCCAGACCCGGCACAGCCCGGCCCGGAAAAGCCGAGAAGGGTCGGATCCAACAGCGGGAACGGCCAACAAGGGCGCCTCTGTCCCCCAGCACCCGTCGCGGCCGCCTGAAGACCCCTGGCCATCCCACCTGGTCGCCGCTGGGTACGCGATGGTGACAGGAGGAGGAGGCGGAGGTGCTGGGGGGCAGCGGCAGGAGCAGCAGGAGCCCGGCGGTGAAGGCGGCGAGCGGCGGGCGGCAGCAGCGGGTGCGCCGGGCGCGCCCGCCGCCCGGCTCGGCGGCCATCTTGGAGTACCCGTCCGCCGCGTCGCCATGGAGGCAGCGCCGGGGGAGCGGCCTCCGCCAATGGGCGGGCGGGGCGGGAGGAGCGGGCGCTTCTGATTGGACGCGACGCCGCGAGAGGCGGGACCAGGAGCTGAGGGGTGGCAGCGGGGGGCGCGGGCGGTGTGGACCGGAGTCACAGGAGCGGGAGGGGGACAGGAGCCCCCTGAGGGCCACCGCTAAACCATGCCCCCAGCGCCACACTCACACGGCTTTTGAACGCTTCCACCGCCTTCTCGGGCAGCCCATTCCAATACTCGACCACCTTTTCTGAGAAGGAATTTTTCCAAATGTTCCACTTAAACCCTTGAGGCCGTTTCTTATCCTGTCGTTCGTAACCTGGGAGAAGAACCCGACCCCCACCTGGCTACAGCCTCCTGTCACGGCTTTGTAGAGGGCAATAAGGTCCACCCCGAGCCTCCTTTTCTCCAGGGTGAGCCTTCCACGTTCCCTTCTCTGGACACACTCCAGCACCTAAATGCCTTTATTGCCTTTATTGATGGGCCCAAAAATAAGCACAGGGCTTAAGATGCTCCATGAGTGCCCAGCGCAAGGGACAGTCATGGCCTTGGTCCTGTGGCCACACTATTGCTGATACAAGCCAGGATGGCACTGGTCTTCTTGGCCATCTGGGCATGAGCTGGTTCATATCCAGCCATCTGTCAAACAGCACACCCAGTTCCTTTTGTGACTGGGATTTTATTAGTCACATACAACACAGGCTTTCCCCAGCTTCTCAGTCCACAAACACTGCACAACAGAGTATCCCCCAGTTTCTAGTATGGAAATGACTGAAGAAACTTTTACCACCAGTGATGAAAGTTATTTGGGTTTTTGAGGTGCTTTATCTTGCAGCTCCTGCTGCTTTCCAGGATGTTCAGGTATAAAGAGGGCTACACAAATGGAAAGCAGCATGTCCTGGCTCTCCAAGCTGCTTGGTGACAACAATGGGAGAAGCCAGTGGATGCCTGGTGCTTTCAGCTAAACCAAGTTGCTCTGGCTGCTGCAGTGTTTCCATGACACAGAAAAATACCCAAAAAAGCAGAGAAAGATTAAACAAGCCCTCACCTTTTCACAGGGAACAAAATCTATTAAAGTGGGAGTGGGTAACACTCTGCTTTGCTTTAAATGGGAATTTATGCAGGACAGTTATTCATCTGAAGCCCTGCATGGGCAGCATGCTATGAAAAGCAGAATTTTTTAATATTGCAAACTTCAGATACTATAAACTCTCTTCCTCTTTGCAGGCAATGAGAACATCATGCCGGCAAAGTTTTAAGACATTGTGGCAGCTATTTGCAGCGCAGGTCTTTTTCTGACTAAGGCAGAATAATTTCACCTGGAATTTGTACGCAAAAGTCATCACTCAGACAATACAAGAAAACCATTTTGTCTTTGAAGTCTTTATTGCATCACTGTAACAAATTAAAATATGAAGCAACACTTTAAAGTGAAGCGTGTACCTCTTGTAGCTCAGCAATACAATGTAGCTTTTTGAAACTACTATTATTAAACTGCCTATATGGCTTTTGATTGGCAGTTTTAAGGTTAGGATTCGATTAAAAGTACTACTTGCAAAGATGCTATTATTTACAGTTTTTAGAGAACTTTAAAAATTTTCAAGTTGTTTAAACATGTAAAATGAGTTATGCCTCTGTAGTTGACTCTGCAAATTGGTGATTCTACAGAAGGGCTAATGCTTCAGTATCAAAAAGAAAAAAATTTAAAGTCTCTCTTTCCAGTCCTGAAAACTGCAAAAGCAATTTCTTTGTGGAAGCTGGAAGTAACAGGAGGGGACTACAGAGAATTCCCCTAAGAATTGGGTATGAATACAGTGATTTATACCTAAGGAATAACCAAAGTATGCTAGCGTAACAGACAGGTAGGTAAGGGGTCTGAAATAATAAGCGCAAAGTGCATGTTCATATTGGCATTCTTTTTCTTCCAGACTTTTAGCACCAACAAGGCTGAGTGGATACCTAAGGATGACTGAAAACTCTGCTGGTGGGTGAAGTAATTAGAATCACAGCACTGCTTTGCTTGCAAAAGACCTTTCAGATTCCCTCAGCACAGAACATTTAAAATAAATCCTCACAAGAAGGTGCTTTCTGGTGACTACTGGAAACAGGAACATACAGAGGTGCTCTGACCTACCCCACACCTCTTACTGCTGGACACAGGTAAGGCAGAGCAGCTTCTTCCTCTACCACTCCCCTCTCCCTTGCCTAGGAAGAAGTTAAAGTTGTTCTCACAGCTCTTGCCTACATTTCTGCATAACTGAACTTGAGATGTGAGTACTGAAATAGCATGCTCTAAAATATTTGCTTATGTTAGTCCTTCTGTTGATAATTTGAAGACATATTTCAACACATGGATAGATCAATAAAGAAGAAACCTAGTTGTTAAAAAGAATTTAAAATTGCTCTGTAAATTCTTAAATGTAAAAGGCACTAAAATTTTCTAGACTATTAAGATCATTCTACTATTTGAAAGTAATAAGGTATTGTGGATATGCCTGAATGTCATTAAATATGACGAACATCGTTGGGTTAGACTCGTAATCAACCACACTGTCGTACAGGCCAGTAGGATCTGCTTGGCTCCTCGGTGGTGGAGCCTTTAGTCCTGCTGTCCCAGCACAGTACTGCCCAGTTAGGACCCGAGCCAAGTACATGTGTTTTCTGCCATTCCTATCTGGAACGGAATAAGTATCCCGAGCAGAGTAACTTGCATTAACAGCAAAGTAGGTTCCATCTCCAATGGCTGCAGCTGTTAGGAAAAACAACATTTTCAAATACAGTTAAGTGTTCTTATTCTCCTCAGAATCTCTAAAACTCCTTTTTTTTTTAACTCTGCAGAATCTATAAATGTGGTTATAGTTCAAACACAAAATTCTAGTACTAATCCTTTGCATCAGAATCAAATATGAACCCACATAGATAGCAGATAAGTATCAACACCCAGGTTTTGACTTCTCTTTCCTATGGAGAAAAGGGCTCCTCTGTTTAACATAGTTTTAGCCTGCAATCCATCAAATTGCAATTCTTCAGAGACTTTTGGACTTATGACTATATAAGTGTAATTATAGTTTTCTAGTCACATTTCTCAGCAAGTCAGAGAAATCACGTCTTTGTTCAAGACAGATTTCTGTATTCTGACATTGGTAAAAAGCTGTTCAGGCCAAACAGGTCCTTCCTATCTGGCTGCCCTGATCTTTGGATACTTTTGCTTGGCTACCCAGCCTGACAGGAGGCAAGTGTGCCTTCCCAATCATGAATCACAGCTGAGATGAAAAGGTGAATGTCAATACCCACAAGCAGAGAGAGGACATGGGGATCCAGGACTCTGGCTTCCTGAGCAAATCCTACCTCCTGACACTACCAAAGAGCAGGAAAGCAAAACTACATCTCCTCTGACCACGTTTTAAAAAGAAGTGGTGGCTGCCATTCCTGCCTGTGCACAACCAGCATATATTTTGTGTATGCTGGGCTTCATTTATTCAAGAAAATCTCAGAGTTAGTACCCCCAGAGGATCCAGACAGAGAAAGTTCTTTGGATCCAGACCACACTGAAGTATCAACTAGATCTGAGTTAAGCTGCCCAGCTCTCTCAAGATCAAATCAGCCCTAGGCATGTACAATTCCATCTTAAGGAAGAAAACATTAAGAACAAAAATTAAGGATTTCTGAAGTGAGGTTACATAGCCACTAAAATCAACTAGCACCTCAATTCAGTCCATGTTCCACTTCTTTGGATCCTGTCCTTCATCTTTGAGTGCTGCCAAATAATGCACATGACAAGACTGTACTAGAAGTGGACAGAACAAGCTTTGAGCTACTGCATAATATCTTTATCTTAAATATTTAAGTTGTCTCTAACAACTATTAATGGCTAAGAATTAACTAATGGATGCCACAGATTTTGTAAGAATAAAATTGGTACAGATGTGGGATCTTACATTGTCCTAATCTTTGGAGGCAACAGGAGAAGGATTTGCACTTCTACTTTGCTACCTGTCTTTGTCTAAGAGGAGAGGAGATACCATCAGCTAGTAGCTGTTACATCAGCTAAAGATGTTGAATAGTGTTCCTTGTTCCTTTCTCTAGGTAAATGATACAAAACAATTCCCAGAAGCTGCCCAGGCTTCATTTCAGAGCAGGGGAACTCTTTTTGATATCCTTTACCTGGTGGCATCCAGCAACAAGTGCTTAACTGAACAGAATAATTCCTCTGTCCATATACATTAATCTCAGGAGTTGTTTATTATTGTATTCTGTAATTTCATTCAGCTTTCATGCTGTGCTGACAGCACTATAACATTGACAACCTGCAGCACTCATACATGCCTTGGAAATTAACTGATTTGGATAATGACTCACCATTCTTTCCAGCATATCCACGATTAAATCCATAGGAGTTAATCAAACTCAATGAGGATGCAGCTGTCCCATGAAATAGCAACCTCTCATTATTTTGATTTTTGTTCTTTTCACAGATAGATTTTTTTTTTAATTGGTATGTCTGCCAGAGGATGCGATTTTGTATTCTTTCAATCTGCAAAATTACAAAATTAACTATATTTATATGAGGGAAAAATGGGGTAGGGATGAATATTCATCATGGCAGAAAAGCATTAAAATGAAATCAAACTGAAAGAATTACAGCAATTTTCACTATGTCCTGGTAGCATGAGGTTTGGGTAGAGGAACTGAATATGTAGGTGTCCTGAAAAATCACAAACCAAAGCAGCTCATAAGAGAGTTTCAAGCTCAGTAATTTTGGGTATACATTTGTCTTGCCAAGTGTACCAGGTACCCAGCAGTCATGGTAGCTGGTCACTGTCATTTCTAGAAACAGGCTGCTGTACCACTGCTAGAGGCAATGATGGAAGATGCCTTCTATACATCCCAATCATCTTTACTGATTATTTTCTCGCTAAAGGACACAGTGTAGCAATAGCATTAGGTTAAGTTTCTCTTCTAGATCTAAGCTTGCAAGTCAAAATTGCTTCCTCTAATGTGTAGCTTAGCAACCCATAAGAAATGAATGTATAAAAACCACTTGGTGGGAGGATGGATGTTGCTGGCTCCCTATGCCAACAATGTGAATATAGCTTAAGGGAAAGCAGTGTCTCCAACAAAGTATAATCTTAAAGACACTTCTGTAACAGCTCTCCATTTTTAACAGAAAAAGACATAGTGTCATTACTTGATTTTTTTTCTGTAATACATTACCATTTTGTTCTCTTTGTGTGTTTTTGTGACCATGCTCATTGAGGCTCGCGATGGAAGAAAATTTTTTAAGCACATTATCCTCACTCCTAATTTGATTGTAATTTCTACTGTTTTTCTCTTGATTCAGAACAATTCCATCTTCTTCCTGGCAATTAAATCTCTGTGCATTGTGTTGCAAACTTCCAAATAAGCAGGATCAAATACTGACACTGGTTAAAACTGACAGGCAAGCCTGAAAGGCTCTGGGATGACAGGGGAGAAGTTGTAAATTAGTCCAAAGCTTTATATCAGCCTGCAAGGACTTTGTATTTTTCTTTGTATTCTGAATGCATTTGCTCATGCCTCCATTTCAATATAGAATTTCTTAATTGGAAATACTGTATTAGCTGGAGAGTACCACATTAACTGAACAAAGAGTCAGCCTGAAGACTGACGGTCACTGGTTTTGCACCATTAGATGCCAGAAATGGCAGAATAGCTCTTAGAAAACTTGCTCTGATTTATATTCACCCTGTGCAGTGCTGGGGAGACTGACATATGAAGGGTGTATTGGGTTGCAGACACCTTACAAGCACACATTTAGGAAGTATATTGTTTCTTGCCCAAGCATTGCCATTTTCCCCCCTCCCCACCCCATATGGTATCACCTTCTCTATGTTAAAATTAGAACATGTTGTCTTGAACATCCTCTCAACTGTTGTGTATTCAGGATGTGATGGTTTGAGCTCCACCACTTTGACCTGTTCATTCTGCATGTCCGTCCACTCCTTAGGCAGCTCTATTGACTGCATATCTGCAAAACAGAGGTTGCATTATTATACAGACAACTAGCTCAGCTCCACAGGCACATCTTACAAACCACGTGCACAGAGAGGACAAAGAGGACAACACCTTCTGCAACACTTCATTCAACAAGTTCTCTTGCTCTTCCAAACATCACTGGTTCTGTACTACACTGTAAAGGCTTTACATTTTGTCTAATTATGCCCATACCAATATCTAACTAAAACAAGCTTTAAAACTCCAGAAGAATTTAATGTATTCTTCATACACCACTTCCTTTGTCAGATTTAAGCATGAAATCTATGCTCACCAGTCACATATATGCAGACAATATTTGCACTTAAAATTGATGTTCTGATTTCACTCATACTTCCCACTGATTATGAAACTCAAAACTCCTGGCTGAGGAAAAAAAATAAAGAAAAAGGGGAAAAAGCTAAGGAATACCTTACTTCTTTGGGATACCTGAGCTTGCATTTATCCAAATCATCATTCAATAATAATTATTCAAGTTTTTTTATTTAACAAAAGTGTTTTTTACCTTCATCCTTTGTCACACGTTGAAGGATTTTAGTTTTTCCTTGGTCATCAGTAGCCCTTAGAGTCTTCAGATCCACCTTGTAGTTCTTATTTTTAATTCTGACATTCACATTTGGCTTTTTAGCCATTCTGGCATGCTCCAGCTGCATATTTGTCAGTTTATCAAAAGCAACAAAGCTATCATGGCTTCCTAGATACCTCCATTCTACCAGGTTAGAAAGAAGTTCTGCCTTGGATTGCTCTTCTTCAGTAGACTTAATTTTTTGGACCATTTCTTGAACTTTTCGAGAAACGGAACAGACATCCCTGCTAATACCAGAAATTACAATTTGAGGGGGAGAAAGCTTATTTAAAATCTCAATGGTGACTTGCTTTCTTCTCTGGAGATCATCCAAAATGGCAAATTGTGTCTCATCAAAATTTTCAATTGCCTCATCTGAAATAGTGTTTTCAAACTGTTCCTTTAAAATTAAATCCTTTATCCAGGACTCAGTTGCATCCACCTTTTCTTGGCTTTCTCCACAAATTTGAAATGTGACTAAATTAACTTTCTTCTCCAAAACCATGGTCTTTTTCTTTTCAGAAGATTGTTTTCTGCCCCAAAAAAATGCTGTGGATAAATACATCAATTATTAGTTGTAAATAAAAGAACTTCAGTTTTATTTGCCCATGCATACAGAAAACAACTTACATTTAAACATAGATAGCCATGATTCTGATTCTGTTGTGGATGAATCTGAATCTTCTCTTTTCTTCATGCTTTCATAAAAGTCCCTGAGCATATTTGTCTGGAAGATCACGATCTTAATTGTCTGTAAATGCTGTACTGATTTTTGTCTTGCAAATTCTACAATAGCATCCAACATTTCATCAGCTACCTTGGCTGAACTCAGTCCTGCTTGACCTAAACAAAAATAAAAGGCACATATCAGTGAACAGTTTTTGTGCAAGTCTACTGCTACCCATATGAAGTTTGTCTGTTTCTGAACTGCCCCCATCAGACATTGCTTTCCCAAGAAAACACAAACCTGTTCCAATAGCTGGGAAGGAAACAGATTTGTACATCCTTTGTTCACACTCATGAAGCACTTTGGAGACCTGACTCTTCACCTGGTTATCAGTAATCAAATGGATGATTTTACTGCACAACAGGTTCCCACCCTGTGTAGTAATAAAGCCACTTTGACGCTGCCCAGCTGGAAGAGAGAAGAAAAGAAGGAGACATAATATTTACAAAGTAGCAATCTCTTTTGGTAGTATCTTCTGTTATATTGGTAGTACAAGAGAAGTGGAAAAAGTGGAAAGAAATCCACTGTGAGCTATTTTATTGTGGGTTTACTTGATTCTGGTTTTCTTTTTAAATAATCTGCAGTTTCTTTGAGAAATTAATTCAAGTAAATGCCTGTTTTCTAATTTCCTAAGACCTCTGCTACAAAGTATTTTCCTATTAAGTACAATATAAACATTTATGATGACTTTGAATACATCTCATTTCTATTTAAAAGCGTGCCAAATTTATTTATATGTGAAAACCTTTCTTATGCCACTTATTTCTTAAAAGCCTGAATTCTTATACGGCAGCAGAGCTGAGTGGCTAAAATAATATCATTAAGATTATGACCAATTGATTTAAGACCAATATGGAATTTTTAAAAAGATGTTTGTGATTTCTCAGAGCACTCATGTTTGCTTACAAATGAACATGAGGATGAATGAACTGATGAGCACAGAGTTCCAGACCACCTCACAGACCACAAAGGTAATGACTGTAAGATGCTCTGCAAACACTGAGATCAGACTGATAAATTTACTTTGACAAAAAGCTTTATCTGCCTGGTGATTTTCTTCTGACTCTCAGGATTTTCTGAATAATATTTTGTACACGAAGTTAAAATGTAATCTGGAACCCTGTAATGGGGTTTTAGGTTCCTGCCAACATTATCATTTCTTTGCTTTGTCCATTCCAACAAAAAAGTAAAAACTGCACTAGCACTAGGAGATTTATTTTAAGTTAAGAGTAAGGAGTATTTCATAGTAGTATGTTGATAAGGCCTTGCTCTGTGGAAGTTGGAGGGTGGAAGGGTGGAGTTTCCTTGGGAAACAAACGGTGTAGCTCTGCATGGGAATGCAGGCATGAGCATATTTACCAAACAAACTGGAGCCAAGGCTTCTATCTTGTCCCCTACAGAGTAGTTTGGAAATCAGAAAGACATAAAAACAGCTCTTTGAAATGAAAGAACAAGAAAATAAGAATCAGTGTAATAGTTCTAAGAACAGAGACATTTGCCTGATTTGAAGTTAATGATAAATGTATGTTTGTACAAATGTTCCTACAGAGCCAAAGGCTGGGAAAAAAATCCAGGAAACTTCATCTTGAAAATCAGTTTCCAGACTCAGAGCAGGCACATTTAGGTTATGCATCTAAAATGTCCCTTTCTGTGCTTGCAGAGACCAACTACAATGAGCTTGAATTTTACTGCTCTACTGGTCTGGCAGAATGCAGACTATGGGAGAACTTATGATCAGGGTTGTCCTGATTTCAGCTGGAATAAAGCTAGTTTTCCTCTTAGTAGCCAGTTCAGGGCTGTGTTTTGGATTCAGTATGAGAATAAAGTGTGTAACACACAGATGTTTTAGTTACTGATAAACAGCTACGAAAAGAAAAATTCTCAAGGTAATATGTCAAAACAAGAAGGGGACTTTTCAAAGTTCCTAAAAATGAAAGCTGTATTATTCATATAAAACAATTAAGTCAGAGTAGAGAATTATAAAGCAACTTTAAGTTTTCAGTGAGAATGAACACGACAAAAAAAGAATTATCTAAAAAATCGTAGGCTTTAACATACCATATTGAGCACATTCGTTTGCTACCTGGGAACCAGCAGCATCCATAATTGCTTTGAAGACTCCTTAAATCACACAAGAAAAGCACACACATTCATTAAGTCTCCACAACTATCTCTACTCAAAACTCTACCCAACCTCTGAACTCTACACATACCCTAAATTGCTTCATGGCAAGATACCACAAAATTCAAAACTGTGACAGTTTCCCTAAGTACTGTCCATGACACACAGCTTTGGCTGCAGAGAGAACATTTCCTTCACTGCTGGTTAGAAATCATTAAGAACAGCTACTATTTTATTGTTTCACTCACCAAACCCATATGCCCCTCACCAAACTCTCCAATGGCTTTGAACTGGTATCATTTGGTATCTTGTATGCTTATAATTCACTATGTGAAAACCCTCTGCTTCTTATAGGGCAATTTACTTAACCAGAGCTTTGTCTTCCAGTGAAACATTTTAGGATAAGAGCATTTTTTTAGAATTATACTTAATCTAAAAATTCCATTTAAACACTTATGGTTTTAAGCAAGAAAAATATGGTCAGATGCCTTCTGTTTGAAAATGAAATCAAATATTCAGGACATGTAACAAACCTGTTTAAGATCTATTTCCTGGCTAATCATAACACTTTATGAAAATAACTCATCTGAAAAATGCTTCATAAAACTTTCCCTTGTGGACAATTCTTTCCTGTACCCCCTTCTAAAAACTAGCCCAGATTTATTGCTAAGGAACTACATATTTATCATATTACCTGCTTTGGCATCAAATGTTGAATTTGCTATGTTTACAATAACCTCTGTATCTTCCTTGGTAATATCTCCACTAATTACTTGCAGTGTGATGGAACCAATCTTCATTTCATGAACTCCCAATAGGTCAGTAGAAACAGGCCTAATGAAACCTGCAAGGGAAAGAAAAATACATTAAATCACTTCTCCTTTAGTTTGGAGCATTATTCTCTTCCACTGATTGAAACTACTTATCCTTTTAAAGAATATACTCTAGATCAGTTTGATGGATGTAGAGCATCTCTGTTTTTCTCTTTATTCCATTTCTGAAAGCTGAGAGGTACAGTATTCTTCCTGTTTGTGCTATGGAAGTGAAACCATTTCTATTCTTGCAAAT
The DNA here is from genome assembly GCA_024865655.1 of Emberiza elegans. Taxonomy (NCBI): domain Eukaryota; kingdom Metazoa; phylum Chordata; class Aves; order Passeriformes; family Fringillidae; genus Emberiza; species Emberiza elegans. The sequence goes on from JALJVW010003518.1 coordinate 25,363,170, forward strand.
TTATGCAACATGAATTCAGAAAATGGCTTCAGGGTTTATCTGATCTGACCATCTCTGTAACAGAGTTTCCTGAATTCATTCTTACAAGAAATGGAGCATCCAGTTTAAGTGTTGCCAGCAATGGCAGATCACATCACATCCCTTTTGTAAGTTATTTCATATTTACCTTCATGGATACAAAACTATTCCTTTCTTGTAGTCTAAACTTATTTAACTTAACTCATATTTTATCTGCCCACTCTTAACTTCATCTCTTTGATACTCAGCAACTGAGGAGGAGGGCTTTATATCCTTACAAATAAGCCTCTGCCCTTGTTGAAGTACACTCATGTTTTGGTTATTGTGTCCCACTATTGTCAATTAATAAATGGAAAGGAAATTATCCACTCTGTATATATAAATATATTTTTGTAGGAGATTAAAGCTACAGAAATGCATGTTATTTATGGTTTGTTTGGCCAAGTGATTGCAAGTTCTTATATCCTTTAAGCAGGACAAACTACTGTGTCTCCTATCAGAACACCCTTTTTGTTTTGATAAGACTGGCCTCACTAAGAGTTCAGCATACCCTCAACAAAAGAAATTCCTTCCTAAGAATTTTACAAACGACATTTAAGAATGCAAGTCCATTAGGACGACAGAAAATGCTCTGTGCCCTGATGATATTTCTTTTGTTTCCTGATACACATAAAACCACTTAACAGCATTTATATTCTGTCCCACCCCTACACAACTTACTTGGCTGTGCTGCTGTGGCATTGCTACTTTCACCTGCCCTTCGTGCTAGTTCAGTGGTAAAAGCCTAAGAAGAGGAAAAAGTATTCAAGATAGTATTTCACAGTATGTACACTGAATGTTTCTGTAATTAACATTAACATTCTTGTAGCTTCTTGCTGAGACACCTCACACATTTTATAGTCATATTTAAGTGTTAATAACAACAGAAGACCCAGTGTGGACAGCGTGATAAGAGATAGCTCTGCATTGCTAGAACTCTTCTGGCAAAACATGAGGAAGCATCTAAAGGCTTTTACAGTGCCAACAGCAAGGCAAATTTTGTCTGCAGCTTCTGCAGAGTTTGTATTTCAGAGACACTGGAAAGACATCCCACTGTCGCTGGCCCACAGCAGTAAGAAAGTGCCAAATTATTCCCTTAGAAAGCAGTATAAGTAAAACAGATTATTAAAGTGTTACTAGAGCAGTACGTTACAAAGACAGATTTGTCCTGAGAAGAACTACCTGAATGTTATCAACATCTCGTGGATTCAAGAGAAAATGGACTTCCTGGAGATTCTTCAGCGTGTGACTACTACTGAACCTGAACACCACATCAAACATTAACTTAGAAACAATGTTTTTAGGAAATCCAAATCCTCCAGTCCCAATAGCTGGGATAGTGATCGATTTCAGTCCGAGTTCTTCAGTTTTCTTCAAGCAGAAATTGATTGCATCTTCTAGGTCCTGTAAAACACAGCAAAGGTACTTTTTTTCTAAAGGCATAATTTATTATTAGTTCCAAAGAAACTGGTATGATAAGCAGCTCTGAGTGCATCAAGACATATTTAAGGTCACTCCAATGGAAGAGAATGGAGTCAAGTCATCTAAATTAACAATATTTAAACCTGAAATTTCAGGCCAGATCCCAAACAAATATGTAGCTGGGGTGGATTGGAGGTTAATAATTAAAATATACCTTCTCTGTCTGTCCTCCACCCCACTTGGGTATTATGGCATGAAAGATGGACTTGCAGGCCATAGCATATCCACCGGTGCAGACCACACTCCCAGGACCCGAGTTCTGACTTTGTTTCTTGGTGTCAAACTCAACTTTGAGAGCTGGCCCAGCTCTTTCCAGCACGGCTTTGCAAAGAGGCCCCTCGCCAAACAGTAGATCTGTGCCAACGCTGTTGACAACAACATCCGTCTGCAACAAGATTACAATGAAAACAGCTACAGCTAGAATTCAAACGAAAATACGCACCAAGATTAGAAGCCCTACCAATGCAACACACAGAAAAAGAAACAAGATGCCAGTGGATACCCAAAACAGCAGCCCACACAGGTACCTATTTCCCCTAATATCCAACCAAGACAGTTACTTTTACAAAGTACTTTAGTATTTCCCGTTTAAGAAAAAAAAAAGCCAACTCTTTTACATGTTTGCCTTAGCTCTAGAAAACAAACAAGATCTACCTGGGAATTGAAACATCCTGAAATTCACAGCTGCCCTCTAGAAATGGCTGCACTAACAGATCTCAACCTACACTCAAGTTTTGCAAGCTTGCATCCTTGTTTAGCTAGCACCCAACTGTTCTTTCCTTATGTAGCAAGTACTCATACAACCTACTGTTGTCCTTTTTCATTTACTGAAAGATCTTACCATCAAGTTAGAAAGGAGTCAGAAAAGCAAAGACTTACCACAGCTTCCTGAATATTCTTCCTCTCCACTCGGATGCAAAGTCCTTCATTTGTTGTAATCATCTTCAGATCCCCTTTTCTATTCTCCTTCTGGCTTTTGTTCAGCGTCAGCCATTTTGGGCAGAATGATTTAGCTGAAAATACTTTTTTTACTGTCTCACTCAGAACCTGAACAATTTCTTCTGAATTACTCACAAGATGGATCTCCTTCAAGTTTCTCTCCTCCATGAGTTCTTCCAAGGTCTCCCTGATGGAGGACACAATTGAATCCGCACAGATCTGTGGTGGAAAGCCATAAATCCCTCCACTTATAGCAGGCAGAGCTATGGAACGATGATTGTATATATCAGCTAGTTGTAGACATTTTTTCACTGTCTTCCTCAACAACCACATGCACTTTTGTGACTCCCTCTCGCTCCACCTGGGCCCGACAGCGTGGATGACGTTCTTGCAGGGCAGTTTCCCGGGGCGCGTGATCACTGCGCAGCCAGGCTGCAAATCCCCCAGCTTCCTCACCAGCTCATTGCACTCCTCCTGCAGTGCTGGCCCAGCTGCCCTTGACAGCGCCTCAGCCAGGCCACCAATGTGTTTTAGTTTTTCATTAGATGCATTCACCACAACATCAACAGGGTAGTCACACAAATCACCTCTATACACTCCTACCATAATTCCACCTGGCAGGTTTTTTTCATAGTAGACTTTTCTTTTCACTTTATCATCAGCTTTTCCACCCTTCTGTTGTTCTTCTTCTTCCTTAATCCTAATGAAACAGCTATATTTCTGCTTTGCTTCTAAAATACATAAATCTTTCCTCTCAGTGAAGAACTCCTTTGCCCCTGGTTTATCAATTGGCACATTTTTTGAGTAAAGGGACGAGACAGTTTTTTCAAACATGATGAATGCTTCTGGCATTTCTGCTCTGGGTCCCCTCAGAGAAATACATGGTGTCTTGGTGTCAAAATGTACTGTCACACCCTTCTTCTTCAATTCTTTACAAACGCCAGACTTCTCATTCTCTACAAACTGCACTATTACCTCTGATTTAGCTAGGATTACTTTTTCAATGATTGTGTTTCTATCTACAAAAGCATTAAGTCTCTGATAAACCTCTGTTACAGCCTTAGAAAAGCCAGCAATAATCATTTTATTTTCTTTTCCAACAGACTCCCAAGTGATGACGATTTCCTGGGAAGAATTGTATGTCTTGAGCAAGGAGAGAAGAAGATCGCTCCACTGATCCTTTTTAATAACTTCACCATCCTCTACATTGATGCACTTGTATTCTAAACCTATTTTTATTTGCTTTTCTGCTTCTAGAAGATCTTTGTGAGCATCTCCATATAGCAACACAGTATCATCCTGAAGTTCATAAAAAGCAATAATTTTTTCCCTAATGAATAACATATCTGATGTTTTTTTATTATCTACACACTGTAGATAGTGGAAAACATGGGGGTCAATGGTAACTGATGTACATGGCATACTCAATACCTTTTCCAGTAACTCAGCTTTGACTTTATATACTTCTGCAGGTAATCCACACAACTGAACAGTCTTTTTTTTGTCATCATAAAAGAGCTTTAGGCATGGATATTCCTTCTGAATATTCTCTTCTAACCCAGCATTGTGCAGCACAGCATACTTCCCTGGGATCACTGACACAGAAATTTCTATGCTCTGTTTTTCCCTTTCACTTTGCTTCATGCATTCCCTCACTTCTTTCTCTGCACTGTCCACTGCTGCTCTGTTGCCTGCAATCACCACCATCTCCTCAGAAATATCAGTTATCATCAGAGCAACATCTTTTGACAACCTTTTTTTCACATCTTCCCAACCTGATGAATTGACTTGACATTTTATAGCTATGTAACGTGCCATGATACGTGAGAACTCAGTGGAAGCATCTTGCTGCCATGTCTTGAGCAACTTAATCATTGGCTTTTTCTGCTTGCAGAGAGATGGTGATGGGCACAGCATAACTTCTGGGTTTGCACAGTCTGCTTGGGGCCATTTGAGCTCAGAATGGCAAACTGCCATTTCCTGGTTTATGTCCTGGGTCAGATTGGCATGCCTTTGTAAAAACTGCCATACATACGGGTCTAGTGGCACCCCAATAGGGTCTGGCATCTTGAAAGCTGGTCTTTCTTCTCCGTAGAGAGCTGTTCCCAGGGAGTGGTAATATGGATGCACAGAAATCAGTGTCTGGTCCAGTAAATGTTTCTTTTTCAAGACCATGGTTACATCTGAAAGTCAGTGCACATATGTACAAACAAACATATATAATTAACTTTAAATCAGGCAAATGTCTCTGTTCTTAGAATAACTACATTGATTTTCCTTTACTTTCATTTCAAAGAGCTGTTTTTATGTCTTTCTGATTTCCAAACTACTCTATAGGGGACAAGATAGAAGCCTTGGCTCCAACTTGTTTGGTAAATATGCTCATGCCTGCATTCCCATGCAGAACTGCACCTTGTTCATTTCCCAAGGAAACTCCAGCACAGAGCAAGGCCTTATCAACATACTACTATGAAATACTCCTTACTCTTAACTTAAAGTAAATCTCCTAGTGCCAGTGCATTTTTACTCTTTTTTTGCCATTTTTGTTGAAATGGACAAAGGAAAGAAATTATAATGTTGGCAGGAGCTTAAAACTCCATTACAATGATCCAAATTATGTTTTACCTTCATGTACAAAATATTCTTCAGAAAATCCTGAGAGTCAGAAGAAAATCACCAGCCAGATAAAGCTTTTTGTCAAAGTAAATTTACTAAGCCAGGAGTCTCCTCACAGATATTTACCAGAAGTTGCACTGGCACAAATACTGGAGAATGATTCGAGGAACAGAAGAAATAGTATCGAGATTGTTCTTTAGCTCTGTTCTTCCCTGACAATGAAGATATTTGACTTAATTAGCTGGAAATGAGGATATTTGACCTTATTTCATTTCTGAAAGTCAACTGTGTCACTGACACAAAGCCATTCACAGGTTCTGCTCTGTCCCTCTACCTGTAAGTACCATTAATTTTATATTGCACATAAAAACCTCTGCAAATGGAGAAAGAACACCAGTGAGAAAAACCCATGGATAAGGCACATATTAAAATAAATCTCTGGTAACAAAACCCAAACCAAACCTACAACCCCCCCCACCCCCCCAAATAGATACTGAAGCCCTAGACATGCAGCAGTATTTCTACACCCAGAGCACTTCCTAGGAACAGGACAGTGTACACTGACTTCAGCAACAGAGAGCCAGGCTTCTCCTAATGCCCATATTTTCACAGGTTAACTGCCTGTGAGTACCTTGGTCAGGCAAAGGATAGAATTACCTTTGTGGTCACAGAACGTAATGATGGCTGAGTTCTCCTCAGGGAAGAGCTGGACATCTGCCACAGGCCCTCCTCCATTCCGTGCACTCTCAAAGTACACTGTGAGGTAGTCTGAGGAAATGCTCTCTGGTAGGTTTTCAGCCTTAATGCTCTGTGTTGATTCAAGAAGCCGGGCAGTTATGTTGAATTCTCTGACTCTCTTGTGCTGTGAACATTTTTTGACGAATTCCTTAGTATCTGTAAACAGAAGAGCAGTATGAACTGACCGTGTTTTCCTGTGTCATTATCAGCTCTGGCTATCACTTCAGGCAGGGAAATGAGCAGAGTCTACTCCCTGTATTTGGAAGAAACCTGACTCTGGTGCCAAATAACTCTGTGTTGTAAAAAAAAAGAACACAAAATGCACACAACCATGTTACTCTCTGCTATTCACTACCACTAGGTCTCTGTTCCCATCTCAAAAGTTTACTGTCTTCTCTAAAGGAGACTTTATATAATCCCCACACTCAGTGCACTTTAAGTTCTTCTTCATCAAATCCAAAATAAGATAGAAACAACAAATCATTCTAATACAATTTCAATTAATAAAGATGCCACCATTTTCATTTTCTTTTTTCAGTGAAACATTTGGATCACAGACACTTTTGTGGGGCTGCATATAAGACAATTTCCTTGAGAGACTGCAATCCAGGTGCTTTTTTAAAACAGTCTGGATCTCTAATGGGAGAGGAATCAAGCTCTGAATGCTATTACTCATGCTTATACATGGAAATTAATAACGGTGTCATCCTGTCTTACCAATGTGTTTTATAAAGGTTGCTACAGCAACATTTATTTCAGGTATCAGTTCAACAGTAAAGTCAGCATCTTCAGTCAGGCCACTGATGTTCTCCAACAGCATCCGTAAGCACTTTGGATCGCATCTCTCTATGTTCTCAAATACCACCAAAGGTGAGGCCTCTGCAGAGTCAACCTCCTCCTGAAGTTCACTGTTTGGAACAAAACTCTCAGCTTTCTTCAAGGCTTTTGTATCATCTGCAGCAGAAAGATAAGCCACATAAAAAGTCGGTACGCATTTCTCAGAATGAACAGATTCTTCTTACCCTTTCTCTCTTTTCCTTTCCCAAGAAAAGAGATTGTTAACCAAACAAATACTGCAGGGTACCACTGAACATTTTGAGATCCAAAACAGCCCAGATGCAATATTCTGCAGGGCTGCAGGCAGCTTTTTTGGTGTCACAAAAACAGACCTGAGTAAACACGTCCAATGTCACTGGTATGTCTTTGATCAGAGACTAAACAAAACTAAAATCCTTTGAGATAACAGACCCCAGCTGCTCAGATGTCAGTAAGGGTTGGGACAGACCTTGCAGCCTCTGCATCTGTTTCTTAGCCCCGTGCAGGCAAAACAAGCCTGAACATAGCTCAGGACATCCACAGGCCTCACAGGCCACAAGTAGCTTTGTGTGACTTGGTGTAAAGCCTCCTGATGACCACTGTGCCCCGCCATCAGTGCAGCATGATCGCGCTGGAGCAACACCAGTGCAGCATGACAGCGTGCAAAAAGGGCCGACAGGGATGCAACAACATCTTGCAAATAGAAAATATATCAGAGGTGCCCACTAAGTACCCCAGAAGTCCAGGGTCTGCCAGGGGCAAGCACATCACCAGCTTTGCAGACAGATGAGGGCAGAGGTTTGAGAGAACCTCCAAACTGGAATGATCAACAGGCTGGCTCTGCCTGCTCACTGAGGTACAAAAACTACCGATATCAAACCCATAACATCTCCAGAAGACAGCTGCCTTTGAAGGCCTACCACCACTACCAAGGAGAAAACTAAACAAATAAGAAGCAACAGTTCATCTGATGCTAGTTACTAATTTCTGGACTGATGAAGGAGTAATTTCCTCCACTCTGTCCAATGAAAAAAATACCAAAAAGCTAAAACTGAAAGCCAGGCTGACCCAAAGAAGCAACCGAGCAGAATCTGAAGATTTCCAGGTTCCTCTCTAGTGTAACTACAAAATAGATGACAACTTGGAGAACTGGAAGCCATGTGTGGAGAAAAGCACCAACATTTTTGTTTTCTGAAGAACCAGCACACAGAGGCATGGATAATATTTTACCTTTTGTTTGAAGGCTGTTCATGGCATCCAAAGGCTAAAATAAAATGAAAGCCAAATATCAGTGACAGATTAGACACTCTCACCACTATTTCAAAGCTCTGGTTAAGATTACAGCTTTTATTCACCTTTGAGGGAACTGATTTTTCTTCAAATGTTTTCTCTTCAGTAGCTCGTGCCGTTTCAGGCTCTGTGACAAACAACCTCAATTTTCCTTCTCCTTCCAAATGCAACTGATGAGACTGTCTCTCAAGAACTCGTTGCTTGACTAAATAAAAGCAAAAAAGCCCTGTGAAAATCTGAACGGAAACACAGCTTTACATTGCATGGCATTTTCCCACCATTATGACACTGTCACAGTTTAAGAATGGTATTCTGCAATTTACTGTTTCCACTGAAAGGAGCCAGACCTCACGGCTCGCTCACTACCCTTCTCCCTCCCCTCGCCGGGGCAGGATGGAGAGGAGAACTGAAAGCACAAAAATGTTAAGCATTACAGGACGAGATGAGAACAATAAACTACAAACAAACAGCAGCGAAGTAAGAAAAATGAGCAGGAACTACATCAGTATTGATAACAGAGTATACGACAGGTGAACGATTCACGGGCCGCTGCTCACCCGACCCCGCACTCGGCAAAACCCGGAAAAAATCCCTCCCTTCCCATGCCCGCACCGCACGGCTCAGGGGGATCGAACTTCCCCAGGGAGTTGGCTGTGCCCCTCCCGGCTCCTGGAAAAGTCAACCTCGGCCGGAACAAGGATATACAGATATACTGTCCAGCGAAATGAAAGAACTCTAAACTCATAACACTGACGCAGAATGCACACGACTTTCTTCCTTAAAAAAAAAAAAAAAAAAAAAAAAGGAAGAACAGCAGAGGACATTACTCCCACGAAAAACTGCCAGAGATGCAAAACTCGGCTCTATCACGGGTTTCATGGTGGTACCCGGAGAGTCCCGGTACCGGCCCCCAGGCCTTGAAAATCTTCTTCCAGACAGCGCCGAAATGGCTTGGGGCTGTATGTCCTGAACTTACCAGCAGGGAGAGCCAGCAACTGGGAAGCACGTTAAGGCAAGAAAAGGAAAAATTGTACATAGGTATCTGTGTGTTTCCGCACATACGTGCATGTCTATGTATACATTTAACTCAACTGCAGCTAAATCCTTTCCAGTTTGTTGCAAGTTTATAAAAATATGTGCATGTTACAGATGTCACATTTTTAATATATACCTGTAACTAATCTAATTGTTAGGTTAATATAAGATTTATTATTCCGAGTGCAGTTTAGAGAATATTACTGTACATCAAGATGAGTATGCATGTATATATTCCTCCTAGAATATATTTATTCACTTACAGCCTTTATACCAAACACAATCCAGAGGCTAGTACTAAGCACCAAATCTAAGCATATATATAAGTAAATATCCCATTCTGAGTTAGAAGGGACCCACAAAGATCGACTCCAACTTTTGGACCCGCACAGGACATCCGCAAGAATCACACCAAGTTTACATACTGTCTATTCTATATTGCACAGGACGGGGTGTATACGACATATATACTACAGATATTGCACATCACCTACCAGACGGGATATATTATTACATGCAACCATCTTTTAACTTGCAGAAAATTTAGACTTGCGATTTAGGACCCCAACACCCCCGCAGGGAGCCCACACGCTAATCTCGGCCCCTGCCCTCGCCGGGTCCCCTCTCCCCGATCCGCCCCGGCCCGGTCGCTCACCCTCGGGCCGGGCGAAGCAGACGAGGATGGTCCCGGTGTCGCTGTCGGTCCGCAGCTCGCACTCGCCGCCGCCCGAGCGCTTCTGGCTCTGGAAGTAGCAGAGCAGCTTCTTCCTGAGCGCGGGCGGCGGCTCGGCGGGGCCCCAGTCCCCCCGCAGCAGCAGCGGGAAGGAGCACGGCCGCTGCCCCTCCATGGCTGCCCGGCCGCTCCTCTCCCGTCGCGTTTTCGCTTTCGATTCCCGCGCACCAGGGCGCGGCTTTTCCCAGCAATCACGAGCCTCCCGTGGCTCCTCCGTCGCCTCTCGTCTGCCCCGGGCCGCCTCCTCGGCCCCCCCAGACGCAGCTTCACACCTGCGCCCTTAACCCTCCTCTCCCCCTGGAACATCCAAAGCACCCCCGGCCTTATCAAATGCCCTGCTTACCCCTCTGCCGGGGGCTGGCAGCCGCTCTCGCTGCTGTCCCAGGAGTTCTTCCACCCGCTCTGCAAGAGGACAATCACCACACAAAGTCGAGGCATTTGATTAATCTACGGTGCTGCACAGAGTGGGGGGGACTGGGTGGCCAGTCCACAAAGCCGGCAGGGAGTCTACCAAAACTTTAGGAAAAAGTAGCGTTAATGTTCATTGGCTACAGGTTACTTACTTCTCTTTTTAATTGGTATTCTATCTTCTGTTGATTAATGATTCTCTTGCTTCTCATGCCAATTAGTTCACATGCTCAGTCTTTCTCTTCTTTTTGGGCCAGTGGGCCACGAGTTGGTGGTCATGATCTCCCCTTGCTGGAATTACCTTAAATCAGTAAGAGCTGATTCAGCATGCATGCTGAGTTGTCTTTATTTGTTTCTTCCTTATCTTGGGGCTTCTGCCAAATGTCCTTGTGGCCTGTAAATTCTGCATTCTTTCTGCCTGCTATCAATGGTAAATCCTTCTTCCCAAGCCTTGTTAACCTCCTCCTAAGTCTCAAATCACTGAAACATATTGAGCCCTAAACCTTAAAAAGGCAATTCTACTAACAAACAATTTGTTTTCCTAACACCTGGACATCAGTTAGAGCTTACTTGCTAGCTACCTGTTTATTGGATGAAATCTCCTCTCTTGCTGATTAAACTTGAGAGTGCACAAAGATCAAACACCAAAGCACATGGTTACTAAAGGAAGTTTTACATATTTCACATTTTGCATCATTGCTGCCAGAGGAACAAGATCATGGAACAAGTTGTGTCAGGGGAGATTTAGTTTGGGTATCAGGAAAAAGTTCTTCACTCAGAGGGTGGTTGTGCAGTGGAACAGGCTCCCCAGGGAAGTGGTCACAGCAACAAACCTGACAGCATTCAAAAAGGATTTGGACAATACTCTCAGGCACATGGTGTAACTGGGGGATTTCCTGTGCAGGGCCAGGAGCTGCACTTGATTCTTGTGGGTCCCTTCCAATTCAGGCTATTCCATGACTCTCGGCCCCTTGGTACACTCCTGCCTCTGGCCTTTGCCTGTTAGAATAGGCCCATTTGGAAAAGCAGCATCTGTCACTCATGGCCTGCACAAAGCCCAGGGTGACAGGTTTCTGCTCGAGGCTTTATGCCCTAGACACCTGTAAGAAAAGCACTTCTGAAAAGCACCTTGGTGTCCTCTGCAGCTTCTTGTGGCTCTGGGGAAGCTGAGACCTGATGCAGCACTGGCTCCTGGAGAGAATGGTCACACTGGTACCAGTGACCCATCAGCAGCAATGAAGCACCTGGAGCCATCTCCTCTGGCTAGTGGCAGGCTGATGAACACAGGTATTTGTTACGGGGATTTTATAAGTTTATTCACTGTATAACCAAAACTTAAAGACTTTTGGCCCCCATACCAATACCTTGATCTAGGTTAAATTGGTTTCAACACACTTGATCTCAACAGTCAGCAATTTTCAGTGGTTAGAAAACGGAACTTTTCTAACAACTGAAAAAGTTTTGGTTTTTTTTTTTACATAGTAAAAAGCAAAAAAGCCCAAAGGGAGAAGTTCCACTGCTAAAAGGTTGGGATGTACAAATGCACAGCCTGAGGTTTATAGCTCTACTGAGATACTTGACTTGCACATTTGTGTTATTTCACACCCCTTCCCTAGAAAAGGTGTCCCTTGACCACAGTCACCCTACAGTACCCAGGGTAAAACTGTAACAGTAACCTAACTATGTAAAGAAAGCATTGGAAGATTTTTTTCTTAATCATACAACCAAGTAAGTCAAATCAAATACATTCAGAGGAGCCAAAAGCCTTTTCAAAGTTGGGGCTGTTGCAAAGCAGCGGGGTTATTGTATTTAAAAACAAGTCATTCCATATCTGTATTGCCAAGTTCATTAAAGTTCACTGGTTAAAAACCAATACTAAATGTTCAAAGAGGTTTAGACAAACACAAGATACTTAGTACAACTGGTTCATTTATTGAAAACTGCTCAAACATAACTCGTTATTAAATTGTCACAGAGTGTAAGAAGGCATCAGAAATGCAACACTGAACAGTCCATGGCTGCATTATCCCTTCCAATTCCCCACCAGCAATTAGGAAGACCCTAAGGCTTTGTGGCTGATACAGTACAAAAGCTCACTATATAATCTAAAAGAGGATTGCAGTACAATATTGTGCTCAAGTCGTAATACATTCAGATGCTCAAGTGTAAACAAGCTTCGGGGGGATAAGAAATTGCCGGAGATTGCTTAAATCAACTCAGAATTTAATTTGACACAATTCTTTATTATTTTTGTTGTGTGTTTTGTTAAAGATGTTTCCATCCTACATAAAGGCTGAAAGACATGCAGTTGTGGCTGCAATCAAAATACTTACCTAGTGAAAGTGATAAGGTATTCTGGGTAAGCTTGAATGTCATTAAAAATTATGAACATGGCAGGCTGGCTCACGTTATCAGTTGAACTATCATACAGATCTACAGAATTGCTAACATTTTTTTGTGCTGGAGTAATTGATCCTTTTTTCCCCAGAGAATATTCTCCAACAAGGACTCGGGCCAAGTACATGTACTTCTTGCCATTCACATCTGGTCTAGAGTAGAAGTCATTGGCAGAATAGCTGGCATTAACAGCGAAGTACGTTCCGTTTCCAAAGTTTGCAGCTGTAGTCAGAAAAGCAAAGGCTTGTGAGTGTTTCAGTAGCAGCAACTCCTTATTTGCCACCTTCAGAGCCTGTGAATCTCTGGACAGCTCTGCTTTTTATTTGTAATAGGGACATACAACAAAATAAATAATTTTGCATACAAGGTAGGACTATACGTGGCATGGCAAATCAGTCCTAGCCCTATACAGGAAAACAAGAGTTGTTTGGAAAGTTACATTACCGTGCATTCCAGCAAAGCTCCGGTTAAATCCTTTTTTGTTAATAAGGGTTAATGACTCCTGACCCGTCCCATGAAACAGCAGCCTCTCATTATTTCTGTTGCCATTTTTTTCATCTATTTCACACTTTTTTATTTGGTAGTTTTTCCATAAATATTGGTTCTGTACCCTTTCAATCTGTGAATTTTGAAAGTAAGACAGAAAGAAAGAAAGTGGGTAGGTTGCTGCCATGAAAAAAATTAGCCTATCAGTCATTCAATCTGCTTCCAAGATTCCCCTCTTAGCTCAAACACACATATATAGGATGATGAAAAAAATTAGTCAAATCCTTCCAAACTTTGGCATGGCAGACAGCAGAACCCAGCCCAAACCATGAGGCAAACACTTCCTGGAAACAATACAGGAGCTTTTCACAGGTTTCCAGGCTGCAGATGCCTGCTGGACCTGCACAGCACACGTGGCTTATGTGGGCAAAACATGTGCTCTGCTACAGCAAAAACCATTCCAAGGAAAAGCACTCTCTCCTGGAGCTGAAGAAGTGACTGCTTAAAAGCTGCTCCAAATACCTCAACTGCAACATTAAACTGATTAAAGCTGAATAAAGTTAATGACAGGCAGAAAGACTTGTCCCAACTTTAGAAATCCATGGGGAATTTCTTTTTCTGTTATCAGTATCCTTCATCACTTGTCATTAAGTTATTTATGCTCAGAAATGATTACTTGCTTTTACCTTTTCAATTCTGAATAACTGACAGGTCTGCAGAAACCTTCCTTGCACATCTTTATACTCTCTTGAGTCTGGTTTTAGTTCCACTATTTTGAGTTGCTCATTTTCCATAGGGTCCCACGTTGGAGGGAGCACTACTGACTTTTGATCTGCAGAAGAAACACGATCAATTATTTTCACCCAAATCCCCTGCCTAAAATTAAACATGACCTGCTACAAATCCTTCTAGAAGTCCACACATCTTGCTTATGTATGACTCAGAAGGAAGGATCTCCTTGTGTTGTAAAGGACCAGCTGTAAATGGAAGAGGGTATGGCTCAAGAACAGAAGTGAGCCGAGATCTAGCATGACAATTGCTACATTAGAACATTATTGCCAGTAAGCCTGCTAAGAACATCAGAACACATTAGTCTCTTCCCAAAGTATTTTAAATAGCTGCAAAGTTCTTTTATTTCCTAATTTGGCTCCTTTCTACATTCTCCAGAAAAGCACCTGCACAAAGCTTCTAACATGTATTTTAAATATTCTCATCATTCCCTTTTCTCTTACTGGATGCAACTAGGTTGTTTCTTGGCAACATCAGTCTGTCAAGATGTTTTTCCTTACCTTCAGATTTGTCAATACGTATAATGGATATCTGTCCTCCTTGGGCATCCACAGCAGTCTTGCGTTCCATATCCACTGTGTATATTCGCTCACCAATGATGACTTCAACAGTTTTCTGCTTTGACTTGTAAGCATTTTCCAACTCCACATTTGTGAGACTGTTGAAGGGTACATAGGGACCCTTTTCACAGTATTTCCATTCAACTGAATTTTGTAGAAGTTTTGCCTGGGTCTCTTTAGCAGCTTTTATCTTGAGGATCATTTTATGAACAGCTAAAGTAGCAAGGCAGACATCTTTTGCAACCCCTGTAATTTCAATAGAGGTAATCTTCAAATTAAGACAAATTTTTAATTTCTTTTCTAGGTCATCCAGTTCTTCAATCTCTTCTTCTTCGAAATGAGAGATAGTCTCGTCTACAATTTCTGTATGAGATTGTTCTCTTGAAATTGCACTTCTCAGCCACTTTTCAGCTTCTTCCACTTCTTTTTTATTTTCACCACAAATCTGCACAACAGCCAGGTCGATTTTCTTTTCCGAAAGCACTTTGGTTTTTTCTTTTGGGGAATGTTTCTCAGAGCCCAAGAGTGCTACATTGAAATACATAAATATTGTCATTAATATTAATCTCTTTTAGCTGGTGCTAAACAGATTGATCTATAACCTGTATTTAAGTGATATCTACTTACATTTACCCATGTGATATGCCTTGGAAACAAATGATTTGATTCGTGTTGCAGTAGACTGTTCTCTTTTCTGTATGCTTGCTTGGAACACACTCATCAGATGTGGCTGAAAGATGACAACTTTGATAGTTTTCACAGACGTGGCAGGATTCCTTTTTGCAAAGTCAGTTACTGCATCTATCATGTTGCCAGCTACCTCAGCTGGATTGCGGCGTGCCTCTCCTGAAAAAAGTTGCAGATATTTTGCTCTAGAAAGTGCTAATAACTGTTACAGATGATTAAAACATCTTTAAAAGAAGAGCTATGAACACACCCACACAATCACGTGGATCAGAAACAGGTTGAGAATAACGTCAGGCTGGCAATCAAGAAAGCTTTCTATCTATCAGGAAAAGAAAGCTGGAGACCACCTCTCCAGTAAGGGAAAAATGGAAGTTTCCTTTTTTTGGCTTTGCAACCAATCAGGTTATGATGTAGATGATATGGCTTGGGTAGGTAACAGGCCACAGGCCTGCTGCTCAGTGACCCAGTAGTCCATTCCTTGCTCAAAATGCAAGCCTAGTTTTATTCATGCAAGAGGTTCCCACCTGCATGGGGTGCAGTTCTGGATTCTCAAGAACAAGAGAAGAAAAAGGGCCAATCTGGGCTTTTTGACATTTGTATCAATCCTACTTGTGCAGCTGCTGGCCAGCGTTCCATCACCTACTGATTTCAGCAATGGAGAAGTAGGTCCCTGGCTACTCTCTGATGAGCTGCCCACACACACCAGGCTGCAGGTTCTTCAGCAAGCACAGACAAGCGTGCTGGCTTTAGAAAACTCATGCTCTTGATGTACTAGATCACTGTAAGGAGACTGCACATATCCAAATATATCTTCACCAAATAATAACCTCTCCAGATAAATCAAACTCATCACTTGAGCCCTGAGATCAGCAGAATCACATGCACTGAACCCTTTTCAGAAAAGGGAGACACAGACCTGTTCCAATTGCTGGGAAGATGACAGAGGTGTACTGCTGCAGTTCACACACCTGGAGCACCTGGGAAACCAGGGACCTGATATCACTCTGGTAAACAAAATGCAATATGTTTTTGCATGGCAGGTTTCCTGCCTGGGTGATGATATAGTTCTTGTCAGTTTGCTGGGCTGAAACATAAGTAGGAAAAAATAATCAACAATTATCCCCAACATAGATGTGTACTAGTTGTCATTAGGAAATAAGAAATGTTGAGAAATATGCCCCAGGATAAGCTTTTGTCTTCTTCCATAAAGTGAGCAACCTCTTCACTCAATTTTCTCTTCCAAGGCACAAGAGCTCAGTTTATTTTTGTAAAATATTTGCCTCTTTGGCAAATAAATTTAGTGTGTGCTTTTATTTGTCAGGTTTGCTCAGTAAACTTGGAGAACTTCATGCAGACTGGCACTCTGTCTACACACACACACACACACAAATATGCCATCTACCTGCAGGCCACCTAGCCCTCTTGGCCGATGCAAGAACAGCTTGTTTACCTGAGATCTCTTCCACACACACTCTTCCTTGGGTTGATCTTCCAAGCTGACCTCCACACCTGCATATTTCCCACTTCCCTTATTTTCTGGTGGTTTAAACCACATACTCATCCATCTTTGCTCCTCTTCCATTATAGTTGCTGTCCAACAGCTGTATTTAGCCTACAAATGGTTTCTCTATTAACATTTTTGCGAGCATCACCCCTTGCTCATGGCTCTGTTTGATGTTGACTCTCTTTTTAACAAGGAAATCTTTATTGGAATAAGAGGATAACAATAACAATAGATTTGGATCTTTGTGTATGCTCAGAAGCTGTCTCCTCCTGAAGATTCTTCTTTTCCTTCCCTCATTAGATGTTTTACAAATACCACATTAACTGATTAAAAACTAGGTGCTGTAACACAGTGTGTAAGACAGATGGAACTATGGTAGTCAGTACTGAGAAAATATTCCAAGAGATTCCCTGCCATGCATTAACACCTTTAGAAAGGTCAGAAATGTTGTACCATACCTAATACACCACATTCATCTTCAACTGCTTTTCCAGCACCATTCAGAATTGCTCTGGAGACACCTTAAATGAGAAGAGCAACATAGACCCACTGTTACTGCTGTTAAAGTCCCACCTGAGGCAGAACTGTATGCCTCATCACATCTAAAAATGTATAATTTCTGATAACATTACAGATGAGAAATTTAAAACAGTGTAGCCAAAATTTTAGCCTTATATGCTTTTCAATTCAAATTGATGTTTTGAGTACCTAACAAGTTTCACTAAGGTCAAAACATCACTGACATTTGTCTCCTCCTTTAGTCTGAGAGGTGTTCTATAAAAAAATTTTTAGTTTCCCTTTCTGCAAGGGAGTCTTGAACATGCTGTCCTGTAATATAAATAAACAAGTGGATAAAGTTCAGACACTCCCTAACTGAACTTTTGTATCCTAAGAACCAAAACAGAAACAACACTGTGAAGCAAATAAAAGGCTTTAAAGCATTGAAGAAAAATACTTGCTCCTCTTCCTTCCCAGCCCTTCCAAGCACACATACATTTTTCACACATAGTATCAATTAAAATACCTGTTTTGAGGCTGAAGGTTTGGTTTGTTATGTTTACAATGGCATCTCCCTCCTCCTTGGTAATATCACCTTCTGCCACCCGGAACACAACGGAGCCAATTGTCATTTCAGGCACATTGTGTGCTGAGGTTGAAGGGACAGCAGAAAAAGCTGCAGGGAAAGAAATACAGACGCTGAGCAGAAAGGAGGGATGGGGTACAATGCCTACAGAGACCACAGTTTGGCTACAGACTCAGCCTGTGGAAAGGATTGCCTGTCATGCTAACTGAAAATCATTCCTTCTCACAGGAGTTTGTACTCAACCTGCACTCATTCCCATCATTTCTGTCATGGCAGGATGGCAGGGAAAATGTGTTTTGCTACACACCTGTTATCCAGACACTACTTAGTGACATTTTGCCATTGCAAAACTCCAATGCAAGAGAACAGAAAACTTTCCAAGTCTCACTGCCTTTTTCCTGTGTCTCACTGAGTTTCCAGGCAGGTTTTCTACTTCTTGAAAAGGTGGAACTTTTTACCCATGTGTTATTTGTAAAATCATAATTAAGATTTTGACATGTAACTCATTTTTCTACAGGCTGCAGTTCCATTAAGATGGGTAATACCAAAGACATTTCAGTTTGGTTTTGCTGTTCGTCTGAACACGTAAAAGATTTGAGAGTATTTCAAAAAGACCACTTCAACACACATACCCAGGATCTCACCTGCCCTCCCAGGACAGGAAGACACTGCCATGTTCACAGTTTAATTTACTGCTGCAGCAACAAAAGAAAAAGCACTGCTTATGCCCTTGACACCTTATATCTTCTGCTGTTCCAATTTTGAGGGGCGCTATCCAGATACAGAATCACAGGCACAGGCTTTTTTTCTTATCATCTCTAACACTATTTCAGACATAACAGACACTCAGCCTGAAAATACAGCCCTCACAGCAGCCACTCAGACTTTGGGAATGATATGCTCACCAAGAAAGTACCTAAATATCCATAATGAATGCATTCCCTGGAATACTTGAAAAAAATAATTAAAAAAAAATCAGTAGGTACACAGCTTCTCCTTACCTGTGCTTTGGCTAGTGTCATTTGGAGAAGGCTTCTGCCCTTTAACAGCTACAGACCTGCTTTCAAGTTCATCTGAAAATTCCTAGAGAATGAAATTACAATCAACCCCTGTAGAAGTCTTCACAAAGTAGAAATAAAGGTTTGAAAAGCGAAGCTAAAAAGCATTTAGAAAGAATTAAATTGAAATTACTTAACGTCATCTGCCACAATGCTGATGGCAAGTCCTGACAGATGTTGCTCTCAGAGAGCAAGGCTGTTCAGTGTGAGCAACACAAAATCACAAATAACTGAGCCAAACCCCAGTTACCATTCCACAGGGATACAGCAGCAGAAGGCATCCTTACAGTGAGTGAGCAGTTCACACTAGCTCAGGTCTCACAGGGAATGTAAGAAACCATTCTCTAGGCACAATAGCTCAGGCTTTGACACAGTAGCCTTCAAGTTTAGCCTTTCAAAATGTATTGAAAACTCTTGCACAAAGTACAGAAGGCAACAGATGTAGAAACACTTATCTGGACATCAATTCACAGTGTGACTGCTCTCTTTCAGTGTGAAATGAGTAACTTGAGTGTGGATATAGAAAATTTATGCTAAGGGGACACTGAAGAGAGGGGGATGCAGAATACTTTTATGTTTCTACAGGAGAAGTTTACCAGCACAGCAATCCTAGCACAATGATTCCATTTAAAAGCACATTAAAAGCACATTAAAAGCACACCTATTAAAAGCACCACTCCATTAAAAGCACACCTATTTGCCAAGGGTGCAGGCACTGAAGCAGTAGTTACAGCAAACTTGTCTGCCCTACAGGCTGAAAAATTAAGTTGAGTTCATGAGATAAAGAGTAATTACACTTTTGTATGTATTATTCTCAGCAAACAGAAAAGGATAGGAAGGGAGCAGGACTGTACTCCATATGTGGGGTGACCATGGGAGGTAGAACCAAAAAGACAACTTTCAGTATATATGATCTAGAGACTGTCACCAAACTTTTTCTTTAGTATAAGAACAAGCACCTTGCAGATTCTTTGAATATCATCAGATAGCCAAGTATCATAAGACAGATATAATAGAGAGAGGAAACCATAGTAACTCACCTGAATATTAGCTGTGTCTTTTGTGTGCAACAGGAAGTGAACTTCTTCAAGAGAATTCACTCTGTTTTCACTACTGAATTCAAACACTTTGTCAAACAATAATTTAGCAACAATAGATCTCGGGAATTCTAAATTCCCTGTCCCAATTGCTGGAAAAGTAATTGATTTCAAAGACAGTTCTTCAGCAATCTCCAGGCATTTTGTGATTATGTCACCCAAGACCTGTAAAGCACAATTATTTTTTCAGTTACTG
The DNA here is from genome assembly GCA_024865655.1 of Emberiza elegans. Lineage (NCBI taxonomy): Eukaryota > Metazoa > Chordata > Aves > Passeriformes > Fringillidae > Emberiza > Emberiza elegans. The sequence continues at coordinate 25,383,142 of JALJVW010003518.1, forward strand.
GAGGTAATTTTTTCCCAGTATGTGTAATGTAACACCTTCCATTTCAGCTATCTCTTCATATTAAAATACAATTAATTCCATACACAAGGAATTCATTAGTCAACAAGGGATTAGCCCACAGTTAAAAAAGAGCGAGTCAAACTCTCTCATCTTCTATGACTCTGTCTCTCAGAGGAAAAGTGGCATTAAACACACTATAAATCCCAGAAAAATTCAGGCAAATAAAGACTCTTTTACCTTTGCAGATGTGTTTTTCTCGTACCACATAGGTACCACAGCATGAAGCACAACACTGCAAGCCAGATTGTAACCCTTAGTTTTCAACACAGATCCATCCTCAGGTATTCTTCCTCCACTTTCTTTGTTCAAGTCTGTCTGAAGCATTGGCCCTGCCTTGCTCAGCAAAGCTTTACCAAGTGGCCCTTTGTCAAGCTGCAGATCTTTGCCAACACTGACGACAACAGCAGATGTCTGAAAAACACACAAGCAAAAACTCTAGCTTGTCAATATCAAATTTAAATTTTGCTTTGGATAATCAAATACACCCTGCCTGATGGTCTACAAGGTAAATTTTTGGGACAGCAACCAGAGAGAACAAAGTTTTGGGATAAACCAGAAATTATGCTCAATTCTAATATCATGAACCTGCCCCAAAGAAACACAAAACTGAGTTAACAATGAAATTAAATTCAGCCCAATGGGAGTGAGAACTCTGCATTCCTTGTTTATTCATTCTGCCTCCATTTGAAAACATTTGTGCAAGTTTGTTCTCAGAGGCTCACAGACCAAAATCTGAGTTCACTGAGGAAGGCAGGGACCTCCCATGCATGGCTGGTTTAGGGGGACAAGCAGACGCTGAAGACAAACAAGACTTGGGGTAATCTAAGGAGAAAGAAGTGAGAAAAGCAGTAACTTATGAATGAGAAATACAAAGGGCACTGAACATTGTGTTAAACCCTATATTTAGCTCCTCAGGAAGGGCCCCCTACATATTTTAATATATATCCTGCCCTGGCCAACTGGAGGAGCTGCATGCACAAGCTGTGGGAGGCATCCACTCCTCAGAGGTTTTGCAGAAGGGTCCCGGATGGAGCTGCTTCCAGTACTGGCAATCTCAGTAAACAGCTAACAGAAATTCAGTGCAGGAGGCAACCAGAAATCAGTGATCAAAATCACTGGTTCTCCACAGGAAGTGCAACACCAACTGCATGTTTCATGCCGGTGTTCACCAATGACATTGGTTTCATGTTTGTTAGTTTTAAAAAAAGACACAAAAGAACCCACTTTTTATTTCAAAAGGAGATAATTTAGAACACTTACTGCAGCATCTTCAATGCTTCCTGTTTGCAGGACGATGTTAAGGCCTTCCTGAGTTGTTATGACTGGGAAGTTTTTAATACGCTTGGAAGTTCTCCTCTGCCTGGGTTGAGGAACTGAACTGACATGATGCAGTGGCCTGTAGGAAGCTGAAGACTCTGAAAACACTTCTCCAAATGCCTTGCTGAAAGCCTGAATGTTATCCTGTGCAAAACCCACAAGATGAACCTCCTTCAAGCTGCTGTTCCCTTTGGACTCTTCCAATGTCTCCTTGATGGAGGATACAATGGAGTAAGTACACAGTTCCATCGGGAAGCCAAAAATCCCTCCACTTATAGCAGGCAGAGCTATGGAACCATGCTTGTGCGTTTCAGCTAGTTGTAAACAATTTTTCACTGTCTTCCTCAACAGGTTCACACACATTTCTGGTCTCTCCCTGCTCCACCTGGGCCCGACAGCGTGGATGACGTTCTTGCAGGGCAGTTTCCCGGCGTGTGTCATCACTGCGTCACCAGGCTCCAAATTCCCCAGCTTCCTCACCAGCTCATTGCACTCCTCCTGCAGTGCTGGCCCAGCTGCCCTTGACAGCGCCTCAGCCAGGCCACCAATGTGTTTTAGGTCTTCATTAGATGCGTTCACCACAACATCAACAGGATGAGTGCACAAGTCAGCTTTATAAAGCGCTATTACAGTTTCACCCATGGTCACCTGCATATGGAGCTTGCCATTCTGCTGTTTCTGTTCTTTCAGCTGTTTTTCTGGCTGCTCTTCCAGTAGGACTAAACACTTGTATGCTTCTTTTATATGGGGGGCCAAAAGGTGTGCTTGCTCTTTTATATATGCCTTGACTCCTGGCAAGTCAATCACCACACGCTTAAAATACAGGCCAGACAGAATTCCCTCAACTAAGCTGACTCCCTCCAGCACTTTTGTCTTTGACCCACTCAACAATATAACTTCACAGTTTTCTTGTATGCTAAAGTCAACTTTCACACCTTTTTTTTGTAGGGCAGCCCAATCATTGACCTTCTCTTTCTTAAAAAACTTTATGAGTGCCATCGGCTTCCCTTCAATGACTTTTTGCACCTGTGTGTTTTCATCTATAAAGCTGGAAAGTTCCTCAAAGGCTTTTGCTACAGCTTCAGAAAGACCAGCAATCAAGATCTGACTCTCTGCCTGAGTGACTGCTACAGCTCCATTAGAGCAGTTTTCCTTGACTAGCATCTGCCATTCCTCCTTCTGGAGGACTGACTCATCCCCCAAAGTAATACTTTTGTGGTCCAGTTCTTTCTTTATTTCTTCCTTTGCTTTTAGGAGATCTTCAGGATCATTCCCTTTCAGGATAATCTCTCCCGCACCAAGCTCATAAAAGACATTAATTTGTTTGGATATAAACAGGCTCTGTGACAGGGTTTCATTATCAATATGCTCTAAAAACTGAAAAACAGAAGGGTGGACATTAATTGTTTTCTTTGCCATTTTATATACATGATCAAGTATTTCTCCTTTTACTTTGTAAACTTCCTCAGGCACTCCAGACAGGTTAATGCTCTTCTCCGAATTATCGTAGGTTATTTGCAGGTCTGGGAACTCTGTACGAAATTTTTCTTCCAGACCAGTAATCCGTAAAATTCCATATTCCCCTGGATTCACTGCCTTGACTTTCAGTTCAGTTCTTTGCTTTTCTCTTTCAATTTCTTTGGTGGCCTTTTCGATCAGAAGCTTCAGTTCTTGTTCAACCTTCCTCACAACTTCTTTTTTACCTACTAGAACATGTAAATCCTTGGAAATATTTGGGATCATCAGAACTTCATCATGTGGAAAGCTGTTTCTAATGGCTTCCCACACCTCTGTGCTTACTTGACATTTGATTGCTTCATACTTTGATATGGTGTGTGAAAATGCTGTGGAAACTTCTTTTTCCACGCCTTGACTAATCGAGATACTGATCTCTTCCGCTCAGAAAAAATAGCTGAAGGGTGCAAAGTAACTGTTGGATCTGCACAGAGGGCATCAGGCCACGCTGGCACACAATTACACTTTGCCATTTCATGATCTATTGCCTTAATTAAGCTACTATTGCCTTGCAAATAATTCCAGATATAGGGATCCAGAGGCAATGTAATTGGATCTGGTTTCTTTATCTGTGGCCCTTCCTTTCCATATAGAGCCGTTTCCAGTGAGGTGTAGTAAGGATAGACAAAGATTGGTGTTTTGTTGAGTGAATGCTTCTTTGCCAGGATATTTCTTACATCTAAAACAAACAAACAAACAACCCCCCAAGTTATTAATGTCAGCACTTAAGATCTTCTCTTTTGTTCCGGGTTTTTTTTTCATTGTCTGGGGGTTTTTAAACTATATTTTCTACATAATAGTGTTTGTTATTTTTAAGAACATTTTTAGATTAATTTCCTCAATTTCCCAAATAGAAATAATTCCAGATTTCCGAACAGTTATTCATTTTAAATGCCAGAAACTAAGTTGAAGAGGGAGGAGGTATGCATAATCTCTGCCCCCACTTCTCTTATATGCTGTACTTGAAGTGCCCAGCTCCATAGTTGTCTGGGCTACTACTCAGCAGTTCAAACCAGAGCTCCTCTGTTTTCCCAAAAGACCATCTCTTTCCTTCAACTCCTCTTCAATTCTCCCCTTCACTGCAATGCCCCCAGCTTCTCCCTTGTCCTACACTTTTCACAGTCCCTCATCTTTCTGCCACTGACTGGACAACCCACAGCACCTGCTCTCCAGGCAAAAAGCTGCCCAAGGAATTGTCCTGAGATGAGCCAGACTGGCCCTGTTGCCATGGGCAGCTGGTGCCCAAGACGGCAGCTGGGGGAAATCCCCTGTGCCCAGGGGGCTGTGCACTCTCCATGCAGCTCAAACTGCAACCTCAACTCTGTAGGAATCAAGGCCTGGGTGAAATAAACTGTCTAGAAAATGAAAAAATTCTATGCCTTATGGTCAGCTGGTCCAAAACTGAAGCTTGCACTCCGGTTGGCATGAGACCTGTGGGCAAGCACCACATCTGCCATTTTACAAGGGTAAATCAGGTAATTTCTCTAGAAAATCCATATATTGGTCTTTAAATGGGAGGTTCTCAAAGAAATAAGGGCTCTGCATTTCTGCATTACCTTTTTGGTCACCAAATGTAATGATAGCTGCATCTTCATCAGGCAGCAGTTGAACATCCACTGTCTGTGCACCGCCATACTTCTCATTTTCAAAGTAGAGAGTGATATAGTGACTGGAGGTGTTGGGTGGTATATTTTCAGCCCTAACAGTTTTTGTTTGCTCAAGGCACCATGCAGTAATGTTTTGTTCCCTTGCTCTCTGGTTTTGATTCAGCTTTTCAGCAAATTCCTCTGCATCTAGAAAGAGAAAGGAGAAGAAAAAAGATCAAACTTGGAGCTTGTTTTTCTACAATTATGTTAGGAGACTATCACTGTGTGCATTGATCAGAGCACTGAATTACAAAATCAGTCCAGAGCTGCCCACAAAGCCACCTCTTTCCACGTAATCTGTATCTGTCACTCAGTATTCCCCTCTGGTTGACTACAATGACTGCAGCCAGAGTTTGCCACTGGTTTTCCTACTGACTGTCACTGGGTTCTTTAGCTCCAGCAGAAAACAACATCAGATTCATTTTTAGGCTATGGCTTCATACATAACTAATAAGACACAAGTTAAGAATTCAAATTCTCTCCATTTTATGATAAATACATTCTCATTTCAGCTACTTCTCCCCTGTTATCCTCACAATAAAGGACAGTCAAATCCTGTCAAGGAAAAGCAATTAAGTTTCTTAAAGATCCACTTATTTCCTAAAGGCTACACCAAAAATTTAGGACTGGAGCACGACTTGAGAGACAAATAATTTCTAAGGCAGAAAAACCTACACCTTCCCCGAAGGACAGCTTTTGGCAAGGACAGTTTTTACCATTGTTCTGTTCTCAGAGCAAGTACATCCTTCATTACTTGTGTAAGTTATAGTTTGGTTTTAGTCCTACCTGTTGTGTTTACTATCAAAACCAGAGCTAGCTCTCTTTCTGACTTGCACTGGCCTCTCTACCTCACAGATAAAGGTAAAGTATGGCATTAAGTGAAGTAAATCCTCCTTTAAAAGGACACAATATCAGATCAAACCTTAAAAATTAGAAAGATAATGCTTCCAGCTTAATCTCACTCACATGCACCTAATAAAAAGAGCTTCAACTCTGACTCCTTCTTACCAGTATTTCCAGTAAAAGAAACTACAGCAGCACATAAGTCAGGTATCATTTCCACACTGAAGTCACCATCCTCCTCTGACAAGCCACTGACATTCTCTACCAGCAAAATTAACATGCACTCTTTGGTTGTGTCCTTCACATTTTCCAGCACAACTGCGGTGGGAAGCAGGGATCCTTCAGAGCTCTCCACTTGGCAAGACTCCTGGGAAGCTGCCACTTGCCACGGCTTCACAACCAGATCAATTTTACCCAAGTGATGCTTTCTTTGTAAAACTTCTTGGGCATCTAGTCCCACAGAAAAAGAGAGAGGTCACAGCAGAGTAGCACGTTAAACAATAGCAATAATATACCATTTCTGCTTGGAGCAATGCCCACAGAGAGATCTGCACCAGCAAAGGCCTATTTCTAAAAGGGAGCTTTAAGCAGGGTAACACCCATAACATACCTTGCTCATCCTGAAAGGTGATGATCACTTGGTCATCCTTTTTGACATAGGACTCAATGGGCCCCCCACCAGACCTCCTTCTACTTTCAAAGTACATTTCCAAAATCTCATCTTCTATTTCCTCCCCAAAGGCAGTGGTGACTACTACTGCAGAATTCCTAGAGGTTGCTTTCTCTGCTTCCAATTTCTCACATGATTCTGAAATAAAAGATCACACCCTAATGCCTTAGGCAAAAGTTAAGAAGAAAACCAAACTTCCCACCTTCCAAACTTTCACACCACATTTTGTTCAGATCACACTGAGGGTCAGGGAAAAGAACAGGGTAAGAATCCCAAAGAAGTTAAGCAGATCACTAACGGGAGTTGCTGCATCAACACGTAGGGAGGAAATGCTTCAGTTTATCACCAGGCAAGGACAGCAGAATTAAAAGATACAAAAGCTTCTTCACAAACATGCAATGAGGGGAACCAGTGCTCCCCATTCACAGTTCAGACACAGCTGTGGGTCACCTGGGTTTTGTTCTTGCTGGCTGCCACGGCTGCTCAGGTGTACCTGGGGCACACAGCTCCCAATGCCCTGGCACAGGGCTGCCCCAGAAAGGCTGGCAGCAGCTGGGAAGGTCTGGGTAGGGACAGCCTCAGCCAGAACAAAGGCCAGCATTCACTGCTGTCCCCAAAGGAAGCGACCTGTCTGAGGCAGACAGTGAAGTGGGGGCTCTAAAGGGACTCACAGAAAGGAAAAAAGGGATCACATTTCCTACACTACATTAGACAAACAACACAAGCCACGAGGGTGACCAGGGCACTGCTGCAGCAGAAAGGTCCAGAAAACCAAAGGAGCAAGAATACAATGGTCACCACCAGGTAAGGGACACACTTGCCTGTCTTCTCCTGCTGAGTACACACAGGAGTTTCCTTATTCTGGCAGATGGGAAGAGACACCTGGGGTTCATTAACTAGAGATAAATGACAACGGTTTCTCAGTTTCTGGGTACTTCAAGAAGAAAATGGACACATTAATGTACATCCAGGAGCTAACACAGCTTGAATTAAGTTTCATTTGACACTGTCAGAATCACGGACTTCCACAGATTCCCCTATTTTTAAGCCAAAAGTTGAACTAGTTACAGAAAGACTCTGAGCTCAAGAAGCTTCGGGCTTCTTGTCAGCACACAGTCATGCTGCATGAACCACCATGCGCAAGTCTTGCCACGCAGTACAGCACCTTTCCTCACACAAAAAGCTGCACTGAACATAAGAAGTGCTGAGGACATCAGCCCTTGGGAGAGAAGTGCCTTTGAAAACTGAGACTGCTGGAAAAGACTCTGTCAGGATGTGTTTGACCCAGCATGACCATGCAACTTCCTAGTTTAGAACAAGAGGAAATGCAGCTGCATTAGGAAACAAAGGATAATGGTAAGATCGACCAAACTGCTTTTGCAGCCTGTGCCCTCAGCCCTCACCTGCACAATCACCCCGCTATGCACAAGGAGGTACTTTGAAAGCAGAGCTCAGCGAACTGTATTAGCCCTGTGTACATGGATTACTCTTGTGTGTACTGATAATCAGACACTGATTAGCTATGTACTGGCCATGTGTGTGTATCAGCCAGATGTGTATTGAGTAGCTGGGCGTGTATTGATTGTGCAGCGTATGTGTATTAGTCGTGATAGCGTGGTCGGTCTGTCCGGTGCCTGGGATGTGGCTCGGGGACTGTGGCACCTTAGGAACTTCACCGTGTTTGGGATTCGGGAAGTGAAGGGGAGCGCTGGGCAGAAGAATCAAAGCGCTACAGCGCCGTTCGCCCGGCCCGGCCAAGCAGCGGCTCAGCCGCTTCCCCACGCCCGCTGCTCCGCAGGACTCGCCGGTCCGGTGCCCCGCCAGCCCCGGAGCCCCCCGTCTCTCCTGCCGCAGCTCGTACCTGGCGCCTGGGTCCCGCCGGCCGGTCCCGCCTCCTGCAAGGAACGAGAGGAGAGCGGTCACCCGCGGCCACCGCGCCCGCCCGGACCCGCGCCCGCCTCGCCGCGCCCGCCTCACCTGCGCGGGGCCGCCGTCCGCGGGCAGCGCGGTGACCTGCAGCGACAGCCGCTCTCCGGACCCCCACACGAGCTCGTGGGCCGGCCGCCTCAGCACCCGCTCCCTCACTGACAACAGAGCAGGCACCGGTCAGGGGACGCGGCCGCTCCCCGCCCGTCTGGCCGCGGGCATCGCCATCAGCCTCCCCCGCCCCGGCCCGGCCGCTCACCCTCGGGCCGGGCGAAGCAGACGAGGATGGTCCCGGTGTCGCTGTCGGTCCGCAGCTCGCACTCGCCGCCGCCCGAGCGCTTCTGGCTCTGGAAGTAGCAGAGCAGCTTCTTCCTGAGCGCGGGCGGCGGCTCGGCGGGGCCCCAGTCCCCCCGCAGCAGCAGCGGGAAGGAGCACGGCCGCTGCCCCTCCATGGCTGCCCGGCCGCTCCTCCCCGCCGCTTTCGCTTTCGATTCTCGGCCGCGGAACCCGAGGCGCCTGGGGCTCCGCCCAGTGCCGGGAACCGGCCTCCGCCTGCGGGCCCATCGGCACGGCCGGGGGTCCTGGGCCCCGCCGCGCCTCCCCACGGGGCAGGACAGGCCCCTCACCGGCCCGGGCTGCACAGCCCCCGAGCCTCCCCGGAGCCGTACAAAAGCCAAGTGTCACAGGGTTTTCAGCCTCTGAACTTACACTGCTTAACCACTGCATAACACTCACTCTCCCTCCCCTTAGCCTTTCAAATAAAAGTCAGGATGCAAATTAAAATGACCACTTTCATCATTCTTTACCAGAGATGCTTCCACAACCGTGGAAGGTTGCAGTGGGTGTTTACTTCAGACCAACTTTTCAGCTAGCTGAGAAGTTTTCAACCGAGTGCTCAGGACTTTCTCTTGCAAAGGTTTGTTTTCATCTATTTTGTGGTGTGTATTTTACCCTTGTGGCCAAATATGGGACACTAAAATAGCAGATAAATGAAGTTTTCTCCCCTAATTTCACAGAACATTCATTTAAGAATTGGATAGATAATTGTCATTAAAATCATAAGCATCCACCTAAGCTTAGGTTTCATCACATACTCTGCTGAATGACTCATGGGGATGCCTTTGTTCTTGGTGGGCAATTTATTTCCCTGTTATTTCCTAATGCACTGTCCCAAGTAACAGCTTGTTTCCATGTGCAGAAAAGCTCAGTCACTTAGAAACAGCTGGAGTGTTGGTATTTTACTGCATCCTCTGCTATTTTACTGCATTGAATAATGTAAAATATTAAAACAAATACAGTAACGCAAAACCAGGGCTGGAAAGACATCCCAACCCCCATGGAAACCAAATGGCGCCCACTCCTACTAAACCTGGAAGTCAAGGTGGCAAAGTTGTAGCGCTTATTCACAAGGTGGGAATCTTAAAAGAATTTTAAAAAGTAATACATTTTTTAAAAGGGGGGTGGCATGCAGTCCAAACTGATCAAAACATGGTGTTGCAGGGAAGCTCCTAAATCTAAAAAATATATACAGCTATATGTATTGCAAAAAGGAGGAAAAACCTGTACAGAAGAAACACACGTGGTATTTTTGTATTTTCTTTATTAGTTGTCCTCAGTAGCCTTAGAGAAATGGTTCAACTTACTAAAAATCATGTCTGTGTGACATACCACCACACAGGTAATTAGCAGGTTATTTAGGCACTGCAGAGTATCTTTATGATACAATTTAAACCTATATTGGATGCAATTGAAAGAATACAGTTTTATAGTTGAAAAACTGATTTTAAAGTTGTATTTAAGTTTAAGCACAATGGCAGGCACAGAACCAGGAGCCCACTATCAGATATGGACACAGACACTGTTACTTCCCGTTTGCTCCAACACGGCTCTCAGTATTCAGCACTTCTGCAGAGCTGAGCATCCATGTACCCACTTGTACATGATCCATGGCTGATTTCATATGCAAAACCTAAATCACTAAGGCAATTTCTACCATGAAAAGAAGCAAAAGTCCATAACCCTATCCCAGCTAACACCGTCATAGCTGCATACAAATTTTAGATTAGATTACATATTTGCATACAAATTTTAGATTTAGATTAGATTAGGTTCCATGATGCCAGCCATGATGACAGACATCATAATGTAAAGATAAGAGAAGTGTTTCATCTAATAAAAGTAGTGGATCTAAAGGTTTTGGAATTTAGACTGGAGAGTTGTGGGGAAAAGGGCCAATCCGATTTGCTAGTAAAGCAAGATACACAAAGTGCAAACAGTACTGATGCTACACTCCCAAGAACCAAATTTTGTAAAGGCTACATATATAGGAAGTACATGATTTGTGAAAAGAACATACATTGTTTGATGAGAAGAGATTACTTTTCTTAGCTAACTGTGAAATACAAGCAATTTAGGTACTGTAGTTAAACAAAGCAACTTCCCTCAGAGCTTGAAGAGTACATTAACTGCTGCATGTTTAGTCATTGCACTTAAGAGTTGAGAGTTGATCGATTTCCTTACTCAATTCCTTTTGCTTTCAATTCTGATCGAACACGCTGCAGATAAGAAGAATCTGGGTAACCAAACCTAGGAGAAGAAGAGAAAATTGTTTGGGCTATTTCTGCAATGAAGCACTTGACAATTCTATGAAACCATCTCATGAAAGTCTTTTTAGAAATCTCTTCACAAATTTTATGCAGTTCTTGCCCTAGAGACAAAACAGACCCATACTGCCAGTCACAGAAGCAATACAGACACCATAAAGCTACAAACTTAAGGAGCTGCTACATTTTGTGGTCCAAATTGATACTTAAGAACTTGATTTTCAAAGCTGCCTGGGGTCTCCCTTCAAAATGATACGGTGTTTGGGTATATATATTTTAAAAAGAAAATCAGACCTGAAGGATATCCAAGTGAGCCTTCAAATCAGAAACACAATGGCACCTCTGGACTTGAAGTAGTGCAACACCAGAAGGGCATATGAAACAAGTGATAAGCAAGAGAGAGAATTTGCAGAGTGAAGGGTGAAGTAAAACTGATACTTTTTGCTCTTTTAATGAACCTAGCCCAGTCAGGAGGATCTAGACACCAGCCTTTAGAGCTTGCAAGAAACCACCTATAACACCTACCCCCTTAGAGGCTGCAACCAGCATGAAAGGATTGGTCCCTCTTGTCTCTGCTGCAGGCAGCTCACACTCTGTCCTGGTGATTGCTCCTTTCATTTAAGTGCAGCAAGTCCTCAAGAAATACTGGATAGGGTGGTCATCTACTCACTCAGAAAATCCTCTGACAGCTTGAACAACCAAAATGGGGTAGCCCTTTTTATGGCTGGGGCTGGCACTGTGTCCTGTGCTCTGACCCACTAAGTGCTGCACAACTCTTGGCTCCTAGCATCCAAAAAGACTACAATCTCACTTCCTGCTGTTAGCTCTCTGAAGCAGAATTTCAAATCACGTTTTACAACATGATGAGTGCCATCTTTACCAGGATCATAATGGCCCAGCACTTCCTGGTGCAGAACAGCAGGTAACAGGACAGGCATACATCAGGAGTTCAACCTTAGGTGTCACCAAAAGCTTGTTGTCCTGCAGGTTCTAATCAAACCAGTTATTAACTAAGTGCCTTACAAACTCAGTGATGAATGAGTAGTCTGAGGGGCAGCAGAACACTAAGCTCGTCCTTGTTCCAACTGTCCAAATAGGTGAAGGTGATTAACATCTGGATCCATAGGGCATTCCACAATCACTCTGTTAGTGACAAAATCTGAAAGCTCTAAATGTGGAAGATATTCAAGGCAGTTTTCCCGACACATCTGAGTAACAACAGTATTGCATAAAGACAAGACTACTTACTGGGTAGGTCCTCCCTCCATGGCAGTTTTGTGGTGAATATCATTCCATGTGATAACATTTTGTGCACCAGTAGTACGCGACTGCCCCACTGTGAAAATCAATTTTTGGTCAAAGGCCCTTTTGAGGAGCTGCAGAATTTCTCGCCCTTCCTTATTGTCAGGTAAATACGCTGTTCGGTGAACTGGCCCATAACGCTGCCCTGGGTTTGGGTGGCTGCTCTGTTTTGTAGAAAAACAAAACAAAACCACATTGCATATCATAAATCATTCAGAAGGACATAGCATGATTGATAATGGATTGAGTTTTTTCTCTTTAGATACTTTATTTCATATAAATTTCATTCACACTTTCTTGTCATCGCTCATGCAACCATTGTTATTTTATAATTTGTTTTTCCCTCTTTTCTCTCCCAAATGCATGGTGCTGCACCTTTGAGGTTTTGATTTACTCCATTCTCAGTCCTAGTCACAAATCCAAGCACATAACATAAGGAGATTTCTCACCTGGAAAGCTCTCACCAAACCAGCCCACTATTTATTTTTGTCCATTGGCGTCCACAGCAAAGAGAACAGCCCAGAAATGCTCATTATACTTGCAAAACTTTGCTTATATGATATCACTGCATAGATTTCAGTTCAGTTATTTCCACTGTACAAATTAAAGACAGGTACCTCTGTCCTGGTGCACATAAAATGGAGGCTGATTATCTGACTATTTCATTCCTACTGTATTTACTTAATCACGCCCAAAAATACTGAATTAAACACTTGCAGATTTGTACAAAATAAAGAAATGTCTTCCCTGAACACGCATTCAAGTAATGGGAAAATAACTAATTTTGTATTAATATTGGTTTTGTTGTGGGAAAAATATCTTTAAGAAATATTTAAGTATACTTACAGTTTGAATACCACCATTCATATCATAGTCAATTACAATGGTGCCACAATTGGGATAACCAGGAAGAGACAAACTGGTTGTTCTAGATGACATTGTTCCCTCTGGTTGGTTTCCTGTCAGGACTCCACAGACAATATTACAAACTGGACAAGCTTGTTTATAAGCCATGGCAATGTCAATGCAAGTTTTGCAAAATGCATGTTTGCACTTTTCTAGTATTTTTTTATCTTCAATTGTGTCCCTGCAAATTGGACACTCATCATCTTCTTTTTCTTCTGTCTTTGCCTGAGTCTGTCCTTCAGAAGAAAGGTTATTCTTTTGCCTAATCCTGGACTTCTTAGATGCTCCTGTAGCTTCTTGAGAGCTGAGGTCAGAGGACAGTGGTGTCCTATTTCTAGTTTGTGTCCCTTCACTGTTAAAAAGGGACTTCGTGTACTTTTCAGCATCATAAAGATGGTCTGGTAAACCCTTTATGATTAACTTATATTCATTCTTCTTAGGTTTTACATTAAGATCTTCAAATTTAGCATTAAGTAGCACACTTAAAGTTTTCTTCTGATCTTCTGAAAACTTCACGCTTTCTCTTAACATTGAAGAGGCACTCTGAAATGCACTGATGAAACTTTCAGTAGCATGTGATGACATATCAGAAGTTTCAGATTTAGGCCTAAATATTATGGCCTTCTGGCCATATGACTTCTCTTTTATTTCTACCAGTGTATCAAATTTGCCATTTATGTTTTCAATTTCTTTGCTTAGTATGGTTTCCAACAATTTGAACACTGAAGCATCAACTTCAATTCCATCCCTGTATTTGTACCGTTCAGATGATATCTTCATATTCTTTTCAGCTTGGCTGTTCTCACCTTCCCCTGCTAGAAATTTCTGGGCAGCTAAAATCTGACTCCTTGGACCACGAAGTAGCAACTGATTCCCTTCCTCTTTAGCAAGAAGATTTCTAAATCTTTCATTTAATTTTACTATTGTCTCTTTTAATGTGTCACTCTTTGTTATGGGAACTTTTTCCTGTGTCAGATCTTTTGTAGCTTCCTGGAAGGTTCCAATAAAAGAATCACTAGCTGCTTGTAACAATGCAGGACTTTGATCAGAAGATATGTATATGAATGTGTTATGCTCATCGTGACCTTTAATTCTTACACATGCTCCAAACCTTTCGTGTAGTTCTTTGATTTCCTCTTTGTGGGTATGAATAAAATATTCATAGAGAGCTGTCACAACTGTAAGCTCAACCACTTCTTCAGTATTCAGGCCATTTTCATCTTTCAGACCATTCTTACATTCAGAATGTGAAAAATCATGGTTTGGGTCTTTGCCTGCAAGGATACCTTCAAAGTAGTGATAAGCTTTTTCAATATCTGTAAAATCTCCTGTCAATTTCTCAGAGCCATCCACACCAGGGCTTCCTTCTCTCTTTAAGTTTGGACATATAATGGTAATTTTCTCCCTTTGGTCTTCAGTGAACATACTGGTATTCAAAGTAGCAGATACTGTAAGAAATATCTACAGAAAAGACAAGAATGCATCAACATTAGTTTTCTAATGCTTGCTACTTCTGTATTTTCAGCAGGGAAAAGCTCTGTCCATCCCAGTAGTGCCAGATTACTACAAACAAGTTTGCACACAGTATTTCTTTTATGTCACATACACTAACAGTACAAACAGGCGAATAACACAATCTGCTTCTAAGTCAGCAGCAAAAATGAAATGCCCTAATGTCACCAGCACTGCAGGAGGAAAGACAGTAACTCTGCTATTTAGGCTGAGACTGTGACCAGCACTCCCTGATCCAACCTCTGACAACAGGGTTAGCATAACTAAAGGCAAGCAACCTCTGTGGCTGAGCTCATTGTGTGTTAGGCCCTTTTCCCAGCATTACCAGGCCCTAGGAGTCCTGTGCACTGAGAAGACAAACACACAGATTTTTTTCTTTCCCTCCCTATCACCCTCAAGGTTTCTGGACACCAGACTGACTGGTGCCCTCCGTACTGGCCTCGAAGGTCCCAGGTACCCTGCCCACCAGGTGCTGCTGACCCCATCCCAGAGCAGGCATGCTGAATCTGCCTACAAGATCAACCAGTTACAATTCCTAACTGGGAATGCAGACCACGGCTGTGGCTGGACAGTGAAACCCATAGGACCCCTTGGTGGCCAGGGAGACATCCACTGCCCTCTACTTCCTTTGAGGACTGACTGGATGACCCAGATGCTTTTATGTGTTTTCAAGTCTAGATTGTGATTGTTCTATCAATATAGCAACCCAAGTATTAAGATATGACATTATTTTCAGAGGGTCCAGGTGACTAGAAACCATAAGCTGAGCTGTGCTATCAAGCACAGTGCTACAGGACTTACAAAACTGTCCTACACTGATTCTGCTTTGTAGAAATCCTGCGGTATTCTGATCATTAACTCTATGCTTTTTAAAAAGCAAAAAGCTTTAATTGTTGATGCCTTGTGAAAGCAATGACCTAGAACAGAGACTAGATGGAGTTAAAGAATAAAGTAGGTGTTTATTAGAAGGCCTCAATGGATCCACCTTGGGCAGCACAAGAACCCAGCCAGGGCTACACCCCAGGTGAGCCCAAAATGGTCACAAAATGGATGAGCAGTCATGAGGTCTCTCACTTTAGTAAGTTCTGGTCCATTTGCATATTGGAGTTAATTGTCCACTTATAGTCCACTGTTGTTTATACTCTTGGGCCTGAAATTTGGATCATTTGTCCTTGGTCCCCAGCTGGAGAAGGAATTGTTTTGTCTCCCTACTCTGTGAAGAGAGCTTACTATCCCCTAATATGAAGCTCAGAACTACACACTAAAACAGTACAGAATCTGAAAAATACAAAAGCTAAAACCTGAGGCATCATTGTAACCACATATTAGTGTAACTACATCGTTATTGTGCCAAGGATCCCCAAAAGAATCTGTCTATCCCCTTAGAGCCAGGTTACACAGACACAACATGTTTTAACATGACTTGTTGTTCTTATTAATATTAGACTCTCTAGTTTTCACTCATTATCTTTCTTTAAAATTTTCCCAGAAGTCATGCTCTAATAACTCCAAGAGTTAGGGCAGAAAACAGGATTCTGAAAAATAATAATGAACACATTCCCTTCTGTACTTCACACAGACAGAATGGTAGGGAAATTTGCAGTATAGATGCCAGGTAAACACTATGTTAGCACATGCTACACTTCAAAAGCTACACCTATGTTACCAAGCAAAACAGGGTAAAGCCCTCTAAGTCAGATATCAGTGTCTTGGTAGAGCCACATCCACACCATGTTGCCCTATCCCATGTCCCTAAACACAGTTGATCTTTTCTGTGCATGTTTTAGTTCAAAGTGTCTGAAATCATGTTTGCAGTGCTACATCGCATCACAGCAGACTTTTTTAATGCTGAAGAGATGGAGATAATTAGGGTTGCCTCAAGGTGCAAACCATGTTGAAAGAGCAGGTGGAAAGGTGGAAGGGTAGGTGAAAGGTAGGTGGAAAGGATCCAAATCTCATACAATTCTTCTACCTTTTGGGAGCAGCCCTTGGTGCATACGACCCCCTGAAACCTGCCAGAGCGTCGCTTTGGGGAACAGTGGTTGGCACCTGCCAGAGTCAGGCTGGAAAATGTGCTGCCTGTAAACATGTGTAGATTGACCTTTGGTCCAGCACTCAAATGTCACTCCTGGCCCCCATTTCATTATCTAAGATCACATAACTGACATTTTTTTGGCACAAAATGCTGAAGTGCAACATAAAGAACTCATGGAACTACAAGCAGGGCAGGTTGTGACATTGCTGTTCCTGATGTACCTTTTTGGTAAGGTCTTCCTTTGCTGTGGCCCCATAGCCACCGTTGTCCCGCTGCTCCAGCTGGGGCAGGGAAGGGCCGGCAGTGACCTTGCTGTAGCTGGCAGAGGCGAGCGCTGTACCCCCGCTCTTGCCCGGGGCCCCTTGTCCCGGCAGGATGACTATCTCCCAGCATCCTGCATCCAGTTCCAAGATGTGTTTTGAGCGGGATTCCACACGCTTCCTATCTGTGGTAATTTCAGAATGACAGAATCACAGAACTGTTATGGCTGGAAGGAACCTCTGGAGATCATCCCACCCAATCCCACGGCCAAAGCGTGGTCGTCTGGAATATCTCCAGAGACAGAGACACCACGACTCGCCTGGGTAGCCTGTTCCACTGCTCCACCCTCGATGTAAAGAAATTCTTCCTCATGTTAAGGTGAAATTTCTTGTGTTTTAGTTTATGCCCTCTGCTCCTTGTCCTGTCGTTGGCTACCACCTTAAAGTCTGGCACGCCTTTGAGGTATTTATATGCATTAATGAGATCCCCTCTGAATTTGGACAAAGGCAGATAAGCCTGATAAAGCTACCTGCAAACGCGATGGTCACCAGCGGCCCTAGAGCCGCCCTGCCCCGTGGACACTAAATGGTGCCTGGCGGCCATTTCCAGTCCCCTCACAGCCCGGCCCGTACCTCGCTCCTCAGAGAAATCCACCCAGTAGGTGCCGGCCTTGGGGCCCCGGCGCACGCTGCACTCGCCGCCCCCCGACCGCTTTCCCGACTGGAAGTATTTCTGGAGCTTGACGATCGCCTTCTCGGCGACGGCGGGCGCAGGGCTCACCCGCACCAGCAGCGGCGCGGCCGCCATGATCCCGACCCGCCGCCCGCTTTCGCTTTCGCTTCCCGCTCCGCCGCTCGCTTTCGCTTTCGTTTCCCGCTTCGCCCGCAGCTCCGAGCGCTGAGGATCCGCCCTGAGCGAGATGGGGGGCGTCCAGGTAGAGGAGCGGGCACGGGGACGGGGGCCCGGGGCGGCGGCTGCCTCAGGGGTCCGGGTGCGGCGGGAGCTGCCGGCGGGGCTGAGGGGAACAGAGCAGTCCCGTCCTGTTCTGGCCTGGCGCTCGGGAATGGCTCCGCCCGGCCTCTCGCTCCCGAGAGTTGGTCGGAGCCGGAGGAGTCTCGAGGGTAACTTCAACCACAGAGCTCCCGCAGCTCCGAGCAGCGTTTTAAACACTAGAAAACTTCGTATAGATGTTTGAAAAGCTGGTGCTGGTTTGATTTGCAACAAAATCTCTCCTGTAGGAAGGTAGCTCACGTACTTTATTGCTTGTAACATTTACTTTCTCTTTTCCTTTTTTCCTCTTTTTGTTGCAATAGAGTTACGTTTCAGATTTCCTCAGAGGGAAGCCCGCTTTAGGTAAGCATCTCATTTAGCCATCTGCGAAGTGTGTACTTGTATGTAAGTTGAAAACTGACAGGTGCTGCTAGCAAACTGGAAAACAAAAGCCAAAAGCAACCTGAAATTAATAATTTATGTCAAATAGACACGGTTATGAATCAACATTATTATTCATTACTTCAACAGGACTTTCTTGCATTTCTCTTTTAAAAGCAAGAGCTCAGAAGTGTTTTTTGATGAATCAGCATGTATACTTTATAAGTGCAAAATGTCAGACTTTTTACAAGCAGGTAGTATACCCCGGAGGAAAGTTCAATTAAACTCACACAAATTGATTTAAACTAATTAACATAACTGCTGTAGAATGGTACTACTGACATCTGCCAGGAGAGGGCTGTATAGCTATAGTAATACTGTAAAAACTGTTCCTTAAAAATACGGTTTAAAAAGCCTTTCTGAGTCATACGGAGTTCCATTCAAAGAAGGAACTTGCCTGTGGGCTTTAAGTGCAGACCAAATGAGACTCACGGAATTAAAACTCAGTATAAGATCTCTGTGGCACAGTTAAATGAACCTCCTTGGGTTCTCTAAACCTCTGAAAAGGGGAGAGAAAAGATTAGTGTGTAAAAAAAATATTGTTTAGCAATGACAGTAGGATAAAATTGAGAGCTATAAACCACACTTCTAGATAAAAATAAATGTTTTGATAGTAATACCTTCTATTTCATTTTATATTCTGTATCCTAGGGTCAAACATCGTTATGGATGAGGTCAGTTTGATGATGCGCATCAGTAAAGATGCCTATGAAGCTCTTAAGAGAAGAGAAAACTGTCTAAATAATCTCGTTTCCAAAAGGTTTGCTTGTACATTGGCCTTCAGAAAAGCAGCAAAAAGCACTGGTGAAGTATACAGGAAAAAAGTAAAGTCGGGCATTGACGTTTGCGTTTATAAGGATGATCTCACAAGACACAAGGTTGATGCTGTGGTGAATGCAGCCAATGAGTATCTTGAACACGGAGCAGGTCTTGCTCTTGCCCTTGTAAAAGCTGGAGGGCCAGAAATAAGAGAGGAAAGCAAGCTTTTTGTTCAAAGGTATGGAGAAGTCAAAGTTGGTGAAATAGCAGTGACAGGTGGAGGGAAGCTGCCTTGTAAGAAAATTATTCATGCAGTTGGTCCAAGATGGGATATTCGCGAGAAGGAAAGATGTTGTGACCTTCTTCGCAACGCTATTTTGAATGTTCTGCGTTATGCTAGTGCTCCAGGAAGAGCTTTAAAGTCTGTGGCTATCCCAGCAGTGAGTTCAGGTATCTATGCCTTCCCAATTGATTTGTGTTCTAAAGTGATTGTAATGGCTGTAAAGGAATTTGTTGAGACAAAGCCACCAGGCTCTCTCTGGGAAATCCGCCTGGTGAACATTGAGGAGTCCACAGTGGCAGCAATAAAGAATGCCTGTGAAAAGTTTCTGGGTGATACCAGTTCACTTGAAGACACTGTGCCAGCTTCACTAAGCTCACCTCACCTCGTACATGAGAACATTCGCATGCGCATCATAGAACAACACCCTGAAGAACTGAAGGTAAGTCTGTCCTGTCATTTGTGGAACATGGTGCTGCCTCCAAGTCTTTTTTCCTATAATTTATGTTCTCATAACTCCATTACTGGAATTATTCAGCAGACACTGAAACAGCAGAAAATAACTTACACAGATGATGTGCACCTTACCTTTAAATAGAGCATTACTTAAATTGTTTAACTTTTTAGCTAGAAAATCTGATGCAAAATAGATGACTTCAGTCATAGGAATTCAACAGAGCTCTTAGACTGCAAGGTACATCACAGGAATGGTGTTTATTTTTAGCAAATACTGTATCTTAAAAAATAAATAAATTTTTATTTTAAAGAAGTGTCATAATTTAAAAGGAAGTTTATTTTTTGGTATAAGAACAAAGGATTGCAAAGTTCACCTTGCAATTTTATTAACACTGAAAAGTGTGCATGCCCTCAAGACTATGAGGAAAACATGTTCTTTTGTCTTTAGATAATATTCAACAATTCAGGTTAGAACAATTACTGCTGTTATCAGCATTCTGTAAACAAGTTTTTTGTGGTTTTGATATTTGAAATACAGGGCACCGATTATGGGAATCTGCTTTTTCCACTGGAAACAATTTGTATTGGAAACAATCATAGCTTTGCAGTTCCCTTATGTGTACTGCCACTGCTATTTGGTGATGTGTCCTTGCTACCCTAAGACTGGGATGACAGCCACATCCATAGTTCTCTCCTGCTGATAACTGGCACGTGGGTCACTTAAAGAGAGTAATAATTCTGTTTAGTGCACTCTTGATGACTGGAACAGCTTTGTGCACACTGTTGGTTCCTGAACTGCCACTGCAAAGTGAATACTTTGATGTATTCCAGTGCTCTAGTAGTAAGTAGTAGGAAAATTCAAGCAGCTAATCTGTGGCAGTCAGGCCTCTGTACAGGAATTGTGCTTAGAAAGAATGCTCTCTATAATAGCAAGGCTTGCAAATAGTCAGTTTGTAGTACACTGAAATTCGCACTCTTTCCTTGCAGAATACAGTTATTATTAACTTCATGAATGCCAGGGATGAGCTTTCCTCTCAATCTTCAAGACTGCTGGTAAAAGAGGATCCAGCTTTTCAGAGGGAACTTCAGCATCATCTTAGACATCCAACACATTTTAAGGAGCCCCTGATAATGGAAACACATCAGCTGCCCTCTACATTTGTCCTGCATGTGATATTGCAATACCAGCACCCGGTGTTACAGCTTGAGGTGACGATCGCTTACTTTGGGTCTCAGTGGATTTTCATGTTGGGTGATGTGAGGACTGAAAGACTTTGTTTTTCCTGCAGGAATTGAAGAATGCGGTGAAAAGATGCCTGGATCACTTTCAGGAACACTCATGTCCCTCAGTTTCTTTTCCAATAAATTGGTCACCAAAGCTGCCTGTTGACACAGTGGCAGACACCATGATTGAAGCAGTTTTAAATTTTGCCAGGGCATATCCTAAGAAGAAGAGAGAAGTGCAGTTTGTCATTTGCCCAGGTGACCGTGCTGCCTATGAGGTAACCAATTTGTTGTTAACTACCCATAAGGAAGACAGAAAGCTCTAAAAGTATTTCCACAGATGACTAAAAATTATGATAGTCTGTTCTGTACTAACAACGATTGTGAGCAGCAGGTCCCTTTGTGAAACTATTACCCTCATTAACAGATACTCTATCTTTGCAAATACTTTTGTATGGAGCTCTGAAGGCAAAACACTATCAACATATATGAACTAACATAATAAAAGCTTTTCAAGCAGACAGGCAGGAGAATAGTCTGGATTTTAAAACTGAGTAAGGATGCATCAGCATTAAAGTGCAAGTAATGAACATCTTTATTTTAAGTGGTAGCATGACATAGGCCACAACCACAAGGAGTTGGTAAAGGTGCCACTCAGTGTGTTAAGGTGTGTTACCTTAGGAGATGCAGAACAGGAATGTGTTTGATATTGTCAGGAATAACATTTTGGGAAAAGCTGACAAATGCCAGTGTTAACAATTTCAGAATCAGGGGTGGGGGTGTAAGCTGCTTGTCTAACAGAGTTTTGAAGATACTTATTGCATATTTGATTAGAGATTGCAAACTGCTCCTAAACTTTTATCTTTCAAGGTTGTCCTGAGAAAATTTTATTCAGCAAAATACAGACTGGAAAACAGAAGTGGTCCTTTGGGTAAGTAATGAACAAAAGGGCATTTAATGTAAATGAGTACTCCCAATTTGAGAATCTGTAATCACAGAATTCCCTTTAAAATAGGAAACTTAGTATTTACATATGTGTCTTGGGGAGAGGAGGAAGCAAAAACTCATGAGTACTTTGTATTTTTACATTTATAGGAATGGAACTGCGCAGTCCCTTTTAGGACTTAAAAGCCATTGTCCTTGCCTAATTTGTTGCAAGTAATTTAGTGAAAGGCAGATAAATTCTCCGTGTGTGTGTGTGTATCCTGGAAACCTTACCTCCTTATAGCTAATCTCTTTTTTGAGCTACCAGAAGAGTAGTGTGTTTCTTGCACTGTACAGCTGAGATTACAAATAGGAATTTGTGTCAGCCCTTGAAAGCTTCTCTCTCTTTCAATGTGCTTGTATTAAAATATATATATCTTCCAGGTACAGAGTTAGGCAGTCAGACTGCCAAAGAGCCTGCAAGCAGTGAACTCGTGATTGAACTTAGAGGGTGCACGCCCACAGCAGTGGAAGCAGCAGAATCGTGGCTCCAACAAGTAATGAAAATTCAGGAAGGTTCCCATGCTGTTATTAAAAACAACTACATTTTTTGCCTTGGTAAAGAGGAGTTTGCAGAACTCTCTCGACACCAGCCTTCCAGTGTATGTGTGTCAGAAGAAGTGAGAGATGGACGAGCAAAACTGGAACTTCAGGGCCCTCCTGGTGTTTTGATTGATACAGTGCTCGCAGCTGAAGAATTACTGCTTCGTGTGCAAGAGAAGACTATGGCTGAACAAGAGAAACTGCTCTACTCAATGTGTATGTAAAGTAAATAGTGCCTAAACACTAATTAAGTAAATAAGTGCCTAAACAAGGTTAAGTATTAAGCAACATACATCTCTGTATTGCTGAGAGTGGGCAGACATGCCTTCAGTTCACACACACATACTGAGTATTGCTTTAATTACTGATATCCCTGTACTTTCACCATGTGAGCTCCTGGAAGACCATTTTTTAGCTGTGGTCACTCACTTGGCAGTATTCCCAGCAGGGCACAGTTTATACAGGGGCTGGCCATGATGTATATCCAGCTGTAGTGGAGTTCCCTCCAGGACACCTTCACTCTAAAGCCTGGCCACTGGAGATTTACAAAATTTGCACTTAATTAACACACACCTTTGCTGAGCTCTTTCTGGCTACAGCTGAACCACTGTTGCAGGGCTCAGGAGTAGACTTGTTCTGCAGAGCTGTCATGAACAATTGATACAACTAAAGGCATTACAGAAAGCTACTGAGTGATGAGTTTTAATTTGTGTTTTGGTGTCATTCCATATAGATACCTTTATATGAAAGCTCAGCTGTGAAGAGGTGTTATGGAGATCATAAATTGTTTTATTTAGTTTCTTCTCTCCTGGTTTCTTCATAATAAATGCAGAAAAATAGAATACATTTACTTACAATTTTGTATGTATATACTAGTCCCTCTCAATATTAGCCTCTGACATTACTTCAGAGAACATTTAACATTCTTTGCTCCTAATTAAACCATCAGCTAAAGTAGTGGATCTGCCTCCCTTGCCTTTGCTTCAGACATTACAATATATGAAAATTTTACTCCCTTATTCTTATCCAGGCCAAGCAGAAGCAGGCCAGCTTTCAGAAGGAGACTTTCACATGACAAGTACCACTGACTACATCCCGATTTCACCGGTAGACTGCCACCTCCAGGAGTTTAAAGACAGACAGAAAGAGTTTGAAAAAGCTGGACTTCGTGTTCTCAGGGTAAAGAGGATATTAATGGAGAAACTGTATCTCAGCTCATATATTTGAACTAACATATTTCATGTAAGCGTAAAAAGTCCAGATTAACTATTTCAATGCATTGCTTTCAAAAATTAAGATCAAATCAGCCTCACCCTTAAAACAGATCTGGGCTTTAATCCAAATTAATAGTATTTTAAACATAATACAAATAGTCACTAAAAAAAGTGATTAAATTCTGAGAACTCTTTTTATTGTACTGTATGTTCTCCCTCATACTTCATGCTTCAAATGCCCCTTTATAGAACTCTGGAGAAAAATGAGATTGGTAGAGTAAATTAAGGACAGTATTCCAGGGCACTAATTCAGTGTCTGTTTTCTTTTTGTGAGCTTGACCCTAAAAATGTACCAGAATTCTGATGTGATTATGTTTTAAAGCTGGAATCATACTTGGGTATCACTGCTTTACTGAACAGGAGGTAGACTTAATCTCTTCAGCACAACTCAAGTACTGAAAGTCAGTACAACAGGAAATATTCCCAGTGATTTCAATGGGGGAGGCATGGGCTAGTGCTATGATTCTTTTCTTTGGATCAGTTGCACGCTTCAGATACTTTGTCCACTATGTGGTCAATGCTTATAAGCTAAAGCAAAGGCTAAAGCATTGAAGAACATAGCCTGAATAAAAGCACTTATGGATTTCATAGTTAGTCTCCATCTGCTTATGCTTAGCTGTTATTTATCTTACAGATTGAAAAGATACATAATCCACTTCTATCTGCTGCATTCCAACAAATGAAAAAAAAAGTAGATCGTAGCTCCAAAGCAACTCAAAAGTTGTACCAGAATGTTCCTCCTGAATTCTGTTGCTCAGTTTGCCAAACTGGATTTCACAGGATGTATTCTCCACCAGAAGGTAATAACTTGCTTTGGAATCTATAATCAAAATGAACAGTGACTGAATACTAAACTCAGGTTAAAATTAGAAAAAATGGCATTCCTCAACAAGAACTGTTTTTACTTGTATTTAGATTTGTATGAGCTTACTTTATTATATACAGTAAGGTTTCCTGATACTGTAGAGCCAGCAAGGCTCTAGGACGATAAGCCTGAATTCAAGCCTAGCCCAAACACTAGACAGAATTATTAGTATACATGTAATTCCATGTCCAAGTTTTATTTTGTTGCATCCCTGTAAAGAAAGTCAGTGTCCTTATGTAGCTGCTGCAAACATGCATTCAGCAGCTTGATGCTCTAAAGCATGTTCAAGGACATCACAGAACACTGAGGCTGAAAGGGGCTTCTGAGGGTCATGCAGCCCCGGCCCCTGCTCAGATCAGGTGTGGTCAGAGACAGCAGATTATTTCATTGCTTGGGCTTCCATTTGGAATAAAGAACTCTTGGAGGAAAGTTGTGAATCCATGAAATATTGTAGCAGACAGATGCTTTCAGAAAGGGAAAGAATAAGCATTCAGTGCTTCATCCTGCAGTAAGTGAAGTGTGTGATATTTTGCACGTCAATTGCAGAATGGGATTTCAAGCAATAAACTTTCAAAAAGTAGAGATTTGCCTTTCTTTGTCTGTGTAATGTACATGCACATTTCCAAACTTTAAAAGCAGTAAGACAATGGTCTAATTTCTTTGCACTTTTCCATTTGATACTGTAACAGCACTTCATGTGACATTTTTCATATAAATATCAAAGCTTTTTTTTGTAGTTTACATTATCAAGATCTTGCTGCCTTTTATTGTTTATCAGAGTCCCTTGTACATGATGACTGAAGTGTGAGTCATATATTTATTTTATATAAATCCTTTAGACCTTGATGATTCAATCACTGCATTAAGAGATAAATCTGAACAGTTAGCACTGGAGTAGCAGTTAACTGGAATGGCCATCAGCTGTCATTGCTCATGGCTTCATCGGAAGGTCAGTGCAAGCATCAGAGCCACTCCATGAAAATTAACTTCCAAAAGGATGACACACATTGAGCAGTCACATCACTTGTAACCCAGAATCAAGCAGCAGTCTCTTGGAACTACCACCCTGAAAGAACCAACTGCTAAGTGCTTTCTCTTCTGAAATTTTTTCTTTCTCTTTCCAGAACAAAAATGTGGAGCTGGCATCTACTTTACAACAAACCCGAGGTACCTGACCAAGGATAAAGCTACATGGGAAATGGATTCTAAAATGTACGTGTTTGAGGCTGATGTAGTAACTGGCAAATACACTACAGGCCACCCATCTTGTATTATGCCACCACCCCTGGATGAGAATGCCTTTACATTATATGACAGTCTAGTAGATAATTTGTCCTATCCTGAGACCTTTGTCATTTTCAATGGTTTTGCAGCCCTTCCACAGTATTTGCTGACTTGTTCCCCACTGTAGCTCCTGGATCCTCAGTGGGAATAGAGCAGAACTGTAGCTATGGTGAAGAGCCTCTGAGAACAAAGTTTAGCGCTTAGATTTAAGAGGATGCTCTGCTTAGTAGTGTGCTATGATCAGAGTGCTTCCCGAAATGCTCTCTGAAATACTTGTGAACAAAAGAGTAAGTTAACATCTTAAAGAGATTAGGACAAAATTACCTGTGAATGGAAACAGAAGGGAAAGCATTCCAGAATACAGTGTAACATTTAACATTAACATTTAACATACCTGATCATTTATTTTATTCCTTAACGTGATCTCAGCTTGTGACTATACGCTTGATGTTTGTGTAGGCTGTCATTCTTCCACTGCGTTTTCTTAATCTGACACATTGCATATATCAGGGAAACACAAGAAATCTAGGGTGTGCCTTTTGAGCCTTAGGTTTTCTTTTGACTTAAGGTAGGAGAATGTAGCAGATGAGAGCTGTTTTCTGCTTAGGGACATGCCATTATATACAGGTATGACAAACATGAGGCAACACTTCATTATTTCTTACAATGATTGCTGTACATTTTTTATTAATGTAGATGCACATATTCAAAATAAAAAGTATGAATGTCACTATCTGTTAACTTGTATTTTTCTGTAGTCTTAAGAACGTGATTTGTACTGTACATGAGCTTCAGATTTCTCAGCAGCATTCAATCTCTTTGAAAGGTTACAAAATAGTAGAGAACTGGTTCAAGCTACAGCTTGAAATTATTTTTCAATTAATCTACCTTTACCAACATCTTTTAAAGATTACATTGTCAGCCTTGTAGCCAGGAATCCCCACATTGCTTCTGCAGTAACCTGAAGCAAATACACGGAAAAGCCCAAAAGCTGTTACAGTAATTCCAGTGTCAAGGGGATTCAGTCCAGCACTTGGGTACCTGGAAACCTCCTCTAGTAAAGCCTGCTGATGGGGAGCAGTCTGATCTCTAAAACACAGATGAAATTAGCATTTAATAAATCTTTTCAAAATAATTTGTAATTGGATTCCAGGATGCTTGTACTGCACCTGCAACTCCTGAGCTAGTAGTTGTAGTGCTAGGAACCATTCACAAGTCCAAAAGAAATTACGTTATAAAAGTTTAATTCTGAATACAGTGTAACATTTAACATTAACATTTAACATACCTGATCATTTATTTTATTCCTTAACGTGATCTCAGCTTGTGACTATACGCTTGATGTTTGTGTAGGCTGTCATTCTTCCACTGCGTTTTTTCTTAATCTGACACATTGCATATATCAGGGAAACACAAGAAATCTAGGGTGTGCCTTTTGAGCCTTAGGTTTTCTTTTGACTTAAGGTAGGAGAATGTAGCAGATGAGAGCTGTTTTCTGCTTAGGGACATGCCATTATATACAGGTATGACAAACATGAGGCAACACTTCATTATTTCTTACAATGATTGCTGTACATTTTTTATTAATGTAGATGCACATATTCAAAATAAAAAGTATGAATGTCACTATCTGTTAACTTGTATTTTTCTGTAGTCTTAAGAACGTGATTTGTACTGTACATGAGCTTCAGATTTCTCAGCAGCATTCAATCTCTTTGAAAGGTTACAAAATAGTAGAGAACTGGTTCAAGCTACAGCTTGAAATTATTTTTCAATTAATCTACCTTTACCAACATCTTTTAAAGATTACATTGTCAGCCTTGTAGCCAGGAATCCCCACATTGCTTCTGCAGTAACCTGAAGCAAATACACGGAAAAGCCCAAAAGCTGTTACAGTAATTCCAGTGTCAAAGGGGATTCAGTCCAGCACTTGGGTACCTGGAAACCTCCTCTAGTAAAGCCTGCTGATGGGGAGCAGTCTGATCTCTAAAACACAGATGAAATTAGCATTTAATAAATCTTTTCAAAATAATTTGTAATTGGATTCCCAGGATGCTTGTACTGCACCTGCAACTCCTGAGCTAGTAGTTGTAGTGCTAGGAACCATTCACAAGTCCAAAAGAAATTACGTTATAAAAGTTTAATTCTGAATTACGAGGTTACAAGTGGAAATATTTTTAACCATTGCAAAATGAACTTTTAGATTAATATATTCATATTTTGGGTTTTTTAAAAATTATTTTTAAGATTAGCTATGCTTGCTGTTTCAAAGATAGTTTGGTAGTGTCTCTCTAACCACAAGAGTTTTGCTCTCAAGTCCAAAGGTTGCTCTTAGAAATTATGCTGCAATTCTGAAAACAGAATTAGTCTATTCCTATTTTAACTATTCCATTAAAGTAATCAACTATTTTCCATTTCTGTCCCCTTGTTCCTCATATTTCTTGATTCACACATTACTGCCATAAAAACACATAGCTGTAGATTTAAGATTTGTTAGCACTGAACAAAGGTAAGTTCTTATGTCAGCATGCTCCAAGAGATATTTTTAAAGGGATTTCATGGCAGGAATTAGTTTTTCTACTATTTTCTTTTTTGAAAAAACTCAGTAATGAGTTTCTGAACTACAGCATCACTTTCCAGAACACCGAAAGGAATGTTATTTTTGGCACAATGTAACATCTTGCTCCTAGTGGGAATAGAGAACAGTTTTCATAACTCAGTATTAATTTAATACTGTAACACAAGTATTGGTAAATATGTATTTCATTATTAACCTTTTTATTAACTATGTAATTTCCCTTAACTGTATGTGAAAAGGTCCATAGTTTAATAGAAAAAATAATTCTAGAGAAAGCTTTTAACTTCTTACTCCTGTGCCCAGTACAGGCTTTCTCTTCTCTCCACATACACCTGCAGTTAAGGATTCATTCAGTGTTACTGAATATTTATCTTTCATTTTATTATAGCATGATTTTTCCTGACATAGAATTTCTGTTTCTCCAGTGTTCTCCACACATAGTGATATGCTATGTATTCTAGATATATATAGCTTTTTAAAAAACGGGTAATATAAGAGGTTGTACATAATTATTTTCATCTGGTCCTCAAAAAGAATAATTTTGTGTACAGAAACTAGAAAATAAACCCAGCACAAACTAGATGTACCAAGTAGTACATATTAAAATAATTACCACAGTAATTGAAAGTTCCTGATCTTAGTCCCACCATAATCAGTTAACCAGAGGCTATTCCACAGCCTCTGGGATTTCTCTGTTGTCCACAATAAGGGTATGAATAATTCCTTCCTTTCGTTTCCCACTACTGACAGCCTTAATGCAACAGCTGTGGTCAGCAACAGTGAAGTGAGTTTCAGTCCCATCTTCCACAAATTCACCCTGGGAGAAAGGAGACAAGAATAAAACCTGACACTTGATATTTTAATAAATGAAAAGCTCAAATGCATCAATGTCAAGATCACTTGCAGTTCCCACAGTTACAACAGCTTTAGGTACCTGTGACAAGGACTGCTGAAAGCTGAACAAAGCTGCTGAATCTCAGGCAGGGCTCTGTCAAGGTGCCCAGTTAAAGACTGGTGGGTATCAGATGACAGTGAAAATGTCACACAATCAGAAATGGTAAGGTTGGAGTTTGTGAATCAATACTACTGATTCATGTCAGTAAACAAAACCAGAAAAGGCAGAATCCTGCCAAGTTGTGCTGCACAGCCAGTAGGTGCCACACAAGCCTGTGCTCAAGTGGCAGTGAAAGGTGAAGTATTCAGAATGCCTTCTACAGCAGAGCCCTGAATCAAGTACAACAGTTGTGCATCTTGGATACACATCTCCTGCTGCACTTTTGGAATTTCCTGTTATAGATTTTCCCAGGCATGGCTGTGTTTTTGTCGTGATGTTTGTGACAGCAGAACTAATGGGTGCTGTTCTAATGGGTGCACAGTTTGGCACTAAACCTGCACTCACAGCTTGCAAGGACACCTCTGAGTGCTTTCAGTACATTGTAGAAAAGGCTGAGCCATCAGGAGCAGAAGTCCTGACTTACTGGAAGAGGAGGTTTCTTCCACTGATTACTAAGCAAACATTTGGTGAATCTTTTCATCCTGCTCTCAGGTATAGCAGAACTGTTGATTTTACCATTTGTACTCATTCAGGGGCTTCCTTGTGTCAAAACTTTGACACCCCCCTGGTGAGAAAGCACATCCTTCAAGGATGGGGAAGCCTACCTGGTGTGCATATTGAAAATCATCAACAACCAGAAAGACACCAAACAGATTAAACCACCCAGCTGTCAGCCTGCTCTGAAAATTAATGCAGATATGATCAAGATAAAAGATTTGACGTGTCCCAATGAGGCTCTTAAGCCCTAAGTATTAGGAACATCTCAAAATGACAAAAAGCATGAGTCATAACAGACTACATGTGTTCAACTTTCAGTGACAGCTATTACAAGCAGGTTTGGATGCAGTGGCTCTACACTCTGCAACAAACTCAAATCCTTCCCAATCGCCAGAAAGTTTTCTCCCTAAAAACCCTGCACAACTGACTCAAATTTCTGTCTGAAAAGGGTAAAGAAAAGCATCACTTATCCTTAAACAAGCAGATGTTTGACATATGAACTGAAATACTGCTCATTATAAAATTTAGTGAAGGTCATTTGGAAGAGACCAGGAGCATCCTGGCTGCCTTGGCCTCTTGTAAAGGGAGATGATGTGCCCCTATGGGGCTTATTCTGCCAAGCTTTGGTTATGTATCCATAGCCTGGGAAGAACCTTTGGAAAGGATCACATACCGCTGTTTCCATTTTTTGACCGTTGCACCACACATCCATAGTGTCCTTTTCTGTGAAGGAAAAGAAAAATAAGGTAGAAAGAGCAAGGTAATTATTTTTTGGCCCTACAAACAAGGATCTAGGAATTTTAAAAATCTACTGTTGAATTTTACTTTCAGTTCCCAAAAGAAGTTCCTAAGTAGCTGTAGTACCTGAGCTACAGGACTTGTTCTCACACTGGCTAGAGAAGAGGGTCTGTCATCAACTTTTGCTTTGAAGATACATTTGTACCCCTCCCTAGCCCTGGCTATTAACATTGTGTTGTTCTGAATAGTGCCAAAGATACTCTGACAGTCTTAAACTGAAAAAATTACAAGACAGAAAAGTGAAGTAATTTCTGCTAATTATTTGAGTGCTGGTTATTCAATAAAGCTCTCTTTTTCCAGGTCAAATTAATTCAAAAGCAGCATTATTTAACATCCATCAAAATGTTTGTATTCTTAATATTTTGAAAGCACCAAGTACCACTTTAAATATCAATCTTAGGGGTTTTTGAACTTGAAACAGAATATTCTTGTACTTCTCCCAGCACATCCTCTTTCGATTACTTTGCTGTAGAATTCCCTTTACTGACACTGTCATTTGCACAACATCAGTAGAGAGCTGAACCCTGCTTGCCTTTCCGGTAAGCATAGGGAGATTAAAATTCTGTGAAGACTTAACTGTTTCTGTCTAAAACTGTCTTTCTTCATTGCTCCCCTTCATCTTAAGGCAGTTCATTTTGTCCTGAGGTTTAAGAAGAAATCATAGTCTGAGATCTCTTGTCTCCAGCTCTAACCATACAGCAATGCCCAAGTGGAAGTTTTCCCACTAGATGCCATGGACAAATTCCTCAAGGGATCCCTTCCTCCCACCTGCTTGTAATTTAACTGGGAAAGGGAGGGAAGAAGAGAAGCAATGTATTGCCTTACTATTAAGAAAGTGAAAGAACATAATTGGAAGGTTTTAGTTTAAGTTTGTAGATAAGAAGTGATGCAGAAAAAAGGACGCTCATCAATCTACCAAAAATACTGAATAACATTGACCACTTCTTGACCATGGCTGATGATTTTTGGAAGGAAAGCCTGGTTACCTGCTGAACAAACTCAGACCCACGTGAGGTTTGATCACAATGCAGGTAAAACTTCTATAA
Source organism: Emberiza elegans (assembly GCA_024865655.1). Lineage (NCBI taxonomy): Eukaryota > Metazoa > Chordata > Aves > Passeriformes > Fringillidae > Emberiza > Emberiza elegans. Next base: position 25,414,812 of record JALJVW010003518.1, read on the forward strand.
CAGGCTTCACCTGGAGAACTGCCTTGCCCGGGCAGCTCTATGGAAGCAGCAGCACTAATGCCTCCCAACATTTTTTCCCCTCCCAAATCTAGACCATGCTCCTGTAGACTCACACATGTATAACAAGACCATTACTTTTCAGACTGTCTTTGGCATCTCATTCCAAACTTTCACATTCCCCAGGATTTTATACTGCATCAGAGCTCTGCATTGAACTGTGCTTTCTCTTAATTACCAGTTTTAAATGCGCACAAGTTTATTCAAAGGCAGCAAGATGTAGCCACTCAATGTTTACTTACCTAGAACAATTCTATAGTCTGTACCTCCCAAGTTCAATATCCAAGTGTTGGTTGTTTTTAACCTGTTCTCTATATACTGCTTGAGACTCTTTCCATTGATCTCCAAAGTATATTCATATGCAAAGCCACTGACTGCATCAATGTTAATAGCAGCTTTAGTTTTAGTAGCTCCAACAGTGAATGTTTCTTTACCCACTAATTTAAACATCCATTCTCTTCTTATTTCTTCCTGTAGAAAAAAACCAAAGACAGTGGGTATTAATTGAAAACCTGAGTGCATGTTTTAATACTAAAAAATTGAACTGGAACTCAGGAGACAGCTCAGTACTGAACTACTGTTTGTTTGTTTGTTTGGGAATGAATGCATACACAGTGCTTTGTATGCACAGAGTGCCTCTACCCAAGGACAGCAAAGCACTTCATGAATACTCACACCTTAATTGGAACTGAAAAAAAGAATGATGCATTTTATTAAACTAGGTAATTAATTGAATGTACCTCACTCGCATTTATTAGTCTTTTGTTTGTTGTGATGTGTGTTGCTTGGAAGTGCACTTATATAATCTGTATCACAGTGAATTTTGAGCACATAGCAATTTCACCTTTCCATCAACATAGACAACACGCTTTCCTGAAGTGGTCCCATGTTCAAATTCAATCTTATGAACACCATCACTTAAAGCTACTTCCCAAACAGCCACCAAATCTGTCATCTTCTCTAAGTGGCTGTACCGAGACCTAAGGAGAAACCAACAAAGTAAATTAATTGTCATTGAAAGTTCAAGTCCCAATGTCTGCAGTTCAAAGCTTTACTGCTTCTTCTGCTTTTGTATTTGCACTTTTTGCAAATACAACATGAGACTTGAAAGAATAAGCTTACAGAACTGCTTATATTTTCATGTTTTTCAGACAGATATGACAAAACATCACAAAATACAAACAGTTAAACAGACTAATTTTGACAAACAGTACAAAGACACAGCTACCCATCTAACCTCTAAAACTCCAAATTCAGGGGACAGTAGGTAACAAAATTTTATTTAGTTTTAAGATACTCCTGGACAGTTCTGCTATTTCTTGGTAGGCATTAAAATATATTATTTTATTGGTCTCAAAGGAAGTGTTTCAGCTTTTTAGACTTGAAAAATAGTATGACCAGTTTAGCTATTTGCTGTGTTAACAGATTTGTCTCTAATCTCATAAACACTACCTACATCATTCAGATATGCAACTCTGCACACACAGACACAGGGGAATGGATCTGGTAAGATATCCTTTTATTCAAGTAATTTTTAAAGTTTAGATGCAGTCATAAGTGACCACTGGAACTGTGGATATCTTTCCAAATCTGCTCATATCACAGTTCTGATTTTTTACCTTATTTCATCGTCACAGACAGTAATCTCCTCACCGGATGCCATAGAAGCCAAAAGAGCTTTTAATCCAATTAGCAGCAAAAAAAATAGAAAAGCAGAATAGTAGGAGAGAAGTGCTGAAGTCTAAAGTTTCATCATTTTCTCCAGCTAAGATAAAGGACATTTAGCATCATTAACTAACGTGCAGTTCTGTCATATATATGATAAAATAAAAACACTTAAAATACAACCATCTTTCTCTAAGACAGAAAGGCAAGTATTTTTTAAAATATTGTATTTTACAAAACCAAATAAGTGCTAGTAAAGTTTGTCCTACCTTTACTAGCTCCTCATAACTTTGTCAGTTACTGGATGGAAAAATGGGCTGCCAGAGCTTAGGAATTAACAGCTTGACCAAAGCAGGAACCCAATCCAGAGCTGCCCATCTCAGTCCCAGACCATAATGAATTTGGGACTGGAAATAGCACAGGCAGTAATTTCACCTCCTCCCTTTTCTAAACCACTGTAGCAGCTTTCAACAAGCACATCAGTAAATTTGACCTGGCAATTCAGTCACAAAATCTATGTGAGCCACAAGGAACTAATTTCTTACTTAAGAGGATTTTAGACCACGACGGTGTTTTACAACCACCGGTTTTTAATGTATTATTTTCACTCATTAATTTCATCATGATCTGTCACATATGTACCTATTTATAAACACAGAGATAATAGATGCGCTAATAAATGAGGAGGTTGTTTTGGCTGCTCCTTAAGTTTCTGGCTGCTGCGAAGGCGGCATTCCCGGGCACACGGTGGGAGTCACGCAGGGAACATTTCCCTCCTCGGCTCCAGGGAGCAGGCTGGGCACAGACCCGCGTGTGCCGGGCAGGGATCAGCACAAGGGGCGGCCTCGGGAGATGCCCGAAGAGGTGTCCCGGGCAGCCCAGAGCCCTCATCACCCGGGCAGGCCGCAATCCTCAGGCGTGGGCTTTAGGCATCATTTAGGATCAATGCTGAAAGGGTCAGGAAGCATCCCAGAACACATAAAATCCTTTTCTATTTTTTCCCCTTAAATCATGGTAATGAGGCGATACACATTTATTTTACACCAAGGCCGAACGCAGACTCTAGCCAGGGGTGTTTGCTGAGGCCAGCGATCCCCCCGCATCCCAAGGGAAAGCCGGGCGCTCTCCATGAGGGAGCGGGCGCGGCGCATGCGGCCCCTGCTCCGAACCAGGGACACACAGCACCGCTGCACCCACCGCCTCTATTCACCGACCAACTCAGCAGCCCGAGGCGGCACTGAGTCCTTCACACGGAAGGGCTCGTTCTGAAAACTAGGCTGGGATTACGGCTCCCAGACCATCCATCTAATCCCGGCAGCGCTCATCGTGGGGTAGCATACCGGGAAATGCATAAGCTCCGAGGACGGCAGATCTGCCCCCACCGTTACCGCCAGCAACGAGCTTTTTCCATTTCTTCCCGTCTTTATTTTTTGTTTTTATTAGCCCCGCGCCCGCCGCAGCTCCCGCCGTGGCCCCGCTCCTACCTCCGCCCGGTCTCCTCCCCTCGCCTCCCGCGCCGCAAAATGGCGGCGCCCGCGCAGCGCCGCCCCGCGGCCCCTCCGCCCGCCGCTCCCGCCGCTTCGCTCCCGCCCGAGCGGCTCCGCGGCCTGAGGAGCGGCCCCTCTCCTGCCCTGCGGCCCTCGCCATGACCGAGGTACTCTGCTGGCCCCGGGTGTCGCTGCTGGGTGGGTGGAGCGGGACAAAACGCGATGGAGCAGTCCGTGAATCCCCAGAGCCGCCGCCGCCGTCCCTGAGGGCTCCGCTCGCGGCGGGGCCGCTGCGCCCCGGGTGCGTTGGAGGGAGCCGAGGGCCGGTGGTTTGGGGTCCCTAAAGAGGCGAATTTAACTCATTGTGCGTATTCTGCTTTCAGTAGGGATCAGGAAAACTGATCATGATGTGTGGTGTTAAGTACGCTTTTCCCCAATGTGCTTTGCAGATCCTATTGGAGCTTCTCACAAGCCCTCCTGTAGTGGCCTCTTGGGGGGGTTGGGGCTGGTTTGCTTTAATTTGTGGACATTTGGTGCCTTCTGCTGCACAGCCGAAGTGAAGAACTCAGGTTTCTGCCTCTCTTTCCCTTTCTCCCAATGCAGCAGGAGAAGGCAGAGTGGGAAAACCTAAACAGGATATTAATGCATCATGGGTTGAAACCTGTGAGTCTTGCTGCCCCCCAAAGCTGCAGAGATACATCAGGTAAGGAAATGTAATTTTTGTATTCGGAAAAAGTAACCTTAAGATTATAAGGCATCTCCAAAACTGTCACTTCCTAGTGGCAGCAAACAGGCAATCTTCTTTGGCTATTCAAACCCTTTCATGGTGACTTTGCTTATATTTTGGATTTCCAGATATGATTGTCCTAGACCATCAGTCTTCTCAAGGAATAAGACTTGCATTAAAAACACTAGTAGAAGACATTGAAGCGACAGCAGAAGGTGATGCAGGGACTTATGGAGGCAAATCGATGTCTTAGGTAAGACAGGAAGGAATTTACCTGCAGAGTAAAAGCATTATCAGTATTGGAGTATTGCATCTCCAGCCTGGTGGAGATCTTATCTCACCAGAGGCCCAAGATCTTTTTCCTGAGGTTATTGTTCAATATGCAGCATTGTTGTCCCAGTTCCTTTCAAGCTCTTCTGTTGTTTCATCTGCTGCTTCTTCTCATATCAGTGTATTTCCCATACCATGCCCATGCTGCCAGAGGATGTTATCAAAGGTCTGTACATAATGTCAGGCGTGTGCTTCCTGCACTGTCTATAGTGAAATGAGTTTAAGCTAAAAGCAAGGATTCATTTCTTTTTTCAGAGATGTGGTACGACTGGAACAAGGTCGGGCATCTCGGCAAGAGCAACGGGCTAATGATTTGGAAAATGTGGTGAAAAACATTAAGGCCAAAATTTGTCAGCTGGAAGATGAAACAATAGCTAAAGCATGCCAGCAACAGAGCCAAGTCAAGGAACTTCAAAAAGAGCAACAGGCTTCACGGGTAATTCAAATAGTGCTGCCTGAGGATTCAAACTTTTGACTTATGAAAAGTCTCAAAATATTTACGTTGATCTAAATAGACATGAATCTTGGGTCGTAGGGTTAGTACACTGTTTATAGCTAAGTATTTTCAAACTATGCAGAATTTTCTAGAAATAATTTAGAAAAATATCTGTATCCCTCTTCCACTGTCTCTTCAGCACAAACCCACGTGCTCATTTTTCTTGGTTCCAAGTGTGTACCTGGGCTTGTGCAGTACAGTCAGCTTGTGGGTCAGAACAATTCAGTAATGCTCCAATTGCCTGTTCACAGGTAAAATACCAACAGCAGCAGGAAAAGCTGCAAGAACAGGAAGAGATCATTGCCCACTTGCAGAAGGAGCTGAGCAGAGTTGGGAGGGAGGAGCAGCAGCGAGCTGACACTCAAAACAAAATGTTTTGTCAGTTTTGCAAAAGAGCTCCCAAGTCTGTCCTGGATCAGCGGTAAGTGATTCTCTTCTACTGCTGAATCCCTGCAACATTAAATGAAGGAACAGATTTTAATGTAATGCTTCTTGCTATTTATATGGGAAAAAAAGTAACCTGGAGATTTTAGGAGTACAAGATGAAATACCAATTCTTGTGAAGGCACCTCAGTGCAGTGGTATTTTTCTTTTGTGAAACTGTAAACTAGATAAATTTAAAAATTGCCACCCACTGCCCACACTAGATGTCAGCAAAGGGAAGGGAATGATTCACTCTGCTCTGTAGCTGCAGTGTCAGCTAGGATTACCTCATCCTGGGATTCTGACATTTAAACATGTAAGTTAAAAATGAACAAACCCCCCTGCAAACACCATCCTTAACCCCCCAAAAAAGAGCTTTTCCAATTTTGGGAAGTGATGTTTGCAACTGCTGACTGCAGGCTTGCTTGTAGGCTTCCAAGCACTTTTTGGTAAGTTCCCAAAGTGTCACAAGGCTGTGTCTCTTGTTAGGAGGATTTCCATATCTCTGCTACTATCAGACATTTGCCATTCCTAGGTCTCAGGTAGCCATTGCTTTATTATGCTGATAAAAAATCAGCTTTCTAGGCCTGGCCAGCAATGTTTACCTGGGAGGCTTTTAAGAGGGATTGTGCATGCTCAGCTTTTTCCTTGAGCCCTCACTGTATCAGAGGAAGGATCACTGAATTTGGTTCCCCGTCCTCCCTCATCTGTCTCTCCAAACCAGACAATCTCAGAGTGCTCAGGACACTTTATTTTGATTGTGCCTTTCTGTTAATCTTGCACAAGCATAAGATGAGGAGGCTGGTGGGGCAGATTTAACTTTTTTCTCCTCTTGAATATTTTGCTGTTTCTAAACTAGTACAGATTCAATGTGCCTACTTTTCCATTTTGGCAAAGTGAGACCATGGTTGTCTGGTATGAGAGAAACTCCACTGTTTGGAACAGCCACTTCCAAAGTGCAGTGCAGCTGTGTGAGCTGACCTGTTCCTCTGGGTTGGTCACAGTATTAGTTTTGTGAGAATATTTGAAATTCAAAATGAATTTTTCCTTTCTTCAGGTACCTTTGTCTAATTGACTATTATGAATCTCAAATTAGTCAGATTAAAAAGGAGCTGAGGTAGGTCTCATTGAATGCCCTGTGGTTCTACTGTTCAAAATTTTTTTAGCCCTTACTGTTCTTAAATCTTATAGTGGTAAATATTCTGTGCTCCAGGTATCACTAGCATGTAAGAAGTAGCAAAGGGCTATAATAGCCATGGAAATTTAGATTTTTCCAGAGAATAACTGGCAGTCAGGCTAAGCAGCTTCTCAGCCAGGAGACAGGACAGTTAGGAGGCTTGGGGTATTCAGATACTTGAACTGTAAGTCTCTCTTTCTTGCTTTCTTTGTTTTCCTTCCCCTTTCTCTTTTGCCATGGTTCACAGGCAGAATTACTGCATTAGCTGTGCTCAGTTGATTGATCTCCCAAAACTAAAGGTTTTCAGCTCTATCCCAGTGCCTGCATGGCACAAAGCAACAGATACCTGAGACATTCCTATAGCTTGAGATTACTGTTGACAAAACAAATGAGATTTGCTTGTACTGGAGTTTCTCCTGTGGATAAGTGCATTTCATTAGCATATGAAACAGCTTTCCCAGAAATTAGAGCAGGAATCTTAGGGCAGAATATCTATTCTATTAACTTTGTAGTTTATGGAAACATTATTATCATACATAACTGCTAACTAAACCAACTTAAATTTTTGAGCTAAATGAACTGCACTAAGCTGAACCAATTTATTTTTCCCAATAGGCAATATAAAAAAGATGAAGACGAGGTGCAGAGAGAAGTAAAAACCAAGGAAGAGTTTTTAAATCTAGATGCTACTCCTAATTACAAAGCACTGCTCATGGTATGGAACTGCCAAGAATAAGTGCAGATCTCTCAATGGTAACCCTTCAAGTGCCACATAGAAACTGCTTGTTTTCTGTCCCTTGTTCTTGTCATGTCTTCTGAGTTGTAACCTCTGTGGGACAGAGTTCCCTGTCCTTGTGCAAAGATTCAGTAAAATGTTGAGAGTCTGCTGACAATTGCACAGACCTCCTTTGGTCACAGTGCTCCACCTGGGGTCTAATGCACCAGGCTCTTGGGCTCAATCACCTGAGTCCTCATCCATGCTGCTTTGCTGTCCAGGCAATTGGGAGCCCTTCTTAACATGCACACACTTTAAATTGTTGAAGCTTGTTCATTATGAAATGAGGGCAATAAAAGCAATAACCCAGTCTCTGTTGCAGTCTTTCCAGAAGCAGCTTACTGAAACAAAAGCCAAGAATGAACAGCTTTTGCTTGAAAATATAAATCTCAAGAAAAATTTGGAAATAAGGTGAGAAAGGATAAGTATCATCCTTTGTAAGGCCATTTCAGGAGACTTTGCTTTACAAAGCATCAGCAATTGTAAAAGTGTGAAATCTGTGATCAAAGAAATGAGATATGGCAACAACAGCCACACTGTTCTCCCTACACTGTTAATAACAGCTGCTAATGGTTAGTTTGCTCTTTATTGCTGTTGTCATGTAGAAATGTACCAGAATTTAATTTCCAGAACAACTTTTTGGCACTGGCAAAGCTTTTTTACTTTTTTGCTTGGATGAATTTTATAGATACCTTTCAATGCAAGACATATAACATGGTACTTTTTCTGTCTAGCAGGCCAACTGCACAGGAATTAAGATTTTACAAGCACCAAGTGAAGAAACTACAGAAAGCTTTAAAGAAAACTACCCAGTAAGTAAATTCTTTCAGAGAGTTTCATGAATCCTCTGGATTTCTGAAGGCAAGGTTACTCTGCAACCTGTAATGTAGAGAGTAGCTTATAGACCATGTGCCTTATCAGCATTCTTTGGAGCCTGGGTATGGGGAGCAAGTGCTGCTGGACCTCTGCAGCCCTCTATTTCTGAAATGTTGTCAGGGTCTCCAAATGGGGGCACAGCAGAGTGGGGTTTTTTATTTCGTTTTGTCTTCCTGGATTTGATTTGAGTTCTTCCGCTGGCAATATGTGCAGGGTCATCTCTGGTGTTTGCTGCTTCCATAAGCTGTAAAGGAAGTTATTGGTTTCATTATGGATTATAAATGGGAAAGTGTGAGTTGGCAAAATGTTGCAGCTACTGAAGTTATGTCCAGATTATTCTTAGAAATTGACTGTTTTTTCTGAAATATTGCTAAGAAAATACATGGAAGATTTAGAAGTTCTAGTACTAATGAAGTGTTTTTAACTGTAATTATTTCATTTAGTCATTTGTCCATGTGTATACTGAATGCTAAATGTTTTATAGCCTGAAAAAGACATCACCTTAACTTGAAAATAAATAGACATCTTGTGTATATTTAATTTGCCTATTTTCTCATGCAGTAGGTATCATTTAGATGAAAAGCAGTAGTAAGCTTTGTATAATAAGCTGTTCCAGCAGAAGTGGATAACAACTGAGCTTGGAATTTGAGCCTTTAGAGTAAAATTCTGGATTTTAGGTCTTCAGCCCTAGTAGAACTCTGGCAACAGAAAAACTGGTGATGTCCCTTCTAAATCAGCAAGCAGTCTGGCATAGCCTCAGCCTGGAGACTTGAGATAAATTATTAATATTTGCATTGGGTATTGTCTTGTCAATCTGTGTTACTTGGGCCTGATGGAATTTTATTGCCCAGCATCATGACATGGATATTTACTTTGTGTGTTTAAGTGCTACACACCTGGTTCTTCCAGCAAGTTAAAAGGTAGCATCTCCTGCTAAGGCTGCTTGTGTGACCCACTGTGTGTATTTTTGTGCAGATTTTCAGGGAGCAGGACTGTAGAAAAAAAAGAAGAAAAGAAAGACTCTGGGAGAGTTGCCATTGTGGATCAGCTGCAGGCAGCTTGCCAGCAATACTTGCAGGTACCCAAATTGTATCTGTTTTGCATGTTTCTAGCTCTATTACAATGAAATGTTTTACATGTTCTGTTTAGCTGTGTCGACTAGAGCGTGCTGGTCTGAGGCTAAGAATGCCTATCAAATCCTCTGTGCAAGATGAGTCTTTTTTGGATTTGGCAGTCAGTGTAGGCTGGTTCTTGTTCTGTCTGAGCATAAACTACCTGAAAACACAGCAAGGCAACAGACACTAGGCTGGTAAATATGATTTAGCTGAAGTCTGTTCAGAACAGGGTTTCAAGATTTTGGGTGATAGTGGTCTTTGTTTTTCTTCTATTGAAAAAGCCTAAATATAATAAAACTTAGCAAACTGTGAACTATGGAATTTACAATGCCTAGAGTGGATAAATGTTAACTATATCTCAAAGGGAAGTATATACTTGCATTACTTTTACATATCTTCTAGCTAGTATATGTTGAAATCTTTGAGTCTATTGTATGTTGAATGCATTTGTAAAATTCATCAGTAGAAATACTGGAGCTATTTATGACTTAATTTTAGACAATCATGACTGTGATAGAGAGGGATTTTATTCCAAAACATCATACATATTTGAGCAATAACATTTGTTATTTGTTCTTGAAGGTTTTGTCCCATATTGATTCTATTTTGCAAAGCCCAAGAGCTCCTCCGTTAATATTCCGGCCCAGCAAAGGGCCAGTGCAAAATGACAATAAAGAGAATGGACAGGGATGTGGATTTGAGCACCTTCCACTCACTGTAGAAATGTGGGCAGATCAGCTCATAGCCCTAAAGGTAACAACACGTTGTTCTACTCTGTTTCTTGGTTTCCTTTCATCTGCTCTCCTCTCCTCCATCCCTCCCTATGTGTAGATATGGGGGTTTTTGTGTGTAGCTTTTGTTATTTACTGACCTGGTGTTAAATTTTACAAATAATCTGCTGCCCATGTGAAATATGTACCAGAGATGCTTCTCTGTGTAAATGTTTTATTTCATTTTATTAACTGAGTCCCTGAGAAGAAACTTAAGCTTTAGAGTCTGGACTTCACAAATTGATGATGGTGCATTCTCTTCTTTCCTTTTGTCTGACCAGTGACTTTTTGATCCAAATACAAGTGAAATAGTTTTGTTTAAAGCCAAACTCTTTGTGACCAATATTTCCTATTTCACTGAAATTGTAATACATAGAAAATATAATGTTTTTACTCTGTTCTTTTCAAATCAAAGAATGTCAGCAAGGTACTGTCCTTAAATTCATGAAAATGAAAACCTTAACCTCTCCAGTGCTGGAATGTTTTCTGCACATGAGAAACAGAAAAACAACTGTTTCTATACTAGAAACAACTTTAAGCAGTTTCTAAAATAAGTTGGCTCTCCTCCTTTCTTAAGGATTTGCATAGGTCCTTGAGAAAACTATCTCTGGAATTGCTGCCTTGGAACACTAAAGATCCACAGGACAACAGAGAATCCATACGAGTTGAAGACCTCCAGTTGATAGTAGATGCAATTTTGGAAGAATTAGAACATAAGGAAAAGGTAATTCTTACCAGAGATTTATAATCACAAGTTACTGTGGAATTCTTAAATGCATTCTTCACACAGTGATTAGATTGGTGCATTTGAAAGCCTTGCAGCATTTAAGAAATACCTGTTTGAAGACATTCAGTAGGCAAAGACTGTTTTAACATAATGGATAAATTCACCTTGGGGAAGATTGCTTTAATCAAAGGCACTTGACCAGCAGTGCATTTGCATTGCCCTGTAGTCTCAGGAATTATCCTGTTCTGTCTCTCAGGCCTGAGAATACATAAATGCTTCTCTTAGCAACAGAGAAGGAAGCTTTCAAAAGAGTATTTGGAGTTTGGTGTATGCTTGTGCCTGAAAACTATTGAAACTATGTCTTTAGATTTAAAAATATTTGAAACACTGAGATTTCATAAGGGAAGTTACACCTGTTCTGCAGACTGGTTTTAAGAATGTTTCACAGCTTGAAGTACTCTTGCCTTTTTAAGCAGTACCATTGATGAGTTCTTCCTGCTTGCTCCAGAACAGTCAGACACAGTCCTTGCAAACCCTGTCTGCCATAGTCTCTCACTTCCAGAAGTTGTTTGATGTGAATTCTCTGAATGGAGTTTATCCACGGATGAATGAGGTGTACATAAAACTGGGGGAAATGACTAATGCCATGAGGAACCTCCATGAGCTCCTGGAACTAGGTAAAGACTTACCAGCTGCTGCTTGTTCACACCATTCCAAAAAAAGGACACGGGTGAAAAGCTGCCCTCTTCATAGACAATAATGTTGAGCTGTTGAGAAATGAATTAACTATGTGTTTCCTTCACTGGGAAGACAAAAACATGTTCCTGTCAATTTGTAGCTCAAATAGCAAATCCCCATTATTTGTAAGCCTTTAGCAGTTGCTGAGGAATAACAGGGAGGCAGAAGAAGAGAATAACAGGGGAAATATAAATTTTTTTTCCACAAAGCTTTTTTTTGGTGAGCTGACTTAATAATTGTTGTTCATTCTCCACTTGAAACAAGTTTAAGGAAGAAAATGACTCTGTCTCGGATGTAGATTTCTACTCAGTAATTCATTCACCTGTAATTGGGTCCAGTCCTCAGAAAGTTCTGTCTTATGCTGCTAAACTTAAAAACCAAACCAAGCTGTTGAATGTCAAAAACTGTCAGTACTCAGAGGTGTAGTTGGTTATTTCCCTTCTGGTGGGAACTTCTGTAGAACAGCAGGTGCTGCTGCTCCTGGGTTAAAAGGTTGGGCTGGGCTGTAGGATGCCCAGAGCCCCTGGGCTGCTGAGCCTCATTCAAGGGTTCCTGCCTGCAGCCAGCATGGGAGATGAGGAAACCTCACCTGCAGCTCAGAAGATGCCTTGTCCAAGCCTAGTTCTTCTGAAATTGAAGGAGAAAAGGACAAGGAGGCTGCTACCTTCAGTCACAGCACTACAGACAGGTTGAAATTCAATACCAAAACAAGTTCTGGGTGTTAACAAAAAACATCCTCCTCCAAAGATTTCCATGTTTGTTAAGCAGGTTCCTTATTGGCCTAGCCCCTACAGTGTGTCTGCTGTGTCACAAGAACCTAATTAATAACCCCTCTCGCTATATATAATTTCAGTTGGCTGATTTCCACTGACACTGTAAGGGTGCAATTTAGTACCCTCTCTGCTGTGAACACACAGCTCTGCCAAAGTTTTTTTAGCCACTAAAGGATTAGTGAGAGAATCCCCATTCCTTGCTGACATTTGTTTATTTCTGACCATTTGTTTATTTCAGTTTTCTGTGAATGATGGAATGTATATGCCTAGATCTATGAAAACCAAATAAAATCTGTGCACCTGCAAAAATTCAACTGTGTCTAAAATACTTCCCTGTTATTACTGTTAAAAGAATCATGAGGTGTTTGTTTTTCCACAGACAGTTCAGCTCCACCCACTGTGGTAGTGAATACTGTTGGGAAACTGTGTGACATCATTAATAAGAACGTGACTGAGCAGGTACAGCAGCTTCTGGGCACCCAAGACATCCACAGGTATGTGGGCTGTTCCACTGCTGACCATTCTGCAAACATCAAATGTAGTAATTGAGAACTGGCAAAAACTGATGCTGAAAGAAACTTTCATCATTTGTTACAAAGTCAGTGAGCTGCGACAGCACAGGTGTTAGTTACTGCTGTCCGGCTTGAAACAAATCTTGTATCCTGTCAAAAAGATAAAGCTGACTGAGGGAAAAATTGAGGCCAGAAGGTTCCAAAACACTGTCAGGTTTACATGGATAATGTGATCAAACAAGCCTTAATGGGATACATGTTTCATCAGGAGACAAATCCTACACCTGGGTGGGGAGGAGAAAGTGATGCAAGTCTCAGATATAAGATTGAAGTGTTCTAGTTGCCAAGGCAGGGTTTGCCTCAAGCTGCCTACAAATACTTTAGAAACTGGACAAATCCAGTTATACATTCAACAGGTAACAGCCACATCTAGGTGGTAGCAGACCCTAAGGGCTTGCATTCAGCACGTGCTTTACAGACAAACTAAAAAGGGAGCAGGCAGCAAGTCTGACACATGCTGAATTAACAATAGTCACTCCCTCAGCCTTTCTGCACTCATTTCTCAGTTTTAACTGGAGAACAGCTGCTTATAAAGCATTTCTTGCTCTACCTCCAAGGCAGTTATACCAGCCACCCCCAGGCAGTATATTTAGCATACACAGACAAATGTTCCAGGCCCCAGACTACCTGGAGCCATGTGAGGGGGAAAGGAAGGATATGTATACAGCATTAGTAGTGAAATCAGAGATCCTCATGACAGCTCCCTTGTTGGCTGCAGGGTTCAGAACTGGAGAACAGAACATTGGTGTCCATGGTTTTATATACTAAGTAGCAGTATTTTCACAAAGTCATGGCACAGAACAACAAAATGGCCAAGAGGATGAACTTGCTACGTCTTTGCACCTCTTACCTGATTGTCTCACTTTCCATTCCAGTATCATCAATAAGCTTGAAGAACATGAGTGCTTCTTTCCACCCTTTCAAGCTCTCATTCAAGATTTGCTGTGTCTTCTAGGTGAGTAATATTTGCAACAGTAATTATCTTCATGCCAACACTTCCTCATATAACTCTAAACAGTTAACATGTGTTTTCTTTACTCCTGCTGTGCCAAAACAGGAGGAGGATGTGAGGGAAGGTGCTGCCTTTGCCTCTCTCCTTTCCACCTTCCCTCAGGAAGTGACCAAAACACTTTATTTTCATTTAACATGGGGTTGCATTTACTTAAGCATATTACTTATAAGACAAATTGATTTTTTTTTCCGAAAGCATTAAAAGGTCTGAGGAGTTTATTAATTCACCATCTATTTAAGTTGGAATTTTGGTTGAATTCAAAGGTATTCTGGGTTCCTAAGCCTAACCCTTTTGCTTTCCATTCTGTTGCAGAGATCAGTAATGTGGATGATATTTTACCTGCAGTGCAAAACCTGAAATGGGGAGCTGGTTATGGGTGACTGCTCTTCCTGAGCAAGATTTCTCTTACCTGTGAATGTACCTGCTGGTGCACATGACATTGCAGCTACCTCCTAAGCAACAATTTCAGATTTTTTTTACTTAAATAAAAGTTACTGCATTTTTAATATTTTTCAAATTCTTGGTCAATTTATGAAAAACTTTAACTGCTGTCAACTGGTCTACTCAATCCCAGAGAGAGAACCAATATACTCTGTATCAGTCCAGGAAACTGAATGCAGCACAACACCAGACAAACTCTAACCATTTTTAATATTGCTGACCCAGTAAGTATGAGGTAAAGATGCCCTTACTGCCATAGCCATCATACTTACACAAATGCTCAATCTTCATTTTCTGGAGAGCCTCTTTTAAAATGTTGTTCACATTTCCACATCAGTTTGGGATGGGAACATTGTTACTCAGTGAGTATTCCCTCTGATTATGGACTGAGGCAGACTGGATTAGTGTAATCTAGACCAAAAACCCTTGAAATTTGCTTCAGGCAGTGGTTTGAAGTTACCATCATTGTATTTCAAAAGTCAGTTTTAGAAAGGATTAGATCAAGTCTCTTATGCAAGACAATTAGAAGTTTATTGTACAGAAACAAGTACACCAAGCTTCCAAAAATATTTTGCCTCAATATTATTAAAGCTTAGTTTACAAGATTTTGCTGTTCCTCAGACAGAATCTGGGTTTACAAGATTTTGAAATGTACTGTAACAAAGGACAAAACTGGTTAAGGTGTCACAAACTAAAACCTTAATGACATCTTGGTGAGTTCATCTCCCTGCTTTGGAAGCTCATTATTTACATACCTGCAGCCACAGTCAGCTAAGGTACTTTTGAACAGTGGACTACCAACTTTGTTTCTAAAAAAAAAAAAGCTAATTAAGTGTCTCTTTTAAAAGGTTCTGTAGCCCTACAGCTGAAGAATACTGTTTCAAAACATATTCTTTTAGAAGTACACCACTGCCATGTTAAAACAACATGAACAAGTTCCTAGGGCCATCAGACTGCCAAGCACAGTAATGACACTTGGCTGACAGTCTAAAAACTCCCCAGGTACAACCTTTCTTTAAGAGAGGTTTCACACTTAAAGGTCCTTTGAGGATGGATTTGCCAGCAATAGCAAAAATAAAGGACTTATTCTTTAAGGACAAATTATTCCCTATGTGGGGGAAAATATGTTAAACTTCAGTGAGAACTAATCCCTGAATAGGATCATCAAATTTGCATGTCCTGAGCTGGAGCCTGCTTCAAATTTGCAATGACTGTGCAAAACATGTTAATTACAAGAGATATGTACATCCATAGGAAGTTGAAAAATTAGTAACTTATGTACATGAGAAGAAATCAGATTTTCTTGCGTCTGCTCCTTGTCAGCTCATACCTGCAAGACAGACACAATAAGTAATTACCATAGTTGAAAACCTTCTTAACAGTTTCAACTGGCACGATAGAGAAAACTTGGGCTGCTTTCTTGCTTCTGCTTCACAGGCAGCACAGCAAAGGAGGCTCCAGAGATGGCCTCAAACTTCAGCTCTTCACCAGGAACTTTGAGTGCATCCTTTTTTCCTCTTCCCATAATTGCCCTGAGACACACACACAAGATGGCCAGGGAAATGTGGTTTTCCTATTGGAATACTGGCTCATTGCCTGTGCTGATGGCAAGCTCCTGGACTACCCACACTACATTCCTCAGGCTCCACTGAAGGAGAAAGAAGGAAAAACACCCAAGCCTGGTTCTCTGTTCCTCCTCAGACCGGGAACATACAAACCTCAGAACCACAGTGAACGCACAAGCAAAACTGTAAGTGGCTTATTATAATAGTTTCTATAAATGCTTTGTAATTAAAGTTTTATCATACATATATATTGCTGATCAGAGTATTTAGTTAAGATCTTTATTCAAGTTAAAATTTGTTGCCAGGTTACTTTAATAAACAAAATTCTTTTACTTATGTGCCCCTGTGGCTTTTATGGCAACTTAAAATATGCTGAAGACTATAATTGACACAGGCATCTCATTAAAGCTGTCTCACAGGGCAGACACTGCACAGCACAAATGGATTAACACACAATTTAGATAGAACTACCAGATTAGCTCAAGTTAGTCCTGCCTTTGCAGGTCAAATATTCTTCTTGCTCACCCAAATACATCCCAGTTACCAGCACTTACTCCCACAGCAGTCATGCAAGCTCCCAGCAAAGCAATGTTTGGAAGTATGGAGATGAGTACTTACCATTGGGCAAAACCTTTTATTAAATCCTCCCGGGACAAGTCAATGCGCACCTTTAAAAAGCAAATTTTATTTGCTTATAGGTTATTCATCATATAAATTGATTAGCTAAGCTACCACTTCTCCCAAGTCAGACCCACTTTCCAGCTGTGGGGCTGCAGCTCAGGCTTGAGAAAAATGGAGCTTCCCACATTCCCAGGATAGTGTAGGCATGAACCAGCTCCATTTCCTATAGCACTACTTGGAAATTTATCTGTCACTGAAGAAGCAATGGCAGTTTACTTTTCACAGAATCAAAGCTGTTCACAGAAAGAGCAGTGTTGGCAAATTGTGGGGTTTAGTCCTAATGCCTTTCTCAGCTCTGTGTCTGCACTCTTGGAGCCATTCCCCACACAGGCAGTACCATGAACCAGGGCTTACTCCAGGAGCACCCTTCTGAAATGAGACCATGCAGCTCCCACATGGATACAGCCTCATTTGAGATGAAAATCTGGTAGAAAAAGAATTGTTTCCAGATTGCCAGTCCGATCACTGCGAATCAGTTACTGGAGCCCCATTTGAGGATTTTAGGAATAACCCAGTGTTCAGCTCTGTTATATCTGTAGTGGAAATTCTTTAAACTTACTTTCCCCAGCTCCTTCCTCTCCTGTGAAATGAATGGCCTGCTGTTTTTCACTGCAATGTCCAGTGTCCTTTTCTTGACATTTTCCAAAGACTCGAAAAATTCAAACCTTGAAATAAAGTTTAAAAATAAGAGACCTAAGGCAAAACCTAAAATCCTGTGAGCACCAGTGGGCAGAATATAGTGACAGAGTACAGCCTCAGTGGCCAGGACTTTAACAGGGAAGGAACACACAGAAAAGGCAATTCTAGAGTGAGGTTTTATCCACATTGCAGGGAACCTTTTCCAGGCCTCATGAAAGATAACAACACTGTGTTCAGGCTGTCCACCATGCCAGGGGGAAGGAGGAAAACATGTATCCATGATGAAATGCCATTTAACATTATTTTCCCCCCTCCATGGAAGATCAGCATGTTTTCCATGCAATGTTCATTACTCAAGAGGAAATAGTCATGAGCCAACCCCCCAGGTTCACAGAGCAGCCTTGCACCACACCAAGAACAGACAAAGGCTGAAACCTGTGGCAATTAAATTCTTAATGGCTCTGACTCAAGCCTCTGGCACACATGGCTAATGTCAAGTGAGTTTTGTCCATGTTAAATCACTCCAATTCTGCCCACCTGAATAGCTTTTCCTCAAGTCAGAGCTGTGAAACAGGTAAGGTGTTTTAGAGCTAAGCATTATCTTTAATTGAGGATGTACAGGATACGTCAGTACTGAGGATGGGGAAAAGGAGATGCTCTTCCCAGCTGCTGGGATGGCACTAAATCAGTGCAGTTACTTAAGAACAGACATAAGCAGAATTCTCAGCTTTGGTGTTTTGAGTGTTAAGAAGGAATGTTTTAAAATCTTTTCTCAATTTCTGACTTACACAAGAAAAATATGAGCCACCCAGGATCAACCAATATTCACATATACCCATGTGTACCTTCCTCTAATTATGGGATTAAAACCACCTCTCAAAAGAGCTCTACTTCTAAGTGTTATTGTGTTTGGGTTTATGCAAAACACGTTCCATTTCAGTGGCACAGCTGTGACACTGCCAGCAAAGAGGTGGGAGCATTTTACCCTGCTCCCACCAGGCCTTGATGACAACATCCACCTGTGTGCTCACAGGGTGCTCCAGCCTCAAAAGGCTCTGTACTTCTGCCTTTGGACCTTTGGAAAGATGTCAGAATAACCATCAGGCAAAGCAGTGTGAACAGAGCAATGGGCTCTGGGAGGTTCCTGAACGGGCAGAGTGCGGGCAGAGAAGCAAATGCAGCCTGGGGGCAGAGAAGGGGCAGGGAAGAAGGTGTACCCTTCTTCTGGGGGATTTGCAACACCACAGGCAGAGCAAGGCCAGCCCCAAGTACTTGTAACACAGTCCAAGTGCCATTTGTTTCAGAAAAGCTGGAAACATTCACAACAGAGTCCTTAAGAGCTACATCAACCCACCTTAAGAAGCCCTGTCATTACACAGAGATCATAACTATTCCAACCATAATAACAATTTACATTTTCTTACTTCTCATCATATTGGGGGTTCAGAGTTTTTTTCTTAACAGAAGTCTTCTTCCTGCTTGTCCATCTTCTGTCTGGAAGCAGGTATATACGAACATATGGATCGACTCCACGATTGGAAGAGGGTACCAAGTTTCTGTTGAAAGAAAAACAGACAATCAAGGCAGGTCCTCTCACTGTGTGTTTTAATACCTTGGCTCTCTTGGCATCAGACCAACCCTTCACAAGCCAAAAACATTCATCCCAGGAGCTGGAATCTATGCAAATAAAACTTTAGGATTGTTTAGTTAAAATCTTTACTCCTGAGGGTGTGGTCACTTACTGGGGTTCCTAAATTAACAATTACATATTCAGTCATAGGTATCAATCCTTAGCACAATGCCTATCTCAACACCCCAAGACACACACCAGTTGTCAGTGCTGTCCAGAGGAAATTTTGGGTGGATGACAGTGGAAGCATCTCTACTGCAGTGAGCACAACTCGCTGGGTTCCCTCCCTGACCTGCTCCTGGCACTGACCAGAGCTGGGCACAGAGGCTGCACAGCTGGAAGACAGCCAGCACTAAGGCATCTCCTGCTGCACGTGGCTCTGCTCCAGCTTTGCTGGATGACTGACAGAGCTCAGAGAGCTCTTCCCTCTGTGAGCCATCACAGGCATTACCTGCAGCCATTGACCAGCACGACGAGGCTCTGCCGGATGGAAGCGTAGCGCACAGTCATCTGGATCTCCCCCAGAGGCATCTCAGTCCCACTGCAAGACATTGCACAGGCAAGGCTTTTAATACAGCCACTGAGCAGTCCACAGGCAGACTAAAATCAGCTTTCAGGGCACCATCCTTCTTCCTGGCATCCTAAGTTTGCTGTCTAGGAAGCAGCTGGACCACAGAGGTTCCACAGAAGCCCCATCCCTGCCTTCTCTGCAGGTACCTGATTTCAGTCCCAAAAATCCCTACCAAAAATGCCCCTATGTGGCCACTGTAAATGGAGCAGCAAACTACAGGTTAGTGTGTGACACATTCCCTGAGGAATGTCTGTATATACAACATGGGACCTTTTTCATATTCCATTCTGCATGTTATTAAAATGGCTCAAAATCCAAAACATTGCTTAAAAATGGTTTAAAATAGTTTATAAATTAAGCCTTGTTCAGAGTTAGAAAATTCGCCAGTCACCAAATTGCAGCTGGAGCAGAGTTTTATGTTCAGGTTTGTAACTACTCTGATGCTCTCTTAAGTGAGGTGGATCTTTGTAACTTCTGTTGATTAAGGATTCCACAAGCACCATTCTGTGCCCCAGGAGGGACAAATCCTTCTCTCCATCCTGCCTGACAGAGCAGCCTCACACTGAGCACTGTGAGAAGGACACACACAAGCACACCTAAAAACTTTGTTCATTGCATTATCAGTCTTAAATTGTGTTGGATTAACACACTCAGAGCTTTAAGCAGCCAGAGGTGCCTATCAAGAGTTTAGGTAATTCCAGAAGTGGGATGTTCAGACTTCGAAATCCTGTTGTTAAATGAGTGTTGAGAAGTTCTTCAATAATATAAAACCAACACATGCAGCACTCTTAGGAGAGCCATAGAGTGAATACTTTCCCTTTATACTTTCCCTCTGACACTGCCCTGTAATTTATTTTGCTGTTGACTGGAATACCTAGGTCAATACTTTATAAGGTGACTTGAGACCAAACACCCCAAACGATTTAGCAGCCTTGAATTCACCTCTATGCAACAGTAACACCTAAACTTTCTCAAGAAAAGAACAATTCAGCTGGAGGAACACCTACTTATGAATGTCCAGGTTGCTGCTACTTAATTCAAAGCAGGAAGAAGGCAGGGACCCCAGTGAAGTGACACTGGGTGCCACCCTCATTTCCTGCAGGACAGGCAGTGTGGGCACGGCCGCTGCTCCGCTGGGCAATGCTGATGGTGGGCCATGCTCTGGGTTTTGCTTGCCCTCTGCTTCATCAAGGCCAGACACAGTTTCACTTGGTACAGGGGCTCCTGAACTGTCTTTAGTGTCCAGGTCTTCTCCACCACTGCCCTTTTTTGGCAGAGATTCAGGTGCTGTAGAGTCTTTGCTCATGGGAGGTACTTTTGAGACTTGTGGAGAGGAAAACTTCTGCTGGTTTCCAGCCTTCTCTGCGACATGCACAGGACCTAGCTTCGAGGCATTGACACCAGCCTTGACTCTTTGTGGATCAGGTTCTTCAACATTCAGTGCCTAAAAATCACAAGGGAAGACAGTGAGTGCTGCTCCCACAGCGCTGGGGTGAATGCCAGCATTACCACCCAGAAGGAAATTTCACCACAAAACTGTAACAGCAGGATTCTGCCATTAGAGATGAAAGGGGCCCCTGGGATTCACTGTGGTGTTCTCTCCTCTTATCCTACTGTGTTTGTACTGAGCAGTGTATAAACACTGATCCAGAGCACAGTGAGGAAACAACTCCTAAGCATCAGTGCTGATTTCCCCAGCTTAGATTTTCTCACTCCAGTTCTTTATTGTTGTGAGAAAATTATCTGCCATGGCACTAAGTTTTATGAAGCCCCCAGGATACCTCTTAACTCCACCATACACTTCTAATTTCACTTAAATACCTTATCACACTTTTGCTTTCTACTCAACTGTGAAGCAAGGCTGCCTTTCTTCATGGCCACCTTTCATCTCTTTTGCCTGGTCACAAATAGATGCATCTGCAGGGGAAACTGAGTGAATATCAGAAAGAACAACTCACCCGCAGTACAAGTTTCATCTTAATGAAGCTGTCTGAACTGGAATGGTCCAGCTGGAATCTCTGATCCAGAGTCATGCTTGGGTCCTTAAGTAAGTGGGAGAGACATACCACTGAAGTTCCCAGGGCACTATCCCGCTCCTTGTCCTTTATCTGGGGGATGGAAGAAAACAGAAATTTTTATTAGCTGGGAAACTGGGAAGTGCACCACTGGAAATGCAAAAGCAAAGCAAGAAGGTATTTCAGACAGAAACCAAAATTAGCTTATTTGCTTCAGTATGGTTACATCCAAATGTGTGATGCCATTATTTCAGGAGTGTAACAAGTTAGTGCATTTGGAGTAAAAATCCCATCTCTAACTATGCAGAGAAAGAACTGCTGTAGCAGAAAAATCATGCCCTGAGATTCACTTGATTTTCCTTGCTCACTTTGGGGACAATGTCTTAAGCAGCTGAGATGGCAACTGGTCTAAATCTTTACATGTATTATAGGTAACAGTTTGTTTAGCCTATTTAACCTCAATACAGCTTCCAAGTTCAATTCCTTTCTGTATCCAAGTGACCAGACACAGAACTGGCTGTGGCTGCAATGCTGCTAATGAGAGACAGGGCTGCTTAACGAACCAGAACACAGAGGTGAAGAGGTAGGGCTCTGGTTGAGAATCATGAAGGCTGCAATTTCTGACAGCAAAATATTGATGCCTTTACTACAGACCTGGATGAAATGTCCTTTGCACTGTGCAGCCAGAAACATCCCACATTTTGAACGAAGACACTGCACATTACATGATGCTAGAACAAAGGTAGATACCACCACCACTTAATACAGAATTGTCTGTGCAACCCAGTATATGACAATCCCACACAGAAACAACCAGCACTGGGCTCCATAGAAGAGGTTTCTTCCTACACATGTGCAGTTGCTCTTCAAAGGAAAGGTTTTTCTCTCACCTCAATGTGGAGTGACTGGGAATGAGCACTGTGGACAAAGAAGGTGAAAGCCTGGCCCCACGTGGGATCTTTGCTGAAATTGCAGGTCTGCAACAAGAACATGCATTAGCTTAGCCTCTGAGAAGCAGAGAATCCATGACACTGATCACCAGAGAGGGCCATGGTGGCCCTCAGTGATGCTACACCCCAGCTGTATAGAGAGAGTAGAAATTCCAGGTCAGAAGCATATGGAAGTAAAGTCTCTGGCAAAACCAGAACAAGTTCTTTGGGGCGTGGAAATGCCAAAGAACAAGTCTGGTGAGCTGCAGTTGGCCCCACCAGCACTGCCTGGACCAGCAGCCTGCCTCACCTGCAGCAAGGCACTGCTCCCTCCCTCTCTCCCTCCCACCTTCCCACCCAGGGAGAGCCAGAACACTGCTTCCAGCCTGCAGCACTCTGAGCCAGCTCCCAAAGCTGCAGTGAGCTGGCAGGCAAGGGCAGGAAAGCTGGAGGGGCAGATTCAGGGGTGTAGAACTCGTGGGAAGAGTAGGAGGGCACAGCTTCAGCACCATCCATTTCAAAGAGGAAAGAGCATGGAAAGCACCCAAGGGGACTGTGGCTGCTCTGTAAACCAGCTGTCCCTGCCAGACCATGAGTGCAGGCAGCAAGCGGAAAGGAGCAGGGAAAGCCTGGAAGCCTGATCTAGCTTAGGAGAGGCAGGTCACGTGGTAGGGAAAGGGAAAGCCACAAAAGGTAAAAATGCAAGTAGAACCCATTTCCTGGGTGGAGCAGGTGGAAGGAACAAAGGAAAACAGGTGCCAGTCCTGTATGCTTGTGTATAGCCAACAGGATTCATTCTTATTTGCTGGAAGTCCAAAAGAACAGAGCTCATCCACATCCAGCTGCAGGACAGGGAACATGGCAGCTACTGGGAGGCCAGAGCTCAGCTGTTGCTCATACTCATGAGGCAACAGTAATTTTTAAATAATGAAAAGGAACTGGAAGTGAAGTGGAGGAGATGCAGATCCATATTGTCTGGGTTTAAAAACAAAACAAAATACAAAACAAAACAGTAAAACTGTGATACAGAGGAGCCAGGAAAGACTCTGAGGAAGAAATAAAAGCCAGCTTGATGCAAATGACACCCTGCCCTGAGAAACCATGAGCTGGATTGGAGACTTACAGATCTAGAGTGTCTGGGCCAAGATGAACTCTTGGACACAGGCATGGAACTACACATGTGTACAGCAGCTGGTCAGACACCCTCCACCACCACAATTCAGTGACATCGTGGTTCCACTCCCAGGCTTTGCAGCCATCACTACAAGTACAGCTCTTCACATCAGCTTCACAAGAAGTCCTTTCCTTCCTAGGGGATACTTGGGGACAGTCACCCATAAGATGGAAAGTATCTAATGAAAGCAGAAGAATTAAACAGCCTCACCTTACTCTTTTGAGTCTTGTTGCCAACTGTGAGCAGGACAAAGGAGGAAGGCTCTCGTTCCATCTTCTGTCATTTGATACAAGGAAGAAAGAAGAAGGCAGAAAAAAAAACCATTAAGAAATTTATAGTTTTCAGGAAGCAATATCAAACCTCTACTCTTACTTGAAGTAGCTTGTTGGAAAGCTGACAGTATTTTCTGGATGTGGGACCCCTGAGGAGTGTAGTGCACAGGAAAGCCTCCAGCAATAACCAGCAGTCTTACTCTCCACCAGCAAGAGAACACATTTAAACCAAAGCTTTATGTATTTAGGTTTCAACAGGTGAGCAGTTAAAAATTTGTCAGAAGCTGGGAGGAAAAAGAGAGGAGAGCTGAAGGCTCAGTGGGGAATCTTGGTCTTTCCTGACTGAATCAGGACTCTCAGAATTGGTTTCCAAGGCTCAGGACTTGCTCCAAAGCAGCAGGAAGTGAGTCCTTGGCATCAAATAACAATTCCTGTCTGGAAGCAACAATACTGAACCTCTTGCACCTCTTTGCACTAATGCTATAGAAGTTAAGGCTGAGAATCTGGTCTTGGCACAACACTACAAGAGCACACAGTGAGGTCCAGAATTAAGGATTATTGACTGTGATGTATATCACAGTGCTGGTAACTCATCTAAATTGTAAAGATGCTATTTATGAGAGGAGTTACTTGGAGGGAATGGGAAGCTTTCTCCACAGCTCAGAGCTGTACTTGTGAGTAACCTGTTCAAGAAAGAAGGGAGAAAGACATTCTTCCCTATACCTGCCATTTACATCACAGTAGCAAAATGCAGTATTTGGGGAGAGAAGTAAACAGAAGCTATGAGAGAGAAGGTATGAATGACAGAGAGGCCTCTGAACCCCTCTAAAGCCAAGGGGGAAGGAATCTGGTCAGGTCTCCAGCAGACAGGAAAGTTCCCACAAATGAGCATGCTTCTCCCTGCTCAATGTCAAGCTGGAACAGCTCAGCAAAGGAAGAAAGAGCAGCAGCAGCAGCAAGGACATTGAGATTTAGTCTGATATCTGGAGGCTCTCTTTTGTGTAAGAAAGACAAACACACACACCGTCAAACATTTCCATGTTGCATTCCCACTTTGGCCTCCTAGATTTTCACTGGGGTGCGCTTTCAATCACTATTTTGAACCCCTGCTCATCACTTAGATTCTGATAAAGGAGAGATTATTGCTTTTTAACCACCACCAGTTTCAGATCCTATGATACCACATAATCCAGAACCTTGTTTTGCAAAGT
Organism: Emberiza elegans; assembly: GCA_024865655.1. Lineage (NCBI taxonomy): Eukaryota > Metazoa > Chordata > Aves > Passeriformes > Fringillidae > Emberiza > Emberiza elegans. The sequence goes on from JALJVW010003518.1 coordinate 25,439,660, forward strand.
GGGAGAAGAATATAAATTTTACCTTGAGGTACTTGTTATTTTTGATCTTCTTTGTTCCACATTCACCATTCGAATACTCAAAGTGGTTTTTCTGAATTGGTGAAAGAATATTTAAAACAGTTAATTTGTTGTTTTCCAAAAAAGGAGGCTAGGAGTGAAGGCTGCTGCATGGGGTTTGTACTTACAGGGAGGTTGAAGGCACTGTCCAAGTAGACAATCAGAATTGCTGTAGACAGACCCTTCTTATCCTGTAAAGGCAGGGAAAGATATAACAAATCAAACCACAAAGTAGTCATGGATCACCCACCAAGGACAATGCAAAACATAGCAAAATTCCAAGGGCAACCTCTGAAGGCTAAGCAGCTCTCTCTGCCTTTCCCCTAAAACTTGCAATTTAGAGGAGCTCAAGTCAACACAGCATGACAGTTCAAAGCAGACCAGTAAGAAGATGTGTAACTCTTTTCAATTCCCTGCCTTTAATGTTTGTCAATCTCTCCGTGCAAAACTGGTTGGGTCCCCAGTGCAGCAAGACACCTAAAAACATGTTCAACCACATACATCAACATGAATCCAGTGTCAGCAGAACAAAGCCTGGGAACAATTTTATTCACTTCAGTGGAATTCAAATGGTTTTGCTTGGTTATGAAGAAACAGCCTCTTTGGGAGATGGGCTTTAACCAAGCAATTCTGCTGGACAAACTACACACCATTTGGAAACACAGCCTTACCAAGCACCAGTGCTGGATATTTGCCTATGACTAGTACAGATTATTTCAGGGTCCAGGGTCCTACACATATCCTAGAGGCTAGGAGTGAAGGCTGCTGCATGGGGTTTGTATTACAGGGAGGTTGAAGGCACTGTCCAAGTAGACAATCAGAATTGCTGTAGACAGACCCTTCTTATCCTGTAAAGGCAGGGAAAGATATAACAAATCAAAACACAAAGTAGTCATGGATCACCCACCAAGGACAATGCAAAACATAGCAAAATTCCAAGGGCAACCTCTGAAGGCTAAGCAGCTCTCTCTGCCTTTCCCCTAAAACTTGCAATTTAGAGGAGCTCAAGTCAACACAGCATGACAGTTCAAAGCAGACCAGTAAGAAGATGTGTAACTCTTTTCAATTCCCTGCCTTTAATGTTTGTCAATCTCTCCGTGCAGAACTGGTTGGGTTCCCCAGTGCAGCAAGACACCTAAAAACACGTTCAACCACATACATCAACATGAATCCAGTGTCAGCAGAACAAAGCCCGGGAACAATTTTATTCACTTCCGTGGAATTCAAATGGTTTTGCTTGGTTATGAAGAAACAGCCTCTTTGGGAGATGGGCTTTAACCAAGCAATTCTGCTGGACAAACTACACACCATTTGGAAACACAGCCTTACCAAGCACCAGTGCTGGATATTTGCCTATGACTAGTACAGATTATTTCAGGGGTCCAGGGTCCTACACATATCCTAGATGAAGAGGGAGGAAAAAAATTGTGGAAGAAAAGAACCCCTGAGAAGCCACTTCACAGTGAGTCAAACAAAGGTTTGCTAATTCAAGCAAAAAGGGCTACCAGATTTGAGTTACTCCTGAATTACCAAGAGACCTGGGGCAAGCAAATGCCCTTCCTCTGCAGGAGTGGCAGGGAGGGAATCACATCAAAACTTTGCCAGACAAAAATAAACTCTTGTGATTTTGCCTGGGGTTTCTAATTTTACACACTCCTTTGTTGATGACTGGACAAGGATCAGAGCGCCTGAATCCCTTAAGCAAATACACTCACCTCATGCAGCTTTTCTTGGTCGTTTACTAGTGAAAGCCACTCCAGTTTTAAATGCAAGTGTCCGCTTGTCGTCTTACTCAAGGGAAACCACTACATGGAGATAGCAAAGAGCAACTTGAGACTGAGAGGCAGAGTAGATTTTGTATATGTAGTGCAGACTCAGACTTGCATACAATAGACAATGTGATTTTTACTCTGAGAACCTTAGCTTGCATTTTTGACACTTATATTGTAGCACGTTCACCTACTTAGGTACAAGGCAGAAGAAAATTAAAATAAGGTGCCCATGAACAGGCAAAGCATGTGGATATTTCCAACCAGCAGCAGTACAAGACAGGCACCCTGGCATTGTTTGTATAGTGCTGGGTTGCAGGATGAACCACAGGAAGGTCAGATCATTTCTTCCCTCTAGCAAACAGGCTGCTTCACCAAACTTTATCTGCAGCTTTGTACAAAACATTTGGTACACACGGGACACAAGGTATCAACAAGATACCCCACTGCTGGCTCAGCATAACCTCAGGGCTCTCTGGGGTTACCAGCCTGGTTGTAAAAATTATTGTAGTGGCTACTTTGGTATTATCTTTTTGTGAAAATACCACAGTGCAAGTGTGCGAGGAAGCTTAAAGTACAAAGAAACACTGTAGTAGCAGAAGAGCAGCACAAATGAGTGCATGTAGCTGCACTACCAGCCACATTTAGAAATAAGCTGAGATTCTTACCTCATCAACAGTTCTGTCATTCATTACATCCACTAGGCTTATCAGCAAGCTGAAAGGAAAAGAGCAAACATTTCAATGTACATTGAGGCATACAGCATAAACCACCAAAAAAGCCCACTGTCAAGTCTATTCCAAATAACACCTTCTCCACATTACCTGTGTACCTGTGTGCAGGAACACACACTCCTGAAGTCTCCCCCTTGAAATATTTCCAAAACTAAAATAAACTTGAAGTAAATCTCAAGTAACTATTACTTCTAATGGCTTCCCAGGATTCCCTGCAGGATGTAACCTTGTCCAACATTAGTTGCACTAGGGACTAATTATGTGGTATTAATATCTGGGCAAAGGGAATCTCTTCCAACAGTATGAAATTTCCAGTATGAGTAATTCAGGTGTCCCACAGCAAAGGCTACTGGACCCTGATCAAAGGTCTTGCTAATTTACCTGCCCATAAAGTCATCTTTATCTGGATCTTCATCATACAAATCCACTTCTAAGTCCTGACCAGGCACTTCATGAACAACAAACTGGAGGAGAAAGAGGTATTGGTTAAAAATAAAAAGCATTCACATACACATATTCAGGCTCAGGTTGTGGACAAGAACATGACACTTGACAACTCTCTAACACATTACGGACATTCCCTGTTCTTTCTTATGGTCAAATGCATAACAAATACAATTAATTATAGGTGAAAATGTTTCACATTGTTTGCTTGTTTTTGAGCTACAAGTTAAACCCCCCAAACTGGTATCCCTAATAAGCAGAGAGGAATTAATGCTAGAGCAGCCTGCAGCTGCAGAGCCTGATGCATTGATTGGTATTTAAAGCAGTGCTTTGCACCTCCTCCGAAAACCCACACATGTAAATCAGATCAACCTGAATGACATTTCAAGTTTACAATGTAAATTTGAACTTGGTTAAGGGACACAAATGCCTCAACCAAGAAACAAGGAAGTCCACCTGCCCTGTGCAGTCAGCTAAGAGAAGGTCCTGCAAGCACAGGGATGTAAATGGCTGTGTATCCTACAGATGGAAAGATCAAAAGGCTCAGTACCTCAAATGTCTCATTCCAAATGGGATTAAGATCCCTGGAGACTGTCTTGCTTCGATACTGCACGGTGCCAATGCGGAGGAGAGCGTACGGGTCAGACTTCCCCCTGATGGCGCCAAGGAAATTGTCTTTCTGGACAAGGTTTTCAGCTTCTAACAGATGAACCCTTATTACTCCCTGGATAAAATAAGATACAGAATTGGTCATGAAAATGCAATTTTTCCATAATTATAATATGCTGCCTCCTAAAACTGTTTATTTCAGGCAGCAAGGGTAGTCACCATGACAGTTCTGCAAAGACATGTAGTTTGATGCAGTACATTTCCAATGACAGCTGTAATAAAGCACTTCTTCCACCATTTGCCTAGAGGGGAAAAAAAAGCCCCCTTAAAGAGATGTAAAATCCAATCTAGATAACTGTATAGGAAATATTATTTATTTTAAAATCAGAAATATACATATGCACACAGCATTACAGCCACAGTCAAATCAAGTGTAAAGATCAACTCCCACTGACTGAAGGAGGTACTAAACACACACTGGCAGGTTCTTATTTTATTGCATAGGAGCCATTCCACTTCAATTTAGTGATGCAAGTTTGCAACAGTGAGCATGCCTTTGTCACTCATTTATATTTATCCTCATTAGTATTAGGTATTTGACGGATGAAGGAGATTGAAGACCTGGATATTTAAAGTATTTAGGAAAATTTTTTTGTAACAATGATATGTGATCCTCCAAGTTCCCTATTTACAACTCCTCACAGCATTAGTAAAAATATCAAATAGTATGACACTCACTGCTTATGTATTTATCCTCTCATTGGCATGTACCACAGATCTGCAGTTACAGACTAAAGGTTTAATTAGTAAATGAGATCTGAGTACAAACTACTCCTTATGACTTGTAGAGAGGGTAGGAACTCCCAGTGCCCATGTCTCTCCCTCCCAAATTACTATCCAACACTGCTTTTATATTTCTGAAATACTACCTACTGAAAGGCCACAATTCAGGTTGAAAGAGTTGATGCAGCATCCAAAGACACTAAGCTTGGATGCATCACCTGGGTAGATAAACACTATGTCACTGAAAAAACTCACCTGGGGGACAGGGAACCTCAAGTGGGCAATGTTCATGTTCTTTTTCAGAGGCACTGTGATTCTGTTGGGTAGAACCAGTCGTGCAGCAATGAAGTCTTGAATTAATGAGTCTGACATTACACTGCAGGTGGGGGAAAAAGGCAACAATCAGTCACAACTCAGGAGGGAAAGTGAGGGACTGCAGAAAAAATGAGCATTACAAAGTGACTGGTGTGGCCTAGCTCCCCCCAAAGTATTGTCAAAAATTAGAACAGGACAACCAGGGAAATGGTTGAGTCACCATCTCTGGAAGCATTTAAAGACCTGTAAAAGTGCTTAGGCACATAGTTCAGTGATGGGCTTGACAGTATTAGGTTAATGGTTGGACTTGGAGATCTATAAAGATCTTTTCCAAAGTTTATGATTGTATGAAAGAGCTGCAGAGTGGCCATTCAACTCCAATTTAGTGGTGCAGGTTTGCAATATGGAGCATCCCTGTTGCAGGGTGTGAATTTGGCTGATCATTGTAAATGAAGAATGGGAACTCAGGCTGTGTGAAATCTTCATGCACACACCCAAACATGTCAAACTCAAGTGTCTTCTGGGTTTCCTTAGCAATAACACCAGAGACGGACAAGGGGACAAGGGAATCAGGAAGTTTCAGCATTTCACAGGGGGCTACAGGCCTCGAGCTAGTTTGTTTTTAGACTTAGAAATGGCCACAGCACACACTGCTGCCTACTCTTGGCCACCTGCTGAGACCTTTTCACAAAATTGAAGCAGACACATTAAAAAAAAAACAACCAAACAAAACAACAACACAAGCTTATTTCTCAGATGAGGTTCTGGATCTTGGCAGAATTTGTACTAAGAAGGAAAATTTCTTTTGAAGTAACTGGAGATCACATTGGCTGAATTGAGAGTACTATCTTGGAGTTCAAGGAACTTAACAGCCTAATTACAACTTGCACATTTTTAGCTTTTCAGTTCAAATCTTTGCTTTACAACTGCTCTTTTTGTACAGCAGGTAGAAGAAGTATATGGCTATCAGAGATGCCCAAGTACTCTCCAAGGTGATTAATGAGAGGATTTCAACACACCACTACAACCTGGCATAAGCAAAGAACAATATTAAGAGGAAAACCCAGGAGCACAAATTATCTGAAAGATTCATCCTCTTGATAACTCTAGTGCTTATAAGGGTATGACTGTGTAACAAAATTGTCCCAATTCACAGAGGAGGCTGGATTCACACATAAAGAACATAAGGAAAGTCTTCTACTCCAAACGGTAAACCAGGAACCTTGCTCAGGCTCTTGGCATTCCTGTAAAAAAGAAACTCCAGAGGAATGTGACAGAATTGTCCCCTCTCCCAAGTCTCAGGGTACACCCAACTAAACACAGCTTGTATGTGAGGACAGATGACTGCATCCAGTTTCTTTACTATCTTAAGTGAGCCAAATTCATTTGACAGGGAGGGCTCTTGTTCAACCTGTACTTCAGCCCATTCATGGTCAGGCATGTTTTGCTCCCAGCTTTCATTGCACTGCTGAAGAACAAGCAAAGGTTTCTGTGTGCAAATCCCTGTGGGAGAACCAGGCAGTAAAAATTTAGGACACCAAATTTGCACTTAATTATATGAGAGGCTGTAGGCTGGAACACCTACAGGCCTTCTCCCTGCAAGGATTAGGGAAACCAAGTTAGAAAAGAACAGATTAATTCCTCTGATAAAAACTGGAGCTCTCAGGCTAAACTTCAGGGCAAAAGGCCACTCAGGCCTCAAATTAAGAGAAAAAGGAAACTTCCTCTCATTCAACATCAAAAGCCTTCAGAGGATCTTTAATGCATAAACTGGCACCTAAAGAGGCCAGACTCTTCCTGAGTCTACAAACCATGAGCTGCAGGAGAGCAGAGAGGAACAGAAGTTGTCTGCATTTACAGTGAAAGGGACAAAGGCAATGGCTGTGCAACCCCATGTATTTTCCTCTTGTGTAACAGAATTTTCTCCTTACACTAAAGAACAAGGACAAACTGAATCCCAATCTGGTGAAACAGTTTGAAACAATACTGAAACCCACTAAGATTTTCATCCTTGCCGTGCAAGTTTTATGGATGTAATACTAAAAATAACCCAAGAGGCACTGAAGAGCTCCACCTAAAGGGTGAGCAGATTACATAGAAACAAAACTTTTCTCCTGATAAATCTGGTGCAGTTCTCTTTACCATGGATTGTATGTGAGTTTTTCAGAGGGACTGCAACTCTGTGATACCTTGCCTTTTTACACTCCACTGTAAATTTAAAAACAGTCTGCCAGACTAAACCTACTTCATCTACCTTTACAAATAACTAGCACATGGGAAACAGAAGGGCTTGTTTTTTAGTTTAAGTCATTGTTGTTTTTGGGGATTTACTATTTCTATCCTAAATGTAATCAAGTGATTGAAACAGTTTTGCCAGAATGTAAAAAGAACTCTTCTCAGGTTTTGCCACAGCCAGATACAATGGGATGAACAGACACAACACCTTGCACACAATGCTCTCAACAACAGCTCAAGAACTACATCCCAACTTCCAAAAATTTTTCAAAGAATAAAGTAAAGCAAAGTAGACACTCACTTAATCCCTGGGACATCCAGAAGGTTGCTCATGCCTGCCCAGTTGATTTCCAAATGCTACAAGATTAGGGAGAAAATATTATACAGGTCTATTAAAATTTATTTTAAAATAAATGTAAAATTTAAAAGGGAAATGTTTCTAGAAGATGTCTAAAGGAAGGAAAACCTGCACCACCAATTGCATCTTTACATTAAAATAAACAGCTGGTATCAATTCTCTTATCTATTTTATCTGCCATCCTGAATTCAGGGTATCACTGGAACTCAATCTGCAAGAAGAAGGAAAGTCAGCATTCAGCCTTTAGCAATGGCCACTGGCAAATGCCCTGGGGTCATGAAGGAAATTCAGCAACTCTATTAAGACTTTGAAGTTGTTTTCTCATCCTTTCACTTGAGGGGTTGGCCTATGCCCTGAGGCAGAGGGATTTACAAATACCACCGGTTTCAGGAGTCTGTATTCCTATTCGTACAACAAACAAAAAGAGGTTCTTTCATGTGCTAAAATAATGCTGCTACATCTAAACACAAAAACACCTCATTCAAGATCAAAAATGTATGACTTTCATGAACTCAAGCAGAGCATAAACCACAAGCAAAGCTGTGTGCTGTAAGATAACTGCTTCTTACAAGACTAGAAGGTTTCTCATATTTTATTAAACCATAATTGAGTACAAGGGACATGACCTCAAACAGGCAAGCTTTCAAAAGGCAACCATGAATGGTCTCCAAAATCACTGCATTTAAGATCTGTGAATGGGAAGGCAGAGCAGCCAGAAACCTTGCAGAAACAGCTCCTGTGCTGCCACCATAAGACAGCCCTCCCATTCTTAGAGCCAAGCAAGCAACTATTTAGGAACTACTACAAAAGTATAGAGCGAATTAATTCACATCCTCCCGGAATTCAAGAGGGACACTGACCAAATAGGAATTTGTCATTTAAGCACCTGAACTGTGAGGTATTCACAGTTATGCAGTTTCAGTGATAACCTGATATCATGACTCACCGGTTTCTGCATGAAAAACAAGGTCACAGCTCCAACAAAGGGTGCATCAGTCAGGAGAGGCTCCAGGATCACCCGCAACGTCCCATACAGCTGCAAACAGAACAGGAAAGCTCAGGGTTAAGGTATTCTCATGGTGCAGCTTCAAAACTGTGATCTTTTCAGTGATGGAGATAATTTTAGAAATTCTACTTGAATTTTAATTTTATTTAAAATTTTATAACAAAAATCTTTTCCCCCAAACCATTGCTACTGATATCAGGCAATGCTTTCTGTGTTTGTGGAGTCTCTCTGCAATCCTGCCATACAATGGAGCCATTTGTCTACTAGCTTTCAACATTCCAAGAACAGGTTCTTGGTTTAATCTACACCAGTTTATGAACATCATGGTTCTTCTGAAGTTCTCTACCAACACTCTGAGCTCCTCTGAACTCCAGTGGCAGCTGCTGGCCCACACATGCTCAGTGCTCCAGCACCGACCCTGTTTAAGAGTCATTCTATGAAGCTTAGAAGTGGCATTTAAGTGCTTTCCATGGAAGGCCTCATTTCTCCAGCCAGGAACAGGAGATAAAGCCAATCATTGCAAGCCTGACAGTTGCTAGTTTCCCAGTTGTCATGACCTCCCCACTGGGAGGTGCTACCTGCTGCCCCACACAGCCTTGAACAGACAATGTTAGCACTGCACGCACCTGTACACCTTTCACGCCAAGATTAAATTTCGATATGTCCATGTGAATCTCACAGTCCCCTATGTAACTGAAAGAAAATTCTCACATTATTCCACAGTTTGCAATAGTCCCATGAGAAATTTGGGGCTGTACAGAGAATAAATGAAATCAGTTTAAGGATTGATAACATGAACCCAGAAGCAGAGATGGATTTTCAAGTGACTGAAAAAGGGAAGCTGAACAAAGGTCAGATCTCTCAAGAGAAACCTTGCAGTCAGCTGGGATATTGATGTACCTGTAAAACATTGAAGCAACATCTGTATTTCCAGGTTACTTTTCCATTCTTATGACTTGGTGGTTGGCTGGAGCAAGCTTGCCCCAAGAAGGGGACCAAGATGCTCACTCAAAGTTCAAGGTCAGAGCCATTGCCCTCTTGGTCCCTTCTCTGCCAAAAGCCTGATCCCACCCGACACCCTGGTGACTCAGCCCCCAGGCTGGTGCAGAGCTATCCTGCCACTACTTATGGGGTTCCCACCTTGCCCACACCCAAAAAGCCCATAGATCACCCATGCTCACAACCCAAAAACCCACTTGAAGGACAAATCTATCACTAAAAATAACCTGGTTTCCTTGAGGCTGAATTCAAAGACAACTGCTTAGATCAGATTTTGGTTAGTTGCTATGGAGAACATCAGGCTTTAAATAAAGCAAATGCTGAATGTGGTACTTTGGCAATTTGGAAAACACCTTAGGCTTTTATTAAAGTACAAACACCACCTTATGCAGAAACCAATAGCCACACCCCAGGGAGCAGAACCTCGCAGATCTGTTGATGCCTCTGGCAGAAAACAATTGAAGGGAACTACCAAGTTCCCTTTCAGCCCCCTGAGAAATAGCTCTGGCTGCAGACACACCAACACCCTGCAGGTAAAGCAGGGTGTAAAGGTGCTGCAGCAGTGAATGTGCTGTGCTTGCTGCCTGCATGCATAACTTTACTCCATAATCAAAGGAAAAGGGCAGGAGTTCTGCTCTGACCACATGTATATGGGCAAATAGTGCTGCTGTTGCCACAAATTCAAACTGTAATTTGCATATAGACAGACTCCTTCCCACCCCGAAAAAAACCTGCCAAGACTGTGCAACCCTGTGAATTTGCAAGCAAAGTTTTTTGTATATTTGTTTACAGGCAGTCACCTAGCAGAATTTCAGAACCTCATAACACATAGAATAAAGCCTTTTAATGTTAGAGCATTCTCATTTCTTGTTTCCAGCCTCATAAACCATGCCGAAATTAACACAATCTTTCTTAAAAGCTAGTGACATAATTAAACTTATTTTATGTTTGTTAACTTCTACAATTTTGACATTATCTTACAGGTCATTACACCGTGTACTAATAGAACATTGTTACAATAAAACTCTAAATGAGGAGCCAAAATTAGTTCCTTAATTTGCAGTAATTAATCCAAGAGGATTAATTCAGGTTTTGCAAGTGTCTAACACAACACAAGAAAGAGCTGTGGTGTTTTACAGCCTTTCTACCTTTCTACACAGTAAAAAACTTTTCCCACTCAGATCTAGATGTCTCTTTTTTCCAGTAAACATGTCAGAGAAGTCTTATCAGAGCCTGAGCCTTAAATTAGCCTTCTGTCTGCCTCATACAGGCATCACCCTGCCAAGGTGGTTGGTAGGAAGGATGAATCTTTGTTCATTAGTTTATTCCTCATTTCCAGTCTCAGCTGCTCGTGCTTCCATCTGCTCCTCTGTGCAGCACAACCTTGCTGTGCTCTCTGCTGTCCTGCCCTGGAGCACACCTGAGCCAAACTCAAGCCTCAAAACTTAAAAGGCTGAGCCCCTCCATCCTGCACAGGACTGTGCTCTACCCACCTGAGGAGGGTGGAAGAATCACCTTTTTCTCTCGTACACCACCTGTTGCACAAGGTGATGCAGATATGCCTGTGCTGTGGATGCGAACCCTTTTCAAGTGCAAGTATCTGTGTCTGTTCTGTACATGGCTGGAAAAGCTGGGCCCAGTGTTTGTGATACAAAGGCAATCCACTGGCTGAAGGCAGGGCAGCTACCAGAGCTGGCAAGTTTAACTAACCTGGATGTCTGCACCTCCCTTCAGAAAAAGCCCAGGCAATTCCATGCCTGTAAAGTAACTGCCCAGGGGCCCCATCTTCTCATGGCTCCCATGCTGAAAGCCCCTTTGGCCCAGCCTCCTCAAGACAACTACAGCCCATACAAATAAGGGACCTCTAAGTGCTATTTTTCACACTTCCCAATGCAAAGGATGCAATTTGTGATACCACAAACTTAACACAGAGGAAAGAAATCTCCTCTTTACATAGCCCATAGAACTGAACCACAGCATTCAGTGTTGCATCATGTCGGTGAGATCAGGAGCACAAGGTGAAACAAAGCCCTTCATGGATCACATGTCTATGAATAGCTAGTAAACTACACAAATGGGTCCACACAGACTACAAAGGAAGGGTAAGAAGGAAAGGTTTTTCTACTCCTACCCTCTTCCTGTATTTTCTCCATGTCAAATCAAAGACTCTGGGCTTCAAAAACTAGTTGCCTTCTTGATAAAACTGGAGGAAAAAAAAATCTGTCCTCCTGTACTATTGAAAGACTGAAAGCAAGAAGCACTTACAGAGCACTGAAACCTAACCCAAGAGTCACGGTGGTGCCAGCGCTGCACAGTGCACCCCACAGGCACCCACAGCACTTCACCCTCCAGCGCTGTGATGCCAGCACACAGCCCTGTAAACAGATCGGTCATTTAAACCTCAACAGCACAGTGACCAAGAGGCAGAGTGAAGGACAGCCTCACACTGGGGTAACTCAACTCCATCTTCTCTAAGTAGCAAAAAACCTGTTCTATTGGTAATCCAGAAAAAGGCAGGTAAATAATAGCACCAATCATAGATTTGCCTCTCCCTGTTCCTGATAGCAACACACAATCTCCTGCAGACACTGCAGGATGCACAACACAGCTTAGTTGCAGAGACTGATGTTAACATATGAACACAAGTGACGCTGAGGCCTTAATGCAGCCCTAGAGAAGAGACCCCCACCAGAAAGGCAAGGCAAACCCACACTCCTGTGTGAATACAGAAAATACTGGGGTTATCAGATGGCATGAGCTTGGGTTGAGTTATCAGCATCAGCATGAGGAACAGAAGTACTTGGCCAGTTTGGAGATGTTGATGGGTCTGCCAGAGGGACAGGAATGTGGAGGTGAGGGAATCCCTCTGCAAATGTTTGTCAAAAGACGGTGAAAATGAGCATGTGGGAGAAGCAGTTTAGCAGAGAACAGCAGCAACCTTCTGCAAGGCTTAAAGGCATCAGATCTCTCAATCTCAACATGGAAAGCGTGAATGATTTGCCAAAGGCCCTAATGCTGACCTGGGTATTAAAACAACAGCACTGAAACATCTGGCTGAAAATCAAGCATGTGAATTTACAGGGAGTGATGATGCTCTGCCAGGGCTGGGGATGCTGCCATGACACTGCCATGTTCAGCAGCAGGCACAGTTCTGAGGAGCTCTGTGCTGTTGCCAAGACAGTCCATAATTTCACAGCTTTTTCCTGGCACTACCATGAAAAGCCAATTTATATTAGGCAGCTCAGTCACCCACTAAACTTACAGAGCTACAGCAGCATGCAAGTGGTAATTCCCCCAGCAATTCCCTTCTCCAGGGCTAAACCAGGAGAAAGTTTAGCTCTGCAGTGGATCTGATGTTAACAAAACATACAAGCTCATTCAAAACACCCTGGGAGGTATTAAGTGTTTTATCCAATTTTGTTGTTGTTGTTGTTAATAGAGCTAGAGGCAGTATTCTGCTCAGAGAATAGCTGTAATCTAAAAAGCAAATGTGTTGGATGGCACATAGAACAAATGACTAAAACAGAGGATTAATCTAGAGGAAGAAATTAAAAAATAAATAGTGCAAGTAGTTCTGGAAGAACTGGAGAGGTTGGACTAATGAGAAACCACAGTGGGCAAGACAGACTGAACATCTCCAGACCTGAGAGCTTTCCTGAGAAGAGGAAATGCAGTTTGAAAACTTGGGTTCTCACTGCCATCAACAGCAAAGCCAAGGGACACATTCTTATACCCATGGCAGCCCTGATGGGCCAGAGGAGGTAACACTTAGAGATGTGCAGGTTATTTCTGGTCTAGAGGCTGATTCACATTTCATTTCTGTAACCACTGAGGACATCCAGCTGGGAGACAGATTATCTCACATCATTCCAGCCTAATCTTAGTACACCATGCCCAGTCCAGCATGACACATACATGGGCAGTAAGTTAAGAACCATCAACATAATCAATGATGCAATGTTACCAGATCTGCAGGTCCAGGGTAACTTGTCTTCTATCAATTTCTTTTGTGTAGGCTTTTATTCCATTAATTCTAGGGCACTGAAATAGAGACAAGATACAACATAGTCAACATCTATCAAGCTAAGCACAAGTGAAAAGTCCTACTCACTTTGATGAATTTGAGTACAGAAGCATTAATTAAATACTTTGCAAAACTGCATGTAAAATATTAATATACCACTCCAGGTTTTTTTTTTCTTTAAAGACAGAATGGCCCTGACACAGGGCTAGTTACAAGTAGCCTAGGCCATCCTGCAAGCCTTAGAGAGCACTGAAAACTTCTGTTGCAAGGCTACAACAGAAATAAATATGGATATGGTCCTTTTTTTCTATCTCCAGTACCAGGATGCTGACAGCAAGTGGGAAGAGATGTGTGTCTTTCCTGTATGATCCTTCCTTCATGGTGATGATGCTCAAGTCAACACGAGGAGGGAGCAAAGCTATTACAGAGCTGAACATCTCACTCCCCTTGCACCTGAACTTTTCAAAAAAGAGTGAACCACAAGAGTTACAAAAGACTCCCACTACCTTCTCGCCAAAGTGGATCTTGGTAAAGGTGCATGTTTTCAGATGTACGCTCTTTGCTCTGATTTTTGGTTCAAGAACTTCTTTAAATGTTTTTTCCATGATTGTTCCAAAGTATGGCCAAGCCTGTACAAGGACCTAAAGAAGGGTGAAAGCAGGAACACATTCAAGTTTCTTTGAGTAAGACACCTTTTGCTGAGAAACAGACACACCCATTACAGAACCCTGGCTATTAATATCTGTCCTTTTAAAATACCAAGCCTAAGTGTAGCTAAGTCGTCCTTATGGAAGGATCCATCTCTGTTCCTCAGAATTGGAATTTGTTTCAGGAACTGAAGGGTGAGTTTTCAGTACCATGGAGCCTGCTTCTAACCGCAGGAGCCAACGAAGCCCATGGCTAAATTTCTTAAGTACAATAATCCCTAATTACTTTAAAGTGTCACAATGTTCCCTGGAGTTAGGTTTATTTAGAGGATTGAGATGAGCTTTTATATAAAAAAGAAAATTTGCTAAAAAAAAAAAAAAACAAAAAAGAAGATAGTCACTGGATGCTAATTTGCAAGTTCAGCTGTTTTGCTTTGAGAGGTTGACCACACCTGCTGATGGAAGCATTTGCGTCAGTGCTCTCTGGGAACCTTTCTGGTAAGAGGAGATACCACTAAAGTTTGCTAAAATAAGAATATTATTATTAAATTACAATAAAAGCGAGACAAACACTCGCTTTTTCTTTTTAGTCTCAGAATGAAGTGTTGAATTTATCAAACTTGTATCAACCAGGATCACATTGGCTCTCAACCTCAGTGGCAATCCCACCCTCAAGTGACTCCATACTTCAGTACAGACACTGATACAATTGAATTACACTAATTCAGTAGTAATTTGGTAACTTTCTCAGACTTGTCCCACAGAGTTTGGATGGGAGCAGGTGGCCTCACCAGTTGGAGTTCAGAGCACCTCACCTTGTTCAACCACTCCACTCGTTCAACATCAGGGAAGTGAACCTGGATGCAAAGAAAAATAAACGTGAGTGCCACGTGCCATCTGTTTGAGCACACTGCAACACATGCAAAAGATAGCATGGAATGTGGAACAATTGTTAGAGTAAGCTGAGATCCCTCTGCCTTCATACATACATCCTCTGTAATTTACTACCTCCTTGAAAAATTGTAAAATGCAAAGAAGCCAGTAAAGGCAAATAGTAAAAAGCAAAAGAACCCACGTGCACTGATGTATCAGGATGCCTCTGGGCACATTTACATGATTAAAGCAAGTGTCACTTCCTGTTCATGATGTAAAGCAGCATTAGATTTCTCATCCTTCTCTCTGTCATGCCTTGGGAAGCCATGAGAACCTACTTCCCTTTAAGACCATGAGCTGTGCAGGACCTGTTTCCTGTATTTGCTCTCCTCAACCAGGACACCACAGCTTGGAAATTAAGAACCTGCTTGGGAAACTCAATGTATGGTTGTGGCAGCATTTCTCCACTAATACCAACATGGTGCCAAGGGCTTCAGGGAAAAGAAGCCCTGTAAGAGTTCAAGTCTATTAGCATACACTATCATGTGTAACAGTCCAGAGTTTTCACTTCTCAGAGTTTTTTAAGATGGTAAGGAGAAATTAAAATGAAATAGTCACTTATAAATCATGTTTTCAAGTTGGACACACCAAATGCCAACAAGAAGTGTATATGTCCATTACAAAACCCCACAAGTTCCCTGAAGTGATGACTTTCTTAATGGAAAGTGGCAAAACCCACAAGAATGAGGCTGCTTTCCTTTAAGAAAAAGTAAAATTGAATTTATTATTTGTGCCACACATACCCAAACCGCTGACAGCCCACAGCAAACCTCCAAAGCAACTGCAATGAATCACACTGCTCTGTGTCACACCTCAGATGCTGTGATAGCAGACATTTATACACAAATGTACAGGTACATTTCCACCCCACCTGACACCCCCTCATTCAGGTGTCTGCAGCCCAGGTCCCACCCAGGCACTTGGTGCCTCAGTTTCCTCTGACAGACGGAAGGAATGGCACTGCTGGAGCTCAAAAGCTGGGACCAAAGCCCACCAGGGACTGCTGGGCTGACACAAAATGGGCACTTCTTGCAGAAAACACCACAGAAACCAGCTGATTACATGACTGGTGAAAATCAGCTTTCTGCTCTTTATGACAGCCCACCAAATTTCAGTGGTTCTCAATACCAAAGTTCAGCTCCACTCAGTGGTATTGAACTAAATGAGCAGTTCTGTGAGGAAGCAGAGCTCAGTCTCCAAGTGTTGCATTATCCACTGTGTAGTAAGACACAAGCTCTGAGCAAGTCCTTTCCTACCCATGGGGCATCCCCATAACATGAATGCTAGCTAGCATGTCACGTGGCTAGTTCAGCTCAGTGACACCACCAAGCTCTCTTCTTGACCCAACTACTTACTCCAAGAATTTAATGTATCACCATCTACAGTTCCATACTTCTGAGCCCTGTGCTCTGGATTTCAGACTCACTTCTGGCCCTTGTTACTGGTGACAGCCCTGCCAGCAAGGCCTTGCCCTGAGTTTGTCATCAGTACAACAAATGTAGGAGGAGCCCAAAACACTTCCTACTAATCCCAGAACCAGACACCAAGAGCTGCCAAAATTAATACTAACACAGAGTAAGATTTAATCCTGTAGCCCTGGGCAAGTCCCACTATCAGAATCAGTTTTACCCATCTACAAAAGCAGGCATGCTTCTTGCCAAAGTTTAAGGAATGCAGTAAAAATTACTTAGCATTTGAAAAGAGCTTTGAAGATCAAAAACACTAGGTAAGGGGCAATTACTAGCAAGTAAAGAAAATGTGAAAATTCTGCATGACTCCACCTTGCCCTGGAGCAAGCCACAGCAAGGATCACAGCAACAACAAACCCATGTTAGACACAACAGCACCATTCTGTTCAAATACAACACAGCAATCTATCCATCAGGGTTTGGTTTGGTTTTTGCTTGTTTGGTTGTTTTGGGTTTTGTTGGGGATTTTGGTGTTTTGTTTGTTTCTTTTTGCAAAAAGTCAGGATTTTTAGCTATTCATACAAGAGGGAAAAAAAGTGTAAACGAGGCTTTTGCATTAACAAGGACTTAAAAGGCAACATTTTAAAAGGACAGTTCTGTACCCAGTAGTATTTTGCCTGGTAAAAGGAGTTTAACATCAGGAAAAAATGCAGCATACTTGGATTCTGCCATGTGCAGCCAGATAACCAATGGCAAAAGCAACACAGCAGTCACCACAATGCCAGGAGCTGGAATGAAGGTGGAAGCCTGGCTACCTCTGCTCTGAGCACTGCCTGCTTGTACAGAAGTCATGCTAAAGGCTGCAAAGGCTGAAGCCAGAAGGTCTCAACTCTCCAAGCCATGGATCTGACTGTGCCTGCCATGAGCAGCTTTCCAGCCTGGTTTCCTGAGGAAGCACAGCCTGCCCACGTACACTGTCTAGCACAGGAATGTGTCTATTCCAAACTCACTGGCTGGTTTCAGCCAAGAAACTGGTGCTGCAAAACAATCCTGCAACTACCCCAAAACAGATGGTTGAGTAGATTAGGGAAACCCTCCCAGCATCCCCCCTAAAGGAAAGGCTGCATTCTGTATATCTCCTAACAACTGATACCAGGACTGAGCAGAACCTGAGCCAATTTAAAGAAGCCATTTCCTAGGGAGAACAATTTTTAACCAACAGCAAAATCAATGATTGCTCTTAACTCTTCACTGGCTGGATCCCCCTCATTTTATTACAGACCACATGAAGAGACAAAGATTTATGAATCCCAAGACACTGCCATCATTCCACACCTTCAGAACCTTTCCTAAGATTACAACACTGCAAATGCAAGCCATGCTCCTCTTGAACTGCATTGCTACTGCCACCTCTGTGTGACAGGAGAGAAGAACTATAGAAGCAGATAGTTTTAGAGCTCCCAACTGAAGGTCCATGAACACTGAAAGGCAAAACCAAAAGATAAAAAAGACAACACCACAGAGAATAAACTGAATAGATATCAGGTGAGAATCAGCCTCCAAGATGGGCACATGGAAGAAGTAGAGCCAATAGAGGATGGGGATGGAAGGAAAATTGAAACTGGGGAGTTAAAAAGCATCAAGGACAAGAGTAATATGGAAGCAAACTCCCAACCAATGAACAAAAGTTACCAACACACAAAAGGAAAGGAAATGGCAATATAGATAAAACTAAAATCACATTGTGCAGCCCCTTTATCATTGGGTCCTATATCCCGCCTTCCAGGAACAAGGGCCAAGAAATCACAAGTCACAAATCAGACCTCTGGAAAGAGTCTGACTCTACCATCTCTATGAGCACATGCTGGGCAGTGGGAGATGGAAATGAGGTAGCCCTTAAACCTTCCTTTCTCCTGAAGGAGGCTGAACAGCCCCAGCACTGTCAGACCCCAGGTGCTCCAGCCCCTGACCATCTCGGTGGCCTTGCTGCAGCCTCCCCATTTGCCCAAACCTCTCCTGGCCAGGGGCACAGAGTGCTCTCTGTGCAGCCTTGTGAAGGCCCAGTACAGGGCAATCAATAATGGACCACCTGCTCCCACACTAATGAAGCCTGAAACTTTGAGCCACAAAACCTAATGAAACTTTTTGAATTTGTGTGCACTGTGGGGGCAAGCCTGATTTTTCAACAGTGACTAAGAGGCTCAATTTCTGGTTACAATGATTCAGGGCACTTGAGGATAAAACACAACACTGCTCTCACAGCATCAGGGCAAGAGCTGACACCACCACATTCATTAATGCCCTGAACTGGTTTTTTTTTATGCTCTGTCAATACAAACAAGCAGAAACCTCATTCAGAGACAGACTTCTGTGCCTGGCGGGAGGGAACATGTGCAGGGAGCTGCATCAGCCTGGCAGGAGACCCTGGCCTCACTCCTCAGAACTGCCAGCTGCCTTCATTTCCCACAGAGTTAAGGAGAGCCAAGTGCTGTAGGCTATATAAAAGTTTGCCGACTATAAATGCCTCCATGCAACACTCTTTATAAGAAAAGCATTTCCATACCAGTCCCTGACAGATTTTTAAATGCTAAGTAATTGATGATTAAAGAAAAAAGATCTAAACACCTCATCATCCTTTCCATTAGCCAGCCACAGCTGCCCAATAAATAACCCAAGACACAGAATAAAATGGCAGGCAGAAAGTCTAGTTTCTTCACTTTAAAACGCAGAGTGACTAGAAACAAATGTGAACAACAATAAGGGATTGGCCTTCTGTACCGTCCAGAGATGACCCTTGAAATAAAATATTTGGGGTTTTAGCAGGATGAGAATATAGTATTTATACATTTTTGTTTGTTTTCAAATGATACTAAAGGGGAGAAAATCTGCCGGATGAGAAAGTCTAAAACAAGTATCTTCAACAGCAAAATACCTGCAATGCAACAACATGTATTTGAAAGGAGGTGTCTCTGGCGATACATCAGTCTGTTTTACATACCCACTTACAGCACATCTCCTGGGCTAAAACAACTCCTAGTTTAATCCTCGCTTTCCTGAGCAAGACTTCAAAATCAAAGACGCTACTGCTCGGCCCAAGGCATCGCTCCGGGACACCGCGCTCTCGGTGCCGCTCCCGCCGCCCGGAGCCGCCGGGACGCGCAGCATCGCCGGTGCCACGGGGCAGCCCCCGCGCCCCTCACTCACCCAGGCGGGCAGGTGCCGGGCGGCCAGGCCCCGGCACACCGCCTCCCGCTCGTCCTCCAGCAGCGCGAAGGCGGCGGCCAGGCGGTCGCGCTTCCCCCGCCGGTTGAGTCCCCAGCAGAGCCAGAGCGCCAGCGCCAGCAGCAGCCAGCTGCCGCTCAGCCCCAGGTACCCCGCCAGGTACACGGGCCCGAGCCACAGCAGCGCCCGCGCCGCGGAGCACAGCAGCAGCCGCGGCAGCGCGGCGGGGCGCGGGGCCATGGCCACAGCCCGAGCCGGGGTGCCGCAGCCCGAGCCGGGGTGGCCCCTGCCGAGTGCGCTCCCCCAGCGCCGCCGCCGCGGCTCCTCCGCCCGCCCGGGCCGGCCCCGCCGCCGCCCCGCCCCGCCGCGCCGCCCTCCCGGCCAGCCCGGTAGCCCGGGGCGCTCGGCTCTCGGCGGGGCTGCGGACACCCTGTGACCCATCGTCACGGCTGGATGTGCAACCACATGGGGCACGCACCACCTGTTGGGTCTGGACACTTCTGTTTTCCTTCTTCCTTTGCACTTTCTTCTCGTCCTCTTCTGATTTTGATGGGGATGCTGTGGGAGTTTAGATTCTGAAATAATGATAATCGTAGAATCACTGAATCACAGAATCACCAAGGCTGGAAAAGACCTTTGAGATCAATAAGTCCAACAATCAATCCAGCACTCTCACCCCTGGACTACAGGGAAAATTTTTTTCCGACATGAAATCTGACCATCACCTGCCTCAGCTTGAGGCCATTGTCTTCTAGGATTCTCACTGCAGGCACGGTAGTCTTTTGACTGATCCCCACCTCACTACAACCTCCTGTCAGCTAATTGTAGAGAGCTATTAGGTCCCCCCTAAATCTCCTCTAGACTCAGCTCCCTCAGCCATTCCTTGTAAGACATGTTTTCTCAAAGACACTCTTTAAGATGCTTTCCACCCTAGCGATATTAATTCTATACCTTTATATACATGCCTTAACAGACAAGCTGTAATTGTACAGTTCTACACTGTGTTTTCCACTGCAGCTTTCCCTGGATCAGGCAAATGCCACTCTTTGTTCAGTGGATAAGTCTAGAACATCAGTGAATAATGCCAGCTTTTATTGTGGCCCCTTTTTGATACTGGCTGCACAAGATAACAAATGATGAACCAGACAAAAACCTCCAAGAAAAAGAAGTTGACCGTGACTGGGAGAATGAATTTTGGTCCCTGCTTTGCTATGGAATTAGTATTTAATTATGGGTCAGTCAATAAATCAAACAAGTGATCCTCATTTGTTTGTTAATCATTGCACATGACTGCTCTGGGCCAGAAATCAGTTCAGGCATCTGAAAACTCAAATGCCTCACATTAGAGAAACTCATGCATGAGACATCTGTTAACAGGTGCTTTTGGAAACAACCCTCCTAATCTTTCCCTACTGTCAAATGAGGATGACTATGCTCTTCTTCCTGGGGATGTTGCAAAGATAAATCATTATAAAAGGAAGTACTTCAGTACACAGTGGGCAGTAAATCTCTAGAATTTGCAAGAGGTTGCAAGGCAGGTGGTATCAATAGGTTCAGAAAGAGATTAGGTACATTCTCAAGGAAAGGTCCCAAAATGTATTCCTTAACATCATAGACACAACAGCTGTGGAGGCTGGGGGAAAGGGCTGCAAGAAATGCCTGGGCTCATGCCCCCGCTAAACAGCAACACCACTGGGAGCAAGTGGACCAGTGGGCTGACCCCAGAGTGCATTTCTGTTTGTAAAGCTGTGAAGGAAAGTCCAGAAACTGGCAGAAGCTGAAGTACTACCTGCTCTCTTCATACCATGTATTAAAAACCACACAGTGGTTGGTTTGCACAATTACATGCATCAGGATCTAAATCTACACGCACAAAAATACCTGTTTTTTTCCTGTGACCAAGGACTGAGGCTGACTTGTTGCTTATTTTTCCCCACTGTCATCTAAAGCTTTGTCAAACATATTCATGAAGTCATTTGAGCCGTGTGAAGCTTCACAAGGATAGACTCAGCCCCATCTTCCAGAAAACCAGAAGCTTCCAAGAAAAGGTGGACTCTTAGTGATTTGAAGACTTGGAAGGTTGCTCTTGCTACTAAAAGAAGCTATAAAAGGTAGATTGAATGTTTTCCTCCTTCACATTATTACTCTTACTGAGTTTGAGATATTTATCTCAAACTCAGAGAGCCATGCAGTTTAGAAGCATCAACAGGTGTCAGCTTATTGAGCAGGAAAAACAGTGGGGTTGCAGTGGAATACATATCAGCTGACTTCATAAATTAAATTTAATAAATAAATAAACCCAGTTTTGGTTTCTTATTCTTCTCTCAGCTTATCACAACAACCTAGGCTGAGGTTTAAGGACAATGAAAGCACTACCTCTGTACAAATGACCAGAGCACTTCCAGTCCTGCAGCACAGCCCACAGCTGCTCTTTAGAGAAGGCGATGTTTCCATGAAAGCAGAACTCCAAGTTCCTTCCTCCACTGTCCCCTAAGACCCTGAGCTTGCAAACAGCCACACTTTCTCAGGCACTGCTTGCTCCTTTACTGCCAACTCCTTAGCTTGAGAAGTATCTTTCTGTAATTAAAGGAGTTTTAGGAACTTTAAACAACTATGTGAGTGATATGAAATCTCACCAAACTTTAGCTCACCCTACTTAATATTTTAAAAGATGAACAAAAGAAAAAGAGTAGAGGTGAAAAGTTACTTTTATCACATCAGGTTACACAGAGAGATGTTCTCAAACCAAATACTGTGCTGATGAGACCAAGATAAATCAACAGCCTTTGAGACCACTGTTAACTCAAAGTTAAGTTTATCATGGATAGTACCCTTTAAAAAATAACCTTTAAAATACTAATTGGTTTCTCTGATTTTCTGAAGTGCCAGAGGAAATACTGAATCACCAATCAAGAATACAACTTGAGACTTATAAATTTCCTCCTGGGGAAAGTATGACCTTGCTTCCAAGCACCAGACATCTGAGGCACTTGAAGCCAACCTTATTTCCAGTTACAGGGGAACTCCACAAGCTGTTTCACCTAATATTCACAGGACAGTCACTAAGGTAATGTCCCAAGGCCATTGTTATGCCCTGTGACAATCTTCTCTCCTTATTTAACTTGATTAGGCATCACCACTATGCTTATTAACACTATGATAAAAGTGTATATTGCAGCTGATTATGACAGAGATTTTACAGAAACTGCAGAGATTTGAAAATGTATTAGTACTAAATTTGCTGTCTCTCAAGCTGGCCATGGTAACTAAGGCAACCCATTTTAAAGGTGGGGAGTTATGAAAATCTGCCAACGCTTTTTAACTACAGAGAACATGCAAAGGAACTAACCTGAGGAATCAACTGAACCACATACCAAGCTATTGAAGGGTTTATTGAAGATGACTTTCTAAGTTTTTGTCGCTTCAGGGTTTGTGGCCACTGTGAGATTGCCTCTTTAGTGTTAACAAGTGTTAGAGATGCAGTATGTCTTTTTTCTGTGCCTCCATAGCAAAATATAAAACACTTACATAAGGCTAAAACCTTACTCCCTGTGTTAACAGAATTAATTCTGTATCAAGACCTGATCAAAGCTATTGCCCCTTTTGGCACTCCCAGTCACTTTACAAAAAGTATAAACATTTTCATTTAGCTTCTTCTGCTTTCATACTCTCCATCCATGCACTGTTTACCCCTTCAAGCAAAGCCAAATCGAGATCCTGCCTATCATGGGGCAAATGCCTTGTATCTACTCCTGCTGTTTGTGCTCAGGCAAATCTGGAATGCAATTCTCCAGGGAAAGATGGCTGCTTCTGTCCAGAAATTAAATATCAGTTAGGCAACTCAAAAGAGTCTAAGTTACATTGTTCAGCCAGGGATATTAGTCTGGCTGGATATTTGTAATTTGGTCATGAAAATAATTATGTATATATGTCCTGCTTTGGGAGTCATCACATTGTCATAAAAACTACAAATCTAGGACTAACTGGTATTGTCTATAAATATGGTCTGGACTGGTAAAGTTAGTGGATGTCTGCTCCTGTGAAAAATAATAATAAGCAGAAGACTGCAAGGCTTTCATTGGGAATATGTGCAAAGCCAGTCTGGGAGTACATGACCTTTGCTTTAAGGGCTCTGCTCCACTGTGCTCACTCCCCATACTGTGCCTCATGTCTGCCCAGCTGATGGCTCCTCACTGCTTTTGTACAGTGAGCAGTAGAGAAGCACTGAAGAGCTGGGGCTTTTGGCAAGATAACAAAGCAGTTACAGCAATTCATTTCACATATTCATTGTTCTTTTACAGCAGAGTCATTAATGCAGGGGGCTGTGCAGGGGGATGCAGAGTGTCCTCCAAAGGAGGTAAGAGTGTGGTGTGGTGTGGCCCACGGCCCTTGCCCAGCCTTGCCCCTCCTGCCAGCAAATCCCACACTGCCCTGGCACTGGCCAGCAGGGTTAGTGCTGCAGCACATGCTGCAGTTGAGGTGGCCACAATACACAGAGTATCATCAGACAATTTCAGAAGGCTTTAAACATTCACCCATGCAGAATCACACCACTTCAGAAGGCTGCAAGGATCTGCCCTTCTGGTTCTTTAGCCCAACCTTTCATACCCCTCATGTCCATGCATTGCACCTGTGTGCCCTCTGTTCCCTTTGGTGGGTGGTCAGTGCCCCTGGGCACTCCATGGCTCATTGCTGTCAGTGCTGCTCCCCTGCTGCTCACAGCTGAACCCTTTGGGGATGAGGCTCTGCCTCAGCCCCACTCCCAATCACCACAAACTGTGCTTCTACAGTTTAGGAAAGCATTGAGAAAAGCTGTGCCTTGTACATACACAAATTATGTAACTGCAGAGGTGATGCACAAGAATGTGAAAGAATACAAACACAAGATATGATGGCATAAGAGAGAGGAAAAAAATAAACTTCCCTTACAGTGAGGAGGGCATTATCCAGGGCTGCTGGAGGTGGCCTGAGGTGGAGCTGTCACTTCTCTGTCTCTGGGGACCTCTCAGATTTTCACACAAGGCACATGAGCACACCCTGGTGTCATCCTGGAGCCAGCGCTGGCCACGGGCAGCTGGCGCCACCTGCTGAACATGACAACATTTATAATCTGGATTGAGGAAAAATAAATCCCACCAGAAAAGTCAAATCTTGCTGAAATTAGACTGTATTTTACACACAGAAGAATCAGAGACCTGCAATGAGCCCAAGACAATTCAGTGTTTTTTTAAAGTCTTTGCCACGTACAACTTCTATTATTGTACTATATATTTCAGAAGCAAAGCCTGTTAAATCTGTTTGGTTTAAATTTTGCCATTGTTATAACATGAATTTATTAAATTTTTCTGTTTGAACAACTGTTTTTGCAACAGGATTTATGAGCACAATATACCAGGTATTTAGTCTAAAATTAGCACAACAAATTTCTTGGAGGATAAAATATTTTATAGATTTTGTTGTCAGTTAGTGAAAGGCAAGCAAGAAAACCCTAGGAAAAAAAGATTGTCTTCCCATCCTTTTAAATCCTTCTTGATTCTGCTAAGTGAAAGAGCTTGCTGGTACAGGCTACTGACAGATATTAGGCTATAAAAATTGCCTTTCAAGTGTATGATGAATTTCCAGAACAATCTTAGTTTAGTCTCTAATCTGTACAATATAGATATTGCCATGTTTCAAGTGCTTAAAGGACTTGCCTGAGCTCACAGAAACATCTTAAAGGAATTTGAGTGCTCAACCTTCATGAAACACATTGAAAGTGTATCCTGTTTAGCTGGCACCTTCCACTTGAAGTGTCACAAAATAAAGGTGTTTCTCAATAAACTGGATCTTATGGCTCTTCACAGCTACTTGAAAGGAGTTTGTAGCAATTTGTCTCTTATAACAAGTGACAAGATGAGAGGAAAGGGTAAATTGTGCCAGGGGAGCTTTAAATAGTATTTTAGGAAAATTTTTCTTCACTGGAAGGGTTCTCAAGCACTGGAACAGGCAGCACAGGGAAGTGGCTGAGTCACCATCTCTGGAGGAGTTTAAAGGAAGTGTAGAAGTGGCACTTTGGGACTTGTTTAGTGGCGGGCTCAGCAACACTGGGTTACTGAGCAGACTTGATGATCCTAGAGGTCTTTTCCAATCTAAATGATTTTATGATTCTATGCTTTACCTAATAACACTATCCCTCTTCCACTAGTGTTCTTCACACTCAGGCTTTGAAGAAGTAATGGTAACATTATTTGCTACTTTCTCTCCCCAGACTGAAAGGAGAGAGGTAAAACCTGACACTTTCTGCTCCCCTCTGTCTTCTGCAGGATTCAGACATAACAGCACCTTTAAAGCGCATTGAAAGTTCAGATTTGCCAGAGGACTCTCCATGTCTGCAGTCTGTGCTTGACTCAGCAAGGGACACAGATGACATTCAGACCTACAGAGTGACAACAGGGACAGTGCATGTGAAACTGTGAGGAATGCTGTCCCCAGTTCTGCCTGCTCAACATCCCTTCCCTGTAATGGATCCTGACACAGGAACATCCTGCCTGCCATCTCCCATTGGAGTGTGGACTGCCGAGGACAGCACAGGCACAGTTTGCAATGGTACACCAGGCTGGCATAGGGCTGGGAATCCACTCAAAGCCTTCTTTCCTCGAGCCAACTTATTTCAGAAGAGCAATGACAGCATCTTGCCTCTCTGTGAGGCTGCACCTCCCAGCTCCGCTGAGCTTCTGCTTAGTGAGTTTAGCCTTTTCAGCTGACTGTACCAAACTGCACGGTGTAGTTAAAGAGTCCCCCACAGCACTGGGAACAAGTAAAATAGTATCTTGGACCTCTTTTTATTAAGAGTTTTTCCCTCTGCACCTATTCCAGCTCATTGCTGGCAAGTACCAGCCCACATAGAGAGTAGGCCAGCAGCAAAGGCAATATTCACCCAAAGGTTATTTTAAAAATCTTGGAAAGTTTGAAAAATATCCCAAAAATTCCTTCTTTTTGGGAAAATTCTGATCCACATCCCAGATACTATCTCTTCAGCAGTGAGCATGCTGAACTACAAGGCCTCCAGGATATTGTAGTGATCTTTTAGTGTCCTCTGCTGGTCAGGACTGAGATCCCGACATCTGTTTAAGTGTCACCAGTCCCTAATCCAGGTAAGATTTACATAGATATTTTATTGGTGACAGCAGCAAAAACAACATCACCAGGACTGTATTAATCATCAGCAGAAACTTCTCACTGGAGACCACTGTTCCACTATAGCTGCTCGTTTTAGGCTTGAAATATTTATGGCAAAAAAAAATCTTGATGGATGCAAATGAAAATCACTGAGAACAAACTTTGGATGTGACTGCTGCCTTTGGATTTGAAACTGAGTAATCTGTTTAACCTTCAGCTTTATGTGGTGTTGAAGGAATAGCCCAAAAGAAGACAGACTGGGAGTGTGCATGGCTGGAGTCATCTACTTTTCTAAGAACAGCACTTTTATGGTAAAGATGTGAACAGAAGTGCTCCCAAAGATATGGAAAATATCATTCTGGTTACTCAGCACTTCAGGAGAGATCTTGGGTAAAAAAAAGAATAAAGCATATGTCTGCTGTTTTCTGAATATCAGAAAAATAGGGCTGCTTTCCTGGTGTTCTCCCTTAGGGAAAACTCAGTTTTCCAGCCTCTATTTTACTTTTCTTGAGAGTGTAAATTCTCTGCAGCTAGAAGAATATAAAATTATGATTATAAACAGGCATTTTCCTCTTTGTTTCTCTGTGGAAGTTTGGTGTTCTTTCACTGAAGGATTTATCTTTGAGAGGTATCATAGCTCCAGTTCTTTCACTTACCTTCCTATCATTTTCCATTATCTTACAGGCTTGACTCCACTAGTTGCCTATGGAAAAGCCTGTTGATACAGAAAAGAGAAATTAATTGTTTTGTTCAAAAATAATGATAATAAAACCCCCTCCTCTTCTGCTCAAGAGAATTCCTACAAAATTTGGGTTTCATATACTATAAATAAAACCCAATTTCAAACTAGAAACACAACAGTAGCACCAATCCTTCTCTCTGTCCAAGATTTTTGCATCTTTTCTTCTTTCTGGAAATTAGCTTAGAAATTAGATTAGAAAAACCTTTATTTCCAGTACTGCATTTGTTTCTAATGTGTTTGTTACTACAAAATCTTTTGTTCAGAGGAGCAGGGCAAAGGCCCACTAGATTTAATTACCTCCTTCAAAACTGTTCAGCTTTTCCAGTAGTACTGTGTGATTTTGGTTGGTTTTTTCAATAATGTTTTTTCCTACAGGGAATTCAAGTCAAACCAAAGTGCAGAAAATACATCCACTGGAGGGCAGGCCCGAATCTAGCAGAATGAGCTGAAAGGGCCAAGGAGGAAAGACACCAAAGTTCCATTTTGCTGAGTGAAAGCTGTCATGAATCAATCAGGACCGGACAGTGAAGAACTAAGAGATGGCATTTTTTCTGAATGGATTAATGACTACAGATTTGTAGCCTATAAAACAGGCTCCAATAAGAGTTCATGTCTAATAAGAAGGGCCATAGATGAAGCTTCTGACATTGACTAAAATTAACTTTGACTAAAATAAACCTAACATGACAATTATTAGTTGAAGTCAGCAAATCCCAACAAGACTGATCCCCATGATCAGACAACACCAACTGCAATCAGTGGAGCTGAATTCCAGCCTGACCTTGGCCCTTAGGCTCCCTATGTTCCCATGGCAGTTCCTGCAGGACTTGTGATCTGAGCTCTCTGGGGTGAAAGGTGTTTCCTGAGGGGTCCTTTCCATGCAGTGCAGGCAATGCAGAGGCACAGGGGATGTGCACAGGCAGAAGTGGAGTCTGGCTCCACCTCATGCTCACAGCCAGACCAGCCCCTGGCCATGCTCAGCAAAGAACTGCTCTGGGTGGGCACCTGATTGTGCACTCTCTGGACTTGCAATCTGTGCACTCTTTAGTGCCAGCTCCCCTGCTTCCACCGAGGTGGCTGTGCCTCACAGTTAATTACATGTGACTGGACCAAGTGCTTCATGCAGTACTTGTTTCTAGCAAGGACTCCATTTGGCTCAGCAGGGACTCAGTTTGGCTCAGCAGTTTGAGATGTTTAATCTTTGACACTCCAGACATCATTTTTGACTTTAAGTGCTATCAAACTCACAACAAAAGGAAAGAGTTTATTTCATGTGTCAGCTGAAGATCCCATATTTAATGCTGCCTGACTTTATCAACCCTTTGTTTTCTTTCAGACAAACTGAAAACTCAGTTTTCTTTTTGCAGTTTTTATGGGAGCACATTAAATGAACTTCCTCCTTTCATCAGTGACTCACTCCTAGAAAGGCTATTTCACAAATAGTATCTCCATTCCAAAGGAAACAAGCTGTTCCCTCTTATATTACTCAAGTAGCTGCAGACAAACTAAAATACATTAAGTTAAAAGATTTCAAAATGCATTAGAAACATAGCTCAGAGACAGTCAGCCTTATTTCAAGTAGTTTTCTGATGCAATTGCTGCTCTTTAATGAAATCAATCAAGCCAAATATTAAAATCAACTAGAAATTCTCAGGGCCTGGCTGGAGACACTTTACAACCCATGGAGTCTCTAAGTTCATAGACGTCCCATAGTATTTAATAGTGGTCACACAAAATATTTAGAGTCTATGTTAATCAGAAACAGGATATAAATCTGAACAACTCTAATCTGAGATTGCTAAAAGCCAGTGAGACATCTGTTCAAGTCAACAGCTTTAGTTTTTGCACATATTAGAATCTGTTTCTTGTAATGTGAATTTAAATCTTACCTGGAGATGTGAATAAGGTGATGATATTGGTGCTTTCATTAGGAATAACTATGGACGTGTTTAGAGTTGAGTTGCTGTGGCTTATTTCATGAAAGAAAACACACTAAAGAATTCCTCAAACAAACAGTTAAATCCCCAAATAAACAGTTGAAAGTATGATATCTTGAAGGCATGCGTCTGAGAGATAGTCAAGCTTTCCACACAGAAGAAACCCAGAAATATAATAATATTTTTAAACAAAGATAAAAGAGAGAGATTTTATAAAAATACGAAATATCTCCCTGGCAGTGTTTAGTACAACACAAGAAAATGCAAAATCAGCAGGTTACATGTCAGTCACAGGAATAGGGTATTTGAAAAAGACTCTTCTGGGGAATATTTGTAAAAGGTAACACTCCTTAAAGCATTCAGAGGTGCAAGAGTTACAAGTGACCAGGAATCTTTCTAGCTGAAGGACAGTCCAAGAAGCTGTCTGAGATCTGACTACCATCAAAGGTGAAATCAAAGGACTGGTAATTCCACTATTACATTGAGTGATAAAAAATAAAACATTATTAGGGTCTTGTCTATGAAACTCCAAGATTGTCCTACTGTTGGCAGTGTAAGAATTTACCTCAGGTACACTACCTGTAAGTAGGCCTTCCAAGAGTGTTCCATGCCAAGGAACATTTTTATTCATTACACTATTTGTTACACATTGCAAGTGCAACAAATATTCAAAGGGAACAAGATAAGAGGTAGGCAAATGTTGAAATTATAAAACCAAACAAG
Organism: Emberiza elegans; assembly: GCA_024865655.1. Lineage (NCBI taxonomy): Eukaryota > Metazoa > Chordata > Aves > Passeriformes > Fringillidae > Emberiza > Emberiza elegans. Next base: position 25,469,764 of record JALJVW010003518.1, read on the forward strand.
AGTCTGGACATTTGCAAGACTTTCCAGTGTTGAGCTGTGCATAAATGACTTTAGGTTTATCTGAGTTCTGCCTGCAGGTTAAAAAAATAACAGCTCATGTAAATAGCTATTTTTGACTCTGTGTCATTGTGTCTGGATTTCTTTATTTTCAGAGGCCTGAAATCAGATTGCAAACATCACCTCACATTTGCATAGTTTAACAGTGACAGACTTGTATATATTCCCTTATCTTAATGATAAGAGACTGTCACAACCTGTTCCATGGTCAATGTGCTCAGTCTCATCCAGTAACTTCTGCACAAAGCCAAAAAATCCAATGATCAAACACAGGCACCTTTTTCCATCACAGATGCTCCCTTTTGGTTTTCTTTCTGAACATTTTATCAGACTTGAATTATTTTGATTCGATGAAGAGATCCTTTGGGAAGATATTTTTCATGTGGGCCACTCTTGTGGTCTTTATTTTCACTTCATCCTTTTGGGAAGCAATTTCTTCCACTATCTATCCCCCCTACCTTGAATATTTGTTTTAATCTAGTACATAAATTCCACCTCAGCAGTGACATTCAATTGTACATCAATCTCCAAGTCCTGCAACAGACATTCACTTAAATAATGATCATAACCACAGCAGTAATTTGTTACTTCTTTCCTCAGAGTACAAGAAAAGTTTTAGTTCTCCCATGTGAGATGTCAGCAGTACACAGAGTAGGGAATTTTGATGTCCTTCAGGGTACTTACAAAATTCTGTCACCATGTTTTGCTAAAAAGGAGATTTTCACTGTGATGTGCTATATTTACAGGGGAGCAGATAGGATCATTGTGCTTTCCCACTGTCTCCTCCCTGATAATTTTCCACAGCTTGTTGGTTATTTTTAGAGTGATTAGTATAAATTAGTAATGTCCCTCTGTCCCCTTGGAGTCTAGAACACTCCAGAGCAATAAGCACAAACAACCTGTGGGGTCTGAGAGGCTGAAAGGAGGACTGTCCACAATCAGCAAGATGCTGTAATGCCTGAGATTAAAGACTCCTTTGTTTGCATTCTGGCACAGCTCGAAGATATTTGGATGCTTCATTGCCAGGGGCATCAGAGGGAGACAGGACTTGAATTCTGTGCCATCTGCTCCCTCAGCCTATGATGCCATCTTAAACACAGAAGATTTAACAGAGAACATTTAGCAGCATTTAACAGCAGAACAAAGTAAAGGCTTTCCAAGGGAAGCAGGCTATTGTCAGGGCCCTTCTGTGTAATTTCAGCCTAGCAGGATGAAGTGATCCCTCAGGAACCAAGTTCCAATCTATCACCTTAAATACAGGACTGTGTCCATGGCAAATGTTTAATGCAGTGAGAAACATCCAAATATGAAAGGGCAAATGCAAATGGCATTGATGCCAGTGACACAATGCTCTTTGTTTTCAGCCAAGGCACATCAGAACTGAAATTCAGAACTTCTGAAGACACTTCAGTATGTGGCTTTGCAAAGCTAACTTTCCTTTTATCTGTCTATCGGTATAAACAATATTCTAAATAATACATCAGGATAATGTATCCAATAATGACTAGAAATAGCCACAATGATCAAGATGTGACCAGGAACTTGTGACCAACAGTGTTAGAGCCTCCACAGGAAATGGCAGAAAAACAGTTTTAATGTTAATAGAGCTCCTGCTGTTTACAGTTTATTTCTTAGAGAGGGGTTCTGCTGAAGTTTCCTTGAGGGCTGCTACTCCCTCACTGCACCTTCATTTGGAGAGGAGAAATACAGTTTGAGGATGACAGCAGTGTCTGGTGTTGTTATAAAGTGTTTGAAAGCAGTACATGTTTAATACAGGTTCCTTTTAAGACAGAAAGGCTTTAAAAATCTTATAGTTTTTTTTTGCTCTTCAGAGGGTCATTTAATTCTGGATATCTGTCTTGGCTTTAAATGTCTGTGTTTGGCATGACTGAGCACATTGGTTAAGATCTGGGCAGCAGTTTTGCCTTTTGACACTCATCCCTAGAGCTGAAATCATGTGAACCTCTTCTTGCCTCACTTTCTAAATGCGAACTACACCAACACACACAAAATCTGTGTTCTCCAGAGGGCTGGATCAGTTTGCATCAACTGAAGCTTCATGGTGATACCTAGGGGTGCTCTTTCAGATCTCCTTTCTTTTTTGCTGCTGGTTGAGTAATCAGGATCACTCATTATGTATGTTATTAGTCATGGTTAACTTTTAATTCTGAAGAACCAGAGTTGCACTCCAAAATGAGTCTTCAAGCATGTGTCTTCTAAGGTGGGAGGTCTGACTGCAGCACAAAAAGCTGTCCATGCTAGTTTCAACCAAGGTTAATTAAAATGTGAGCACCGTGAGCCTTCTTGGATGCTGGACATGGATGCTCATGACCAGTCTGCACTGAAGCACTACCAGGATTGGAACTGTTCAGGTAACTTGGATCACTCCTCTCAGCAAATGTGTGAATATCAGTACCATGAAATAAGGTCACAGCCTCTGTATCATCCACTTTTAGCAAGGCAAGAATGTGACTATACTAATTTGAGTGATAGTAAAATGATGGATGATGCACTTAGAACAGCACTGGTTCCATAAATCATTATTTCCAGTGGCACAGATTAAAAGGGAAGGCTGCAGACAGGAAAACCTTGCTGGATTAGGACCTCAGCACTATGAGGCAGGTTTCAAAGACACCTCATCAGCAGGATTTTCAGCATTTTCCAGTAGGAAGGATCCACAGAGGAAGGGTTTATCCAGGCAGCTGGACAGGTGCTTGCAGAAGGGATAAGTGAATGACCAAGGTGGATTTTGCTGTCATAGCAGACACAGCAGCTTTGTTTCCTTTCAGCTGCTCTAAAGTGTTACTAAACAGCTACTGCAAATTATGCAGTGTTCCAGCAGGAGATGGGAATACTCCTCACATTGACACAGAGGGGTTATTAGCAGGAAGAACCAAACTTCAGAAATCTGAGATTCTCAGGTCTGTATCCTACACAAGGAATCAGAAGATTTTCAGTCACCAGCTCTGGTGGTGGACATAGTTCAGCAACACTTTGCAGCATCCTGACTTTCCTGTATCAGTATGGAAAAACAACTATCTGTGATTGCTGACAGTACCTGCACAGGGACATCTGTTCCTGCTGTGTCACCAGAAGTAGGAAGGAGGTTGAAATGTGATGCTGCCTGCAGGGAAAGGTACTTCAGAGGCAGGGAAGCAAAAAGAGAATTGTTTGAAAGCAATTCTCTCTTGATACTTGATGTCCATTTTCAAGATAACATACAGAGAAGTAATCATGCAAATCCAATCTCAAGGGAAATAAGCCTTGGTTCCTTCATCTGGTGCTCTGAAATTCAGCCAGTAACACATACAGCCAAAATCCCTGAGGTGACACAGTGCATTGCTGTTTTGCAGGCAATGCATATTGGATTACTGGAGACCGCACACTGTGAAATTATTATAAACCAGTAATTAGCTGGTGATGGTGATAATTTGGTTCAGAATTCTGAAGCCAAATAAAATGAACTGATTAAAAATAATGCACTGTTAACTTGGTCTCTAGTGCAATTAACAACTCAGAGAAACTGACTGAAGTATTTAGAAACATAAGGTAAAAATGTAACCATTTAAAAATGCGCTCAGCTAAAAATAGGTTTGGGTCCTGAACTGGAAATTTGAATTCTTTAAAGGCAGAAGGACATGTTAATGCCCTTCACCTTGGAGAACTCTCACTCACTTAAACACACTAACCTTTGGATGGTGCCTGGCACAAGTGAGACACTCACCAGATGATGTTTTCTGATGTACCAGTGCTTTGGAAAAATACTTCCTGCAGGTACTCTGAAATCACCTGGAGTTTTTCAGGAGCTGCTTGATTTAATTTTCAAGTCCCTGCTGTGGTCATACAGATATAATCTGGTAGGTCCCTCACGACCAATTACCTTCTGCAGGTGTTAAATAGTAAAGATAACCCTGTCAGATGTGTCTGGCTTCTTTTTTGGCCAAATTCAGCTTTCTTGGAGGACACAGAGAAACACAGCCAATGAATGGCTCAGTACAGCAATATTTATGGGAGACTTCTGACCAATTCCAGCTTTGGAGAAATGATACATTTTGGAGAGGTCCATAAAAATGAAGACTCAGAAGACAATTCTGACCAAGTCCTTCAGTCTGTGGGAGTGATATGAATGGAACTGCATTCCTGGGAATGACAGGAGGTCCTTCTGAGCAACTCAAGAGACCCTGCTACTGACAATATCCCAACCCACAAGGCCTAGAGAATGATTGTGTGACTGATGGCTCTCCAGGCCCCACACCAAAGCAGCTACCACTGACCACACTTTTGCATCAGACAGAGCTGGAGGATGCCAAGGATGTTGCTAAGGCTGGAAGAGCTGATTCCATACCAGACCAAACAGTTGCAGACACTGGTCACTGCTTAGATTCCTCTCTGAAGGCTTTTTATACTTTAGGGAAAAAATCCCAAAACAACACAAATATTTTGAGAAAGCTGTCTTATCAAGCTGCATTTGCTTGAAGAAAAGGACTTATTCCAAGCAATCAGTGCTGGTACCCAGTGCACACACAGACTGACAACAGGAGGAGAAGAAAACAGAGAGGAAAAACTCCAATTTTTAAACCAATTCTGCCTTAAAATAACTTCCATACAAAACCTAGGAACATCAGTGAGAGATGTGATTTTCAAGGATCACAGAATTCCTCATATGGGCTGTTTGGTGTCTCTAAAGGAACCATAAGAATTTATGCACTCACAGATTGCAGAGCAGCACTTTACAATAACATTTGCAAAGAAATTTACCCACACACTTGTACACAGAGAAGTCCTTATTCTCTACCTTTATCCAGCCTCCTACAGAAATGACACCATTTGCATATCCCCCAATAAATTACAAACCTGCCTGCTGTTTTCAACTAAATGGAAAGAGCAGGAGAGGGCTCAGCAAGAGCTCAAATTCTCCATGGTTAAACAGCTGGAGAGAAGCATTTGAGGTATTTCCATAAGGCCAAGGATTCAGTGTGAACACAGACAGAAGAAAATCTGTGCAGAAAAAAGACCAGATGATAAAAAACCTTCAACTGGACTTTGGAATAACTGAACCTTGCATTACAAATTCAAAGGTAACAAGGTTTCTTTAGTTTATGAAATATTCTTATGAGCTGAGAATATAATTTCGCCCATTTCTTTACATCAGACACATTGCTGTTTTCCTCACAGCCTTCTAATAAAATATAATTAATTTACATTTTAAAGACCTTGATGGGTTTTCTCATCATGGAACAGTAAGTGAGATTAATAATCCTGTTACTGAGCACTTAAGCTCATGGATCATTTCCACAGTAGCATTTTCTTAATTCTTAAAATGTACCTTTTATTTGATTTAGAGGTTAGTGCTAATTTATGTAATAAGAGGGAGAAAAGCTGAAGAGTGAGTCAGTGTTTATTAACCTTGCTAATAGGACAGGCTTTTTCAGGCAAAATGGATATATCTTAATTAGTAAAACGGTCGCATTGTCATTTAGCCAATTAATCCTTTCCAAACAAGGAAAGCAGTAGCAATTTTACTTGCAGTGAATGGAAGTAAACTTGTCTGCACATTCTGCACATCAATTTACACATTTTGACTTTCCCACTTGCACCAGTAAAAATGCAGCCCTTAGATTCCCCAAATAAGGCACATTTTCCATTATATCACTCCTTTTTCTTCCAATTAATTTTCTGTGATGTTTCAGTCCTTTTCATCAAACACTGAACACAGAACTGTGAAAAGCCACCAACTGCAGGTTATATAATTCTTAAGGTTTATGTCCCATTTCTGGAAATGTTCAGTAGTCAACCAGAGGTTGACTTAAATGGTCTCATGAAAACCTAAGACTTCAGATTATTTAGCCAAATTTCATGTTCTTAGACACAGCTGGACTGGCTCTGATGGTTTATCACCTCCATAACCTGGAAGGACATAAAGCACAGACATCTGCACACTGCCATCAGTCCCTTTGAATTTTAGGAAGATTTGCAAGGTAATGGATTTTCTTACCTTCTCTGCACACTGAAACCTGGCCCCTAAAAACCTTAAAACATAGAAAGGAGGATGACTTCTACAGAAAGGGAGTTGATTTCTTTGAAAGGTCGGTGTCTCTTGCTGGACAATGGAGAAACATTATTAATTTCCATTGGGATGACCAGGAAACTGTTCTGGAGAAGGGAGGCAGGGTGATACTGCTGTAAGAAAAAGAGATTAACTTTGTTTAATCACTGTTGTTTCTGGACACTTATTCCATCTTTACTAGACTAGATATTTAGCTGCTAGATAACAGTTCCAAAGAATTATCTGTTTGATTTACCTAAGCAGTGAATTATGAACTGTGAATGCCTTTCACTGTAAACTCTGATAATGTTTTGTCATGGTCATGTTAAAAGACATACTCAACTCTTAGCTCATCTCTTAAAAGATCAACTGCTTCCCTCAGAACTCCTAGAAGAAAAAAAGCAATGTGTACAAGTTCAGGCAGTTGTTTGTAGTTAGAGAAATCTGCAGATATCCAGACCTGCATTCTGAACAACCCCTTGTCAATTAGACAGTTAGCAGAAACTTAACAGCTTTTTATTTCTTTGAAGTGAGCAGAGATAGTTCGTAGCTAGTATAATACAGGCTATTGTACAGCTTTTCCATCCTGCTTTCCCATTTTCTATCTCCCTGGGCTTTTTACAGCTTGTCTACACTGATCACTCTCTGAAATAAACTTATTTTCCTAGGCTCTTTAAGTATGTCTGGGAAGAAGCATGGCTCCTAGGAATGTAGTGGGTATTGCTGCAATTTCCATGCCTTTTAGTACAGAAATTTGTGCTTTTCAGCACAAACAGCCTGGACCACTCTGTAAAATGAGCAATCAATTCACTATGGATAAAAACAATTTTGTCTGAAGTCCAGCTTGCTGACAAGAAAGTAGGAGACATCTCAGCTGCAAGACGATATGCTGAGAAATCTTCTTTCCTAGGAAATACACCCAGAGCATTATAGGTTTCTCATGAGGCTCTGCCATTCATTCACTCAACCCATGAAAGCTTTTGCCAAGACCTGTGCACTGAATTAAATCCCTGAACAGCTAATGGAACTTGTTTGGACATTGTCTTTTCGGACAGTAATGGTGTTCAAGGCTTCCTTTTCCTTAAAAATATCAAATGTGTGGTTTACTGTCAAGTCTGAGATTTAGCAACTTACCTGCAAAAATTCAAGGACAGGTCACAACTAAAAAAACAAAATCAGAAGATTTTGGTCACGAGGTCATTTCACATTTTATTTGAAAACTGTGGGCTGTAAAATAATTACCAAACTATTTACATGGTAGTACTGAGGTTTTCTGGTCCTTCACACCACAACAAAATAAGCAGGTGCAAGGCTGAGGTTTCTCACAGGAGTAATTTTTGTGTTAGGGGTAGTGAGCACAATGAGAGTCCTTGACAGAGGTGGCATTAATGGTGGTTCTCTTCTCTTTACATATGAAGTTGCTGACCTCACTAAACAAAAGCAAATGTAGCTGGGACAGGGAAGGCCTCATACATTAACAGGATAAGCAGGGCCAGGCCATGAACTTTGTAAAATTATTTTTATCCCAGAATAAGGGTTTTATTAAGTGCTTTCAGCTTCAATATCTCCAGATGTTTTCGAATTTTCTCTCCGATCTCACTGTTCTGGAGTTGAAAGTGTCCATCTGGACCATTTTGTGGGTCTCTGCAAGAAATTTAAAGCATCATTTGTATTTATAATAATCAGGGAAGCTAATTAGGAATGTCTTCAAAATCCAATGAAAGAGGCACTCGCGATTTCTTTTCTCATAATGAACACAGGGTATTCCATCACTGATGCAGAACTGACAAGGTACTGAAACTGTGGAAAGAGCACTTAACTCTTGTTGGGTTAGCCAGTCAGAAAAGTTAACCATCTGACAGGTAAACACAAACTGACTGTTGTGTTTTATCCATGTAAGAACATATGCAGTGATTGCCAGAACAAGGGCAGCCACATGAAAACCTGGTTTGCCTTAAGGACGAAAATGCTAAAACATATTGCTGTGGAGAAGCAATATGTTCTCTGCCACCCAGTGAAACCACACCCCCTCAATAACAACAAAGAACCTTTCAGTGACAACATAAAGGATTAAGACTTCATTGTTTGCTAAGAAATTTTTGCTTCCTTCTTTATAAACCCAAAATAACAGGAAGATTTCAACAAGTAAATATCAATATCTGGAGTTGTCTAATATTGAAAATTATTTTAATTTTTTCTCTGAAAACATCTAAGATTTAAGAAAGAAAGAAGGTTATAAAATTACTCACCCAGGAAAAGCACCATCCAGCCCTATATCACTGCGGGAGAAAAAGATCACTCTTTAGTTACTCAAGCTGTCCCAAATCCCCATGTTCTGAAAACCAGTGTCATAAAATGTAAAAACTAGCACTGAGTGCAACACATCTATATTTTAACAGCAAATTCTTCCTGTGTAAAAGTAAATCAGACATTCAAATCCCTTGACAGCTCTGAAAGTTTGAGATTATCTTGAAAATCCTGGTATCTAAGCCACATCATGACCACTTTAAAGAGGGGACAACTGTTGGACAGAAATTCATTCACTTGCTCCAAGGTTAGAACTCAGCACTTTCACCTGTGTTGCTCTGCAGTCACTTGTCACCCACATTGCCTGCTGTGATGTGTGTTGGGGGAGTGTGAAGTTTGAGCAGAGCAAACCAGAAACACTCCTAAGAAAAGCCAGAGAAAAAAGCACCATGCCAAGGGGAAATTCTAAAGGTCCTTTTCTCTGCCAGCGTTAATAAATATATAACCAAAAGGGTCAATGAAAAGGAAAAGTCACTGGTCCAAGAATGTTGAACATCTGTGAGAAAGCAAGCAAACTGCTTCAGGTGTTAGATCATGCTGATATAACCATAACCAGAGATCCAGGCCAATGCTTTCTGAAGTAAAATCCAGAGACTGAATTTGCAGCGCAAATTTGCTCAAAGTACTAGGTCTGCATTGCACTTGTGATGGAGCCACTAGAGCATCTCAGTATGACTCTCTATGCAATTCTGAAAAAATTTCTGATGCTTGACTTTAGATTCCATTTCTCTCTCCTAATTTCAAAATATACCTACCTTTCTATTTTTATTGATTGCTCTTCATATTCTTCTGAGAGTGCCCCCTCAATCTGTGGAAATTCAGCTTTCACCATCTCTGGAGTAAGAATCATGTTGAACTCAGCTTCATCTGTCTCACTAAAAATGAATAAGATGATGAACAATTTGCTTTTGTCCTTCTGAAAATTTTTTTTAGCCAACAAGAACAAAAGTATGCAACAGAGACATTGTGCTTTTGCCTTTGAGGATCTCTTGAGACAGGTTTTGACACATCCATACAAGTGGTTTAGACACAGTCAATAACAGCATATACAGAATAGATGAGAAACTTACTGGGCAATTATGTTCTCCTTGTCTCTCTCAGGTAAGTCATTCAGCACTGGTGGTAGATCTCTTGGAAGCATATCTGAACTGTAAGGATCCCTGTGATGGAAATTATATTAGTTTAATGCATTAATACTAATGGTATTTTCATATTTTGAAGCTTCACAGCAGTTGCAGTTACAATGAAGCTGATACACTTTTAAATATTTGTGGAAAATTTGGCTGCACCAGAAACTGTTGTGATGTGAGGGAATGTGAGCCTGAGAGATGTTGACTACCACTGGGTGCAAATGTCCACAAGTTAAAGGTTTTACAGACAGAACAGAGTTTGTACCTCCTGGGGTCTTCTAGGACTGAGACAACAAGCTTTCAGGAGAGATGTTCTAGAAAGCCCAGACTGGAATTTTCTTTCCTGGGCTATCATAATTTATGATATTAATGATATTGCTCTTAATCTACCCTTCTAGGAGTTCAGTAGGAGGTTTTTTCCCTGATGGTTTTGGATTTCTGAGCAGCAATTAATTCCACTTGTAAGCCCACTTTCACTTGTGGGAAAAGTGACTGACCAATATAGTTGGCAGCAGAAACTAGTGCAGGACAGAGGATTTGTGTTTTCAAATTCTTTCTTACCTAAGTACTGTATTTGTCAATGTGGGAATGTTAGGAAAAGTGGAATACTCCAGTGGTGAGAATTTTCTCCATTCCATTACTCCACGAATTACTTCCTGAAATGACAAGTGATACACAATCAGACCTCTAATACATAATGCTGTAGGGAGAGAGGCTTGCAGGACAGAGCATCTTGGCTGAGAACTGAATTTGGGGAGCTGACTATATTTCAAAGATCCTTCCATCACTGTAAGGACATGAAAATACAACAGTGAACACATGGAAAGAGCAAAGAAACACAAAGGCATAAGTAAGAGACATGGATAAAGCCTAAGCAGAATTAGTTATTCTGGCCCATGTACTGACTATTTAGGTGCATACATAATTTATATTTGAAAATATTTTCTATCTAGAATGACTCCACCTTCCATTTTGATTCCTTAGAGCAAGTTCTCAGGAAGAACATACCCAAGACAGGTACTCACACAATAAACCCAAAAGGCCATACCTTGTGATCCAGAAATTTCTTTTGTGTGACTGGAATGCTGGATCCTCTGGGGCATTCCTTGGTAACAGTATATTTTGGATGAGGACAAAGATGATATTCAATATCTGATTCACAATAGGCCAAAGGAAGTAAAAATGGAACTAATCCTGGAATGGGGTTCTAAAAACAATGAAGAGATTATTTTAATAAATTGTTCTGAGTACCATAACAAATCTAATTATTGAACTTTCAGTTCTTACTACTAATGTAGTCTCCCCAGATTCACAGCTTTGTCTTACTCTGACTGCTCTGATTGGTATGATCCTTCACTTTCTGAATCTTCTCCTCATCCTATAATGTTGTCTGATTTATTCATGTTCCCTACTGTCTAAAATATAGCAATTTAGCTGTTGTCTCTAAGTCTGGAAGAAAAAACTATTGCCTAATTATTCTGAAATCCATTGCTGATTCTCTGAATAGTTCAGAATCCAAGAAGGGGAAATGGACTGGCTATGGTGGAAGCCACAGCACACATGGCTTCACATTTTGCCACCCATTTCCCTGCATTAGCATCTGTTTCTGGATAAAGCCCAGTGCTGGGTAGCGTGGGATCAAGCTGTGCCTGGCTCTCACACTGCTATGACAGAGGGATGAAAGACATGCACAGAGGAACTCATCAGCACATCCACTGGAGTCCTGGCTGTGTGTGAGGAGGATGAGTCTACATCAGAGATGTTCTGCCAAGGTCACCAGACCAGCACAGTGGGCAGGGCTGGGAGCCAGAGCCACCCACATCAGGCACAGTGCCACACTGGATGGGAGGTTTGCCTGTGCCCATGCACAGCCCTGTACTGAGCCCTACAGCTGCCTCTGCCTGCTCAGAGGCACCTCCAGGCTGTGCTGCACTGTGGGAAATACCTCCTGCAGCTACAGCACAATCTACATGACAAGCATAACAGAAAACCCTCCCATGCAAGTGGCTGTGATTTTTTGAATCTCTGTGCCTAATAACTTGGAAATGTGGTTTGGGATGCTGTGAGAACTCTCAGAAACTGTAAGGCAGCAGGATGCAACGTGAGCAGAGTTTGACTTCACTTTTCTGTTTACCCAAGGATTAGGCAGATCTGTAGTCACCTAGCTGAACAGCAGGAAAAGACTGCACCTATCCTACCTACCTGGGCAAGGAATGTGAGGTTACAGAAGGACTGAGATGCCAAGATCATGGCCTTCCTCTAACATCCAAATGGGGAAACAAATGGAGAAGAAGGGAGGGTTCCATGGTGTTCCCAGAAATCCTGTGATCATTGATCATTTGTGGAGTGTCAGACTGGAGGAGTCTCCCCTGAACTGATCAAAACCCACTCTAAACTGAAATGGTGCCCCTCTGAGCTCTGGGATTCCTATCTATCAGAGCTTGCACCATGAAGGATTACTCTCACGCTGGATAGTTATAAAACCAATCTGAGTAAGAAAACTGCCCACAAATTCCACATCAGGCTTCTGATGAAACAAGCACACTTCTGCTCCTTTCTTAGGTTCTTTATGGAAGCCAACTCCTACTTACAAAAATGCGAAGTGGGTTGCTCTCCCTTGGGTGGACTAAAGCTTGGGGAGGAACCAGGTTTAACAGGCTGATATCCCCTTCTGCTGCTTCTTTGTCAGAATCTCTCCTCTGGGAGAACTGCCCCTCAGGAGAAGGAGCTACTTGAGTCAATTCATCCTTGAAAAACACAGACATCAAAGATTTTTAGAGGGCAGTAAATCTTTCAGTATAAAATGTTCATACAAAATTAATCAAGCAATTGTGGAAAAGTGGGGTTGGGAGTGACTTTGTTACCTGGGCTCCCTGCCTCAGTGGTCGGGAAAGTTTTACAGGTTTGTAACTTGTAGCTGCATAGTGTGTACAAAATGGCTGATACTTCATAATGTTGCAATGCTGAGGAACCTAAGTGCAAAGAAAAAAGATGTACTGCAGAAAGTGGCAATAATCACTTTCAGTTAACTCATAAATGGAATGGAACATTTGGCTTTATCATGGACACATCACACCTCCATGGTAAAAGACACTTGGAGCATTCTCCCAGGACATGGTACATAACCAAAACTTTGAGAAGCCATATTTCACCAGGACTTTGATCTTTAAGATACAATAACTTCAGCTCAGGTGATTCATCTCTGTCTGGAGAGAGGGGAATATTGCTGGCTGTTACCTGGTTACTCATGGAAACTAGTGAGCTTTGGTTTTAATAAAAGCATGCTAAACATACAGCCTCATTAACCAACATTTTTACTGGGCTGTGCAGATGCCATTTAACTGCACAGGAAAGAGAAACATGAGGGAGCTGTACTGACTCACCTTCAAGTCATAAAAAGGAAGAATGTGTTCAACTTTCACATCTACAGATTCAATAGGAACTGGGCCAAGAGCATCAGGTGCCTGAAACACAACAGTATTTAAAACCAGTAATATGGTGGGCATTTTGTTTTGTATTGGCAGCAATCCATAAGCACAGCTAATTGAAAACATATGGAAATAATTATGCAAATATTTACTTTACACAGCTTGATATTTCTGTTGTTCTTTCTTGGACTCCAGCATTTCAGTTATTTTTTTCTTTGCTTCAGAAAAATGGATGTTAACTAACTCTGAGCATTAATGCATTGCTTACAATTTTAGGATACAATTAAGAGAATGAAATTTTTTTACTGTTTTCAGCAGAACCCTTAGTAAATCTGAGGTCCTGAATTCATTTGCCAGAACCCCAGAACACCAGTTACACTGTGAAATTTTAATAAAAGTACGATCAGCCCTGGGGCCAATGTCTCCAACAAAATTCTGTTCTAAAAATTCTAGAGTGCTGACTAATATTTGAGTTACTGTACCTACCAAATAATTATGTAGTTCATGGGACCTGTAAAAGGGAAATTCAAAAGGCAATATATGATCTTCAGATATTCTGGAAGAAAAGTCCTTAAGTTCTTCACTCTTCTCTGCTTTGCTGAAACTCCTGCTTTCTGTCATGAGTGGAAACCAAATATTAGTATTTTGTAATATATCTTAATACACTGTTTCAGAAATAGAATCAACCCACAAAATGTATTTAACATTTTCCTAAACCAGGATGTCTAGTAATTTAAATATTAAAAAGTAAGGTAATACTTCCTAAAGACTTTAAGTCTCATGTCTATAAGAGATTAGCACAATAGCTCGAATAGCAGACAGATTTAATTTCCCCTTTCCTAAAAAGACATCACAGCCCACTCCTTCCAGTGAGGTTCACAGCAAGGCTGAGACAAGTCAGAGGCCTCTCTTACACTAAATGTCATTACACCTTCTATTTGCAGCATTCCTGCATCTCCTGCATCCTGGGAATTAAAAGTGCCTATCTGCAGAAGCAGGAAAAGACCTAATATGGAACAGTGTGTCACAGGAGCTGTCAAATTGTGTGTCTCCAAGGGACTGGGAAATAGGAGACTCAAAAGCTTCTCTGTCTCCTATTTACCCAAGTGTGACTCTCATCCAATGCCAGTTTTCTTCTATGATGTTAAATAACAAGTCACTTTTCCAGACCAGCACTTTAATTTCCATGTAAAAAAACCCAACTTATTAAAAACACTTCTATGAGAAAACAATGAGGACAAAAACTCAACCCAGTACTGGCTACCTGGCAATATATCTCATGGTTCCTACTGTCTCATTTCACTGAGGTCAGACATCTTGCTTTCATCACATTCAGGTGTCTTTCCCTTTTCCATCCCCCCTGCAGTAAGCTCCTCTCATCCTGTGACTCTCACCTCTTGGGCTCCACCTGATCTGTTCATCTCCCTGTCTCTCACACAGTCCCATCTGTCATTTCATTGCTCCTCAGGCCTACACACAGAACCACAGAATGGTTTGGGTTAGAAGGGACCTTTAAAGATCACCTTGTCCAACCCTTCTGCCAGGGGCAGGGACATCTATCACCACAACAGGTTGCCCAAAGCCCCACCCAACCTGGCCTTGGACAGTTCCAATGATGGAGTATCCACAGCTTTTGCCCTGTTATTAAGTAGATAAACTGCAAGGTTCCTAAGAGTAGTTAATCACATTTCTTAAACATGGTAAATAATGTGTATGGAAAATAGATGTATCTTGACTACAGCCATTTCCACCTTTTAGCAGGGCCTGTTGCCATAGGACAAAAAGTAATGGTTTTGAACTAAAATAATGCAGTTTCAGACTAGATATAAGGAAGAATTTTTTTGCAACAAGGATGGTAAAACACTGGAACAAGTTGCCCAAAGAGGTGGTGGATGTCCCATCCCTGAAAACATTTAAGGTCAGGCTGGACAGGGCTTTGAGCAACCTGTTCTCCTTGAAGATATCCCTGCTTATTGCAGGGAGGTTGGACTGGATGGCCTTTAAAGGCCATCCAATCCAAATCTCTCTATGCCTCTACCTTGTCACACTATATTTATTTCTGGAAGACTCCTTTTTAAGGACTCTGTCTTTATGTTTATATGTAATGCACCTGACACACTGCAGCACAACCTGAATTATCATAGCTATGGCCAAAATATCAACTTGTTCTTCTAATCCTTACCAGACCCAGAACCTTCCTCCAGACCTCTGGCCTCCCTGGGCAGTCCACGGAACAGAAGCAATAAATGTTTTAGACGAATCTGAACCAAAATCTGAGAGAATGATTTTTAAATTTAATATTTACAGCCATAGAAATACAGTATATGTTACACCTGTATTTATTCTCCAGAGCTTACTCAGACATTTCTATTTGAGAATTTTTAATATAGTTTTCTGTTCAGAGAAAGTGGGAAGGAAAGATGTACAGTGGATCTCAACTCTATAATGACATTACACAAAAAATACAGTTAAATTTTTTAAATTTAGTCTTACAGGTTAATCAGACTTTTTTTTCCTAGGTCCTAATCCTTCAGCTGTGTTTACTGTCATATACAGATTAAACAGAGGGTGAACAGTCAGTCAAGCAGGGCCATATGAATATGTGTAGCTCTGAGAATGAGGAGAGTAAACAGCAACCTGCGCTGTGGTTTTGCCCATACCCTACAGGGTATAAATGAAGAATCCTTGGTTTTAATACCCCCAGATGGGGCCATTTGGTCACCTCTTTATTTGTACAATAAAAAAGAGTATTTAATTTCAAGACCTCAGTATTATGAATAGATTGAAGGATATCCAAACTGGACACTAGAAGAGCAGGACATTTCCATCTTGCTTGCTACATTAAGATTTAGTGAAGAAAAGAGCAGTGCTGATGCAAGATAATATTTAAACCAAATTAAATAAGCGATTTTACTGATTGGTCTTTAGTTTCCAGGTCTATACCTCCCCTATTTGAATTTCTACCTATTATTTCCATGTTCCCATCATGCAACATTGCAAAGATCCTCCATCATCAGTAACCTCAGAGGAACTGGAAGGTGCTGTTCTCTCCTTCTACTTTCCCTCTCCAGATTGTCTCCTTACAGAGTAAATGCTCTAAGCCCTGAACATCTTGGTGGCTCTACACAGAACTCAGTCCGTCTTGTTAAATTCTTTCTTGCACTAGGGGCCCAAAACAGGGTGCAGTTGACTGCACAAATATTTTTTGTACATAAGTATTTTTTACTTAAAAAAAAATCAGAATTTATCTGCATTTGTTTAGTATCAATTGCAATATGAAAGATGAATTGAATACAAAACTTACTCCAGATCCTTACTTCCTGGTGAGGTAGGGGCATATTTATCAAATTACCAAATCCCTAGCTAGCTGTGAACAGTCCTTACATGCTGGGTTGCATGGTCTTTTGTGCTGCCTCACAGGTGTCATGTCTTCACACTGCATTCTGGTTGTTCACTTTACCTTGTATGCTGCTTGTTGGAATTTCCTGAACATCCTCTTTCTGCTGTCCCAAGGGTCATTATGGAGCAAGTCAAATGTGGGATGGACACTTGGTTGCTGCACAGTGTATTTTTAAAAGGAAACAGAAAAGAAACAGGACAACTCTTTTTACAACTAGATAAGGTAGAACCTTTCTCCACCCCAAGCCATACTTTGGCCTGAATCCGTATGTTATTTCTAAATATTGAAATTGGTCCAGTGAAAATATTTGCAGCATTGGCATTTAACCAGAAACCTTCAGTGAAGGGCTTAATGGGAGGTAATCACCAAGTATTTGCAGATGTAGTGTGGGGAATGCAGAGATAGTGTGGCATGGTCTGCATCCACACAATGACCAACACAGACCAGGACTGCAGTGCACTCCATGGGCAGTTGGACAGCAGAGAGAATGGACAGGGGCTCTAACAAATACACAATTTATCTTGCACAGACATGAAGTTGAAACAAATCAGACACACAGCAAAACCAGTATCCTTTCTCCAATAATGGCACATACCCAAAGAAGAGCAAAAGACACCAAAGAGAAGGGCGAAAAAATCTAAGCACCACAAAGGTTCCTGTCAATCTGACCTGCAGCTAAAAGTTGGAAATCTTGTGATATGCTTAGCCTTACAACGAGGCATGAGAAAGCTTCTCCTGAGAGATCTTTCAGAAACAAGCAATGTAAATCTCAGGTTAGGCCTGCAGATTTCCACTTGACTCTCATATTAGGTCAGAACATTAGAAGATGAGCTGTGCATGTAGTATGGTGCTTGCCTACCTAAAAGTAAAATGGGAAATAAGGTACTAACACAGAAATAGCAATATCAGGAGGAAAAGTATTCAGTGTCAAACATCTATGGCTATTTGTTAACTTGGGAGGTGATAACTGAACAGGCATATAGCAGGCTCTAAAGACATATGAACAAACCTGATCGACATGCCGGGTAACACGTCTGGAGGAAACTTCTACTTCACCCCTCTGAAATTCCTGTTCTATGATAGGATCTCCTCTTTGGAGCTAATTTAAAGAAAAATCACATTAGCACAAAGCATCCAGTGAATTATTTCCTCCATTACAATTAGGGAAACTCACAATGCAACACTCTGGAGGTGTTTAACAAAATACAGAAGACTGCATTCCCTTTTAGGGTGTGATTATTGCAACCCTTAAGCAAGTCAAACAAAGTAAAAATAATGTCTTTTCAGGTCTGAGTTTCAATCAAATCTCTGTCCTAATGAAACATGGGTGAAAATCTGCTCACTTGGGCAAATATTTTTACATTTCTGATAATACCTTACCCTTCTCTCTGTCTACCTTCAAAATAAAAACACCCCTGAAACAGTGATGAACAAGCACAATAAAGATATGACTGCAATAACAAGCATAACTAGCACAGGTTTGCATTAATTAATGAAGAAAAACTGAACAGGTAGAGAGCTTGATACATTCACAGTGTACTGCATAATATGAAAGTATAAGTGTGATTTTAAATTTACAAAAAAAACCATCAAAGACTAACCCTGTATTGCTCTTCTTCCCTTTGTCGGCTTTCAATAATCTCTTTTTTTAACTCTGCAGAGATTGGATCACTTCCCTTATGAACTTGCCTGCATTTACAGTGGAGACAAGAAAAATGCTTTACTTAATGCACAGTTTGCTTTATTCAAAGGCAAGCAGACTCACTCCCCTCTTCCTGAGGTTCCTAGGTGTCCATGACATTCATATGAGATGATCTGTGGATTTCAAATGAAACCATCATGTGCTTAAAGATCCAACTGTGTTCTGCTTTGCACCAGTTGATGTACAATAGAATAAAGAAATCATTAAGGTTGGAAAAATCCCCTAAAATCTTTGAGTCCAACCATTAACCTAACACTGCCTAACACTTCACTAAACTATGTCCACATCTATCAGCACTACATCTACATGCTTTTTGAACACTTCCAAGTGTAATTCTGCTCTTACTCCATTATTCATTTTAGCCCCAATTTATTGACAGCCATGACAAATTCTTTCTTTGGCCTTAAGGGCACAAGATGAGCTGGCTAAGAACAAGGTTAGGTGAACCAGGTTTTCAGCAGGTTTCTTTTTGAATGGAACAATAAGGCAATCAAAGTCCTTATTGGGTACTACTATGGATGCTACTGAGTCTGCTCTTAAGCAGGAGAGAAAAAAAATTAAATAAAACATCAGTAATTTAGGTTTAAATCAAACGTATTGAGACACAAAATGGCAGCATTCTGCACTAGTGGACATTGTATATATCTTTCATAAAGGCCTTTGTTAAGCAAATCCCAGTCTTGTTAACATGGTTAATTAACACAGTTAACTAGCACTTACCACTTTAGATGATTTGCTTCCTCTTGCTGAACATTTTGTTTGACTTTTAGTTGAAATATAGCATCCTTCATCTGCCTTGTTGTTTTTCCTTCTTTGCCTTGGGACAGGGCTGCAGGAACATCAGAAAGCCATATCACACCTCAGTCTAGATTGGATTTTTAATTGCAAAAAACATCCATTAAGACAACTGTACCCATTTATACATAAAGCTAAGGAGAGAGTTCTCACAGAAACAACAGTCACATCACATCAGCAATTCTGAAGCCAAGCTCCTCATCAGAGCTACAAATAATGCTAAAAACAAGTTTATGCTGCTTAATTACTTTACCTTCTTTTACATCCTTTAACTTCAATTTGCCTGGTTCCTGAATCAAAACAGTAGCTACAGCATACGGATTTGACAAGTCTGTGGGGAATCTGAGGTTCTGGTATTCAATTTCCTATGAGATATAAATTAATAGGAAGAAACTGAAACATGGAAGATTTCCAGCCCAGAAAAGTATTTGTAATTATTATTTTTTCACACCTTTAGTTTTTGAACAGGCTTCGACTGTAGTTGGCTGAATCGATCTCTTCTCCACAACACAGGTTTTCCAGACACAGCTTTTTTCTCTGGATGACTTTGTTCATCAATATATTCTTTTCTAGATGTCAGAAGGACACATATTCCTTTCATAAGCATTCTCTAAATGACATATAAATCTAATTTTTTCACTAAAAATTAAGTACAGTCAAAAGGCTCAAAGCCCCTTGCATCTTGCAAGGCCTCAACAATAAGAATAACAAGTGGGAATGATAGAAGCTGAGGATGTTCAGGTTTCTTTAAGGATATTGCCTTCTCATTATATTTATTTGGGTTTTTTTATTTAATGTAGATTAAGGATGTTCTAATCAAGTAGTGTAAAAAAGCAGGTACATGTATCAACAGTAGAATTATTTCAGTGCATTGTATGTCTCCAAAGAAACCAATGCTTAAAAAGATCTTAGTAAAATTGTATTAAATCCTATTACATTAATATCTTTTAGAACTGGGCAAAACCACTCCAAGACCAGCCAGCCACACATACATCAGGGCCCCATGTGGTATTGATGTTCCTGTGAATACACACACATAGGGTTTTGAGTGAAACTCTGAAATCCGTAACTGCAATGCTATTTGTGCTGTTCCATACTCCAGTGGGGAATACTTCACAGTTACTTTGACTTTTCCATTGGCTGGAATGATTCCTGTGATTAGAGGAGAAAAACAGTAAGAATCCATATAACATGAGCCCACTTAAGTGTACTGGAACTCATTCTGGGCTACTTTTTTAAAACAATTGTTTGAATGGATGGCAGTAGGCATGGAAAATCTTTCTGGTCTCAAAGCATCTTCCAAAAACTGTGTCTTGCTGCCAGATAATAGAAGATATTTTGCAATAGCAGAGAGATTTGACAGTAGGGCTATAATATTTCATACTGCTATGAAAATAACTGCCTGTTTATATGTAGAAATTCTGCACTTGCATCTGCTAGTCTTAAGTCTTTGGCACTTTCTGCTTTCATGGGCAAAGCATTTATAAACATATTCCTCTGAGCTTTTCCAAGGTAGGGGACTCATCTGGATTTGATGCATTATCTGTCTCTGCTTGACCTTATTTCCTTACTACTTATTCTATTATTTTCTCAAACACTTTAACCAGCATTCACATCCCTAAACATTCAGGGCCCTTCCCAACCTAAGTGATTCTATGATACTATGATTACTCTGAGCACAATGGCTTTGAGTAGGAGCTGAAACTTTTTAGTGCTTTTCAGATGGCCTTCAGACACAGTCTCAGGCTATCAAAATTTCTGACTTAAGTTTTACTGGGATGATCCTATTTCAGGGATATTCTTCTGGGAAAATAAAAGCTGCATGGACCATTTGCAACATCTTGGATTTTGTCAAAGCTGGGCATTGCCTAAAGAAACTTACAGCCAAGATGGCTATTTGCCATGAGGCTGAAAATGACTGGCAGCATTTACCTGCAAAAGCTTAGCCTGAGGAAAAGGTTTTTTCTGTACAGCACTGAATACACTGTCAAAGTAACTACACTTAATAAACACAGATTTAACATTTAGAATTTTAAAGTCAGTCTACCAAATGTCGGCTGGACAGTGAAGGCTCTGTGAGGCTGAATAATATCAATGTGGAATTCAAAATCTATGGGACAGCTGCACTGCAGTGGGATAACATACTCCTTACTGAAAAGAGAGAAAGGAAAAATCATGTTAATCAAAGTAAAGTTGTTCATCAATTACAAGCTGGGAAATTGTATTATACACACCATGCACTAAATTACCTGCATTCAGAGGGGTGTGTTGCTTATTAATGTAAAAATCATAATTTCTCACTGTTGCAAAATAGCAAAATATTTCAGATCTTTCATCCCCCCAGGAAATAACAGCTAAATCTTGATTTGAATGCTGGATATTACTTTCTCCTACCCATGCATAATTTGATTATATAAAAACTTTAAAGATTGCTTTTTGGAGGTTATTTATGTCCATCCTCAAATTCTTACAGATTGCAATATCTAGCAGGTACAAACAATGCGAACTGGAGCAACAATGAGTACAGAACCAAAAATCAGTCTTTTCCCATGGCCCTCCGTGTGAAAGGCAATGAGAAAAGAAAGTGTTGAAAACTCCAACACATCAGAATGATTGAAGTTTAACCCCTGTAGAAATAATGGTGCTGGGGCCTAATTTTCAGAAATCACCATAATTACAACTAATATAGCAAATATACTGCACAACTGGGCCTTAATAAACAGAATCTGTCTTCTCCTTTCCTCCTTCTCAGTTCCTATTAACAACTCTTACTGATTAGTTAATGAGAACAGTCAGTGCTGTACCCATGCAATAGACAAAGGAAAATGAAGTCTAGCTCATTAAAAATACTTTAAATACAAGAAGCAAAAATAACCAGCCCCATCTTCATATATGTTTAGCTTGCACAGCATTTATGTTATGGTGAATGTGCACCTGAAACCGTTCATGTGCAGAATTATTTTGCAGTCCAGACGGTAGTTGAGTTTCTTAAGGCTTTCAACATTATGTTGTATGAATAGAGGAAAATCGGTTTGGGTATGTCTTGCAAAATGTAGACAAATGTCTGTCCTTAACTCACCTCTGACCAATTGATACATCAGACAGATTTATAAATGATGGAAATTCTACAACATTCACAGCAGGGTAGGCATGCATGGGAACAAGTAAGGTATCATCTCCCTGCAAACAAACAAACAAACAAAAAACAAACAAGTGCAAATATTTATATCTTACAATTAGTAAATCATAGAAGGACACATATTCCTTTCATAAGCATTCTCTAAATGACATATAAATCTAATTTTTTCACTAAAAATTAAGTACAGTCAAAAGGCTCAAAGCCCCTTGCATCTTGCAAGGCCTCAACAATAAGAATAACAAGTGGGAATGATAGAAGCTGAGGATGTTCACGTTTCTTTAAGGATATTGCCTTCTCATTATATTTATTTGGGTTTTTTAATTTAATGTAGATTAAGGATGTTCTAATCAAGTAGTGTAAAAAAGCAGGTACATGTATCAACAGTAGAATTACTTCAGTGCATTGTATGTCTCCAAAGAAACCAATGCTTAAAAAGATCTTAGTAAAATTGTATTAAATCCTATTACATTAATATCTTTTAGAACTGGGCAAAACCACTCCAAGACCAGCCAGCCACACATACATCAGGGCCCCATGTGGTATTGATGTTCCTGTGAATACACACACATAGGGTTTTGAGTGAAACTCTGAAATCCGTAACTGCAATGCTATTTGTGCTGTTCCATACTCCAGTGGGGAATACTTCACAGTTACTTTGACTTTTCCATTGGCTGGAATGATTCCTGTGATTAGAGGAGAAAAACAGTAAGAATCCATATAACATGAGCCCACTTAAGTGTACTAGAACTCATTCTGGGCTACTTTTTTAAAACAACCTAATTGTTTGAATGGATAGCGATAGGCATGGAAAATCTTTATGGTCTCAAAGCATCTTCCAAAAACTACGTCTTGCTGCCAGAAGATATTTTGCAATAGCAGAGAGATTTGACAGTAGGGCTATAATATTTCATACTGCTATGAAAATAACTGCCTGTTTATATGTAGAAATTCTGCACTTGCATCTGCTAGTCTTAAGTCTTTGGCACTTTCTGCTTTCATGGGCAAAGCATTTATAAACATATTCCTCTGAGCTTTTCCAAGCTAGGGGACTCATCTGGATTTGATGCATTACCTGTCTCTGCTTGACCTTATTTCCTTACTACTTATTCTATTATTTTCTCAAACACTTTAACCAGCATTCACATCCCTAAACATTCAGGGCCCTTCCCAACCTAAGTGATTCTATGATACTATGATTACTCTGAGCACAATGGCTTTGAGTAGGAGCTGAAACTTTTTAGTGCTTTTCAGATGGCCTTCAGACACAGTCTCAGGCTATCAAAATTTCTGACTTAAGTTTTACTGGGATGATCCTATTTCAGGGATATTCTTCTGGGAAAATAAAAGCTGCATGGACCATTTGCAACATCTTGGATTTTGTCAAAGCTGGGCATTGCCTAAGAAACTTACAGCCAAGATGGCTGTTGCCATGAGGCTGAAAATGACTGGCAGCATTTACCTGCAAAAGCTTAGCCTGAGGAAAAGGTTTTTTCTGTACAGCACTGAATACACTGTCAAAGTAACTACACTTAATAAACACAGATTTAACATTTAGAATTTTAAAGTTAGTCTACCAAATGTCGGCTGGACAGTGAAGGCTCTGTGAGGCTGAATAATATCAATGTGGAATTCAAAATCTATGGGACAGCTGCACTGCAGTGGGATAACATACTCCTTACTGAAAAGAGAGAAAGGAAAAATCATGTTAATCAAAGTACAGTTGTTCATCAACTACAAGCTGGGAAATTGTATTATACACACCATGCACTAAATTACCGGCATTCAGAGGGGTGTGTTACTTATTAATGTAAAAATCATAATTTCTCACTGTTCCAAAATAGCAAAATATTTCAGATCTTTCATCCCCCCAGGAAATAACAGCTAAATCTTGATTTGAATGCTGGATATTACTTTCTCCTACCCATACATAATTTGATTATATAAAAATTTTAAAGATTGCTTTTTGGAGGTTATTTATGTCCATCCTCAAATTCTTACAGACTGTAATATCTAGCAAGTACAAACAATGCGAACTGGAGCAACAATGAGTACAGAACCAAAAATCAGCCTTTTCCCATGGCCCTCCGTGTGAAAAGCGATGAGAAAAGAAAGTGTTGAAAACTCCAACACATCAGAATGATTGAACTTTAACCCCTGTAGAAATAATGGTGCTGGGGCCTAATTTTCAGAAATCACCATAATTACAACTAATATAGCAAATATACTGCACAACTAGGCCTTAATAAACAGAATCTGTCTTCTCCTTTCCTCCTTCTCAGTTCCTATTAACAACTCTTACTGATTAGTTAATGAGAACAGTCAGTGCTGTCTCCATGCAATAGACAAAGGAAAATGAAGTCTAGCTCATTAAAAATACTTTAAATACAAGAAGCAAAAATAACCAGCCCCATCTTCATATATGTTTAGCTTGCACAGCATTTATGTTATGGTGAATGTGCACCTGAAACCGTTCATGTGCAGAATTATTTTGCAGTCCAGACGGTAGTTGAGTTTCTTAAGGCTTTCAACATTATGTTGTATGAATAGAGGAAAATCGGTTTGGGTATGTCTTGCAAAATGTAGACAAATGTCTGTCCTTAACTCACCTCTGACCAATTGATACATCAGACAGATTTATAAATGATGGAAATTCTACAACATTCACAGCAGGGTAGGCATGCATGGGAACAAGTAAGGTATCATCTCCCTGCAAACAAACAAACAAACAAAAAACAAACAAGTGCAAATATTTATATCTTACAATTAGTAAATCATAGAATCATATGATGTTAAGGGTTGGAAGGAACCTTAAGGATCATCCAGTTCCAACACCCCCTGCCATTGGCAGGGACACCTTGCATAGACTGGGCTGACCAAGGCCTTATCCAACCTGGCCTTGGACACTGCTAAACTTGGGGCATCCACAGCCCTCCTGGGCAACTCCAGGGTCTCATCACTCCTACAGTAAAGAATTTCTTCCTCATACCTAACTAAATTTCCTGTCTTTCAGTTTGTACCCATTACTCCTTGTTCTATCACTACAGTTCCTGATGAAGAGTCCCTCTCCAGCTTCCTTGTTGTCCCTTTCAGATACTGGAAGGCTGCTATGAGTCTCCATGCAACCTTCTCTTCCCCAGCCTGAAGAGCCCCAACTTTTACAGCCTGTTATGGAAATAAAAAAATTCTCTAGTAGTTGGCCAGTAAGTGGGCATAAAACATCTTCAAAATTATCACTGTGTTGTACCTCAGAACATCAATATTCTACCTGCTTTCAGTATCCTTTTGTCTTTCCATATTTTACACAACTTTCTAGAGCTCCTCTGAGCTGCTCAGCTAAGTCATTACATCAATGTGGCACAAAGACTGATCTACTGGCAAGGAATAGCAGAATAAGTCATGTAATCTTGCCTACTGCTCTGGGATGTTTGCAGAGAAAAAATTTTAATGCTTTAAGTTAAATACTCCAATCAAGACTCACTGAGAATAAATCTATGTGTCTCTAGAGGATTAACTATACCTTTATCATTATGCTCTAATATTTGTTTTATTCCATTACAACTCTAACTATG
This sequence comes from Emberiza elegans, assembly GCA_024865655.1. NCBI lineage: Eukaryota > Metazoa > Chordata > Aves > Passeriformes > Fringillidae > Emberiza > Emberiza elegans. Next base: position 25,495,337 of record JALJVW010003518.1, read on the forward strand.
TTTTGCAATGAATGCTCACCTCACAGTGAATTCGGATGCAGTCATAGTAATACCTCCATTCATCAGGGCAAAAATCAACAGTAACCACAAGGGACAAACCAGGGACAAGCCGGTGCTAGAAAATGACCCAAAACAAGATAGAAGCCATGTAAAAGCTGCTTATATGGCACAAAACCTGTGCTACATGCAAAGAGCACAGTGAGGACTTTCTGGCACTTACTGTTTTGTTGTATTTGATCTGAAAATACACCGTCTGGGGTGGTATTATGTGAAGGTTTACTGCATTGGTAGAAATATTTATCAGCTTCTGCAGAACAAAAGAAAATAAAAACCACAAAACACTTTACAATATAAGAGGTCTGTTAAGAATATCAACTACACTTTTTGTAAAACCTTCCATAGCAAGAAGTAATAATTTTTACTTTAGCAGAAATAATTTTAAATATGCTCTGAATTTAAAATAAAACTATACAAAACTTACATCCTGCATTTTTATTCTTTGGAAACAAGTCCCTATTTTTAACCAAGGAGTAACAGAGAGTTTTGCTAGAAAGATGCTACTATTGAATCAAATTCTGATGCTGTTTTGCTTATATGCAAAAGGAACAAATATTGTATTTGCAACAAACAATTTATTGATCACTTTTAGGGACATCTGAACCAACAAGAATTACATAATACTTTATGGTTCTGTTTTGGTGTATAACCAACAGACTTTTGGACAATGACAGTTCAGCCTGCAAAGCCTCCTGCATTTGTTTACTTTCATTACATTCAGGGAACCTAGTCCAATATAACTACCAAGCTCTGTCTCAATACACTTAAAACATGAATAACAAAGGCACACAAAGGGAAAGCAGGGAGTAGAAAAGGAAATACCCAAACCACTCACAAGGAAAGGCAATCAAATCTATGCACAGAATTTCCTTTCTCAGGATAAATTGTTCTTGGCAAAAGACCAGAGGTGCTTTCAAAACTTTCCCACCAGTAAACATGTTTGCAGACACAGTGACAGTCCAAGGACATTTTGAAAGCAAGTCTCTTGTGGAGTTAAAGCCCAAATCCTCTATTCATGATGTGCAAGTCACATATCACAAACACTGATACAGACAGGGAGTATAAAGGAGGGTGATGCTCACAGCCTGGTACTCATCTCTTTTGTTACCGCAGGACCACTGAATTTAAGTGCTGCTTTTAAGAGCACTCCACAGGGCAAAGGCCTCATGACCACAAGGAGTCAACTCAGATTCTGCTGTCCTTTTATGAGCCCCAAGGGAATCCCTGCTCCAGAACTTACCAGCATCTGCTGGTGATGTTTTCCAACTTCATACCCTCCATAGTGTAACACGGCAGGCTCAGCCTGTACAACCCCGCTCCTCTGATGCTCTGAATAAATCTCTACAGATCACAAAACAGGGAGAAAAAGAGACCAGAAACACATGAGTGGTACTTACATTGAAGCAGTCTAGTTATGCTATACTGATTTATTATCAAGGAAAAAAAAAAGCTCCTTTCAAGCTGGCATGAATTTATAAATGGAAAGTTACGGCACCATCCACTACCCCAGCAGATCCATGATCCTGCCACCAGTTCATCTCTTGGCATCATGGCTTCAACAAGCCACCCAAAACTTTAGGGTCAGCCAGGATCAGCACAGACACTATTTCTTTCCTGACTACCCCTCCCATGATTTAGGCTCTCAGGAAGCTGCAATTTAAGCAACAGGATGGGAGTTGCAAAAAAAAAAAAAACAGCCAAGCATGTCCTAGAATTGCCACAAGGTTGGGACCAGTCAGAGAGCAGGAACTTACTTGATTCCAGCAGGTGATGGGGGACAGCAGGTCTTTTTTTAGGTTCCTCCACGAGGCTGCTCAGGACACTGGGTACTTTCTTCAAGGACCCCCGAGTGACCGTGATGTCTGGGGAGGCTGACTGAACCAGGTCCATGTTAGGACAGAAACAGGCTCTCAGTGGCACTAAAATTCCTCAGTGCCTGTGGTCAAATGAAAAAACTATAATGATCAAAATATCTTCTTTCACACTGGTACTACCTGTTGCCTAAAACTGCCTAAAAACATTTAGGAGAGGGAGCTACTTTTTTTCCCTGATGAAGTAGATGACTCTGTGTGTGCTAAGCACAAGGAGAGAAGGATTCCAGGAAACCTTGCTCCCACTGCAAAGCCTAGCACTTTGGGTATCTGTTCTAAGGCTTGCAGGGGACATTTGCCTTTCAGGTCTGTATATAACATCTCTGTCTTCCTTCATGTCTCCCAGCAGAGAGGAAGGGAGCAGGTTCTGTTGATTCCACTGTCTGAACTGATTTCTGCAGATGTATTCTTTCAATCTCTCCTGGGTATTTGAGTTGTTAACTTGCAGATTAATTTTTAATTTTTAAATATTAATATGAGGGATAAGAAATCTGGCATTTGAATATTTCATTGGGATAGCATCATCTGGGTGATTTGTTCAGTGAAGATAACTGTAAACACAGAAAGCCACGGGCATTACAGATCCTGTGTTAAGTATGCAGAGTTATCAGAACATAAACTTCTCTAATGACAAGTGCAAATTTTACATAATAAAGACACCAGGCATGAACCATCCACCAGAAATTATCTTCACAAATAGAGCACACAGAGCCCTTGGCTCTTGTATGAACTGGAGAACTGCATGGAGACAAAGACACAATAGTCTTGGAACAAATACTGAATTCAAAAGCTGCGCTGGGATTTTCAGCCCTCAAGCAGGCAGCACTCAACAGTTTCAAAGCTGAATCATTACTCCACCTCGGCCATTACATTTTATGGTCTCATCTCTGGTATTTGTCTGATTTTCCAGTCTGCTTTAGATCTTTCAAGCACAACTTGAGAGGTGCTTCAAGCTCATAAAGTGCTGTTTTGATTTATGGTTTTGTACAGTATTAAATAATAAATAAGCAAGAAGCTTAAAATAATGTGCTGCTAGGACCCTGGCCTTCATAATATTTTCCACTCAATAACACCAAGCACAAATTTTCCACTCACAACAGAAAACCTGCAAGAGGAGCTGCATTATTGTGCTCAACAGTAAATTCCTTCTGATGTAGCAAGACCAAACTCAGACAAAAAACACTGCAAAAAATTTTCTAAACATAAGGATAAAGCTTACATTTTTTCCACTTGTGTTCTTCAACTTTAATTTACACCACTGCCACCCTCCTTCTCCTGGTCAGCATTCCACCTCAGGAACACAAGGTTGGAAAAGGTGTAGGCAGACATAAGTCTCCTCAAAGGATTCCTGGTATAACCTTTTCAGTAATTTACAGTAACGGTGCCATCATGGCTCACCAACTTCAATAACACACTGCGTGTCTCTCAAAGGGCTAATACAGGACAAATCCTTAAGGTCCTGGAATGTCCGAATATCTGATGTTCTTAAATTTTCCACGACAGCTGTCTTTCAAGACTGTGTGTGTGTGTGTGTGTGTGTGTGTGTGTGTGTGAATAGAGCTGTGAAACACTGGGAGCCCATGGCAAAACTCACCCCAAATGCCCTCAGACCAGGTTACCGCCCTTCTCCTTGTCACCGCTCGGGCTTTCTAATCCCTTGTCGCGTCTCGGAGCTCCTCGCACACCTCACAACACCAAAGGACGTTCATTACAGCTGCGAGAGGCTGGAAAAGGCATCACTGTGCACAACCCGTACCTGCCGCTGCCACAGTCCCCAGCCCGAGAGAGATCGGCACAGCCCGGCTCTCCGTCAGCCCTCCCGGAGCTCTGGCACAGCCCGGCTGTCCCTGCCAGCCCTCCCGGAGCCCCGGCACAGCCCGCCTGTCCCTGCCAGCCCTCCCGGAGCCCCGGCACAGCCCGGCTGTCCCTGTCAGCCCTCCCGGAGCCCCGGCACAGCCCGGCTGTCCCTGCCAGCCCTCCCGGAGCCCCGGCACAGCCCGCCTGTCCCTGCCAGCCCTCCCGGAGCCCCGGCACAGCCCGGCTGTCCCTGCCAGCCCTCTCGGAGCCCCGGCACAGCCCGGTTTCCCCTGCCAGCCCACCCGGAGCTCCGCGGCCCGGCCCGGCCCGGCCCGGCCCGGCCCTCACGGCGGCCCCGCGGCGGTCGCTCGGCAACGGGGCAGCCTCGCTGGGCCGCGCCACTCGCGGCTGGGCTGGGCAGGATCCCAACACCGGCGCTCCGGCTCCTCTGACGGCGAAAAGTACAAAAAAAGAGTAAAAACACCCCCTTTTTTTTTTTTTTTTTTTTTTTTCCCAGTAAGCGTCGTTTTCGGTATTCCCAGTGTGGCCTCAGACAGAGCAGACACACTTCTTTCCCTTTAAAAACTCTCACCTATTAACACCTAAATTGTTCTTACTTGGTTTAAAACAGATTTTGAAAGGTTTATTACAATATTGTTTTTTTTAAAAAACCTCTTTTTCGCTTTCCCTCCCATCTCCTTTCCCTTCCCCACTTTTGTGTTCTTGCTTTCAGCTTTAAAGGACCATCCCTTGGAAAGTACTCCTGGAAACCTTTGTTCAGTGTATTTTTCATACCACCCATAAATTATGAGGTTTTCCCCTAAATGGGTACAGTGCAGAAGAAAAAGCAAATAAAGCAAAGTTTTCTTCCTTTTTATTTTTTTTTCCTTTCCCCTTCAGACAGGTGATCTGGATTAAGAACAAAATAATTTATTTTCAGTTTTACTAATTCAGGGGTAAAATGTGTCCAAAAGTAGTGCATTCATTTGGGATAAAAACGTAAGCAAGAAAAGCTTCAGATCATAAAATTCAGATCCCAGAACATAGTTCCCATGCTTAGTAAGATGTAATTGCTTATGGTTAGAAAAAAATATTCCTATACCCTTGACATGATGTCTTAAATAAAGGCTTAATATAGAAAGCCAGAATTGTTTCCACAATTAGTTTTTCCTTTCATATTCTAAGAAAAAATGTGTTCACTTTCAGTTTTTCTAGAGGTAAAATAGAGCTTATTGTTCCTCACAATTCACATGTACATCAGTCTGTTTGGACAGTGATAGCTGAGTGCAAACCAAAAACCATGTCTGCTTCCACATCAGAGGGTCTAAACATGATGCACCCTGGAGAAACACTCTGTAAAGTTTCCTGGGAAGCAGCAAATGAGTGGGAAAGGTAGATGAAAAGAGTGGGTTATCAGCCAGCAAACCTTCAGATTTCCTTGGGAAGGCTGATATAAATAAAGAATGCTAACCACGGTTTGAATAGGTGATTCTTGCCTCAGTTTCATCTCTGTATTCCAAATGTCAGATGAAAAGTGTGTGGCCTGATTGTCAAGCTGTAGTAAAGTCATTGCAAACAATTTAATTATTTAGCAAAGGGAGGAGAAAAATTAGTTGCTGCAAGCACTAATGGAATTTTTAAGTATTAATAAATAAATATTTACAATCAAAGTTGGTAAGCGTTTGATACGTAAACAATCCTACAATCAGAAAAGTACAAAGCAATTTCTTTTATTTACTCCTAAAGTTAAAGTGAAAAGTCTTTTGAAATGGTGTGAACAAATTCAGATGTTTCTTTCCTGGTTCAGATATCAGACTTGAAAGAAATTCCAGCTGTGACAAATTTACAAGGGGTATACATAGTAGGTATAAAAGCAAATGCACACAGCCATTGCTGAATTAAACAAATATCTCATTTGGGGCTCTGTGAAATCTTGGTAATAATTCTTTGTAGTCTGCTGCTGCTGTTAGGTTTCCCAGCTCTCCCGGTCTGTCCCACTGGGCTGACGTTTGCTGTGAGTCAAGCAATGGTTTGCACAGGTGAGAATCTCCCAGGTTTTATTTTGCATCCATCTTCTTTCAAACACTCAGCCTGCACGTGAATAAAGTGGGAGGATCACAAAATATTAATTCACACCATTGGTGTTTAAATCCAACATTGACACTCCAGACTTCTGGGCCTAAAACTGCCACACTCCAAAGTACATTCAGAAGCAAAGCTCTCTCAATAAATTAAATGCAAGAAAGAGTGCTGGCTTTCAGGGGAAGATGCTGCAATATGAATGGAATAATAAAATATTCCTTTAGCCAAAGGAAGAGAGAGAAGGACTTGGCGCCCCACTGAGATGATGCAGCATTGTCAGTGTGGTTTCTTCAGACTATACAGCGACCATCGTCTGTCTGCCTCTCAGACCCCCTCTCAGCAGTTTGTTTAACCCTTTGATATTTTCAACCAAACTCTGTGGGGAAGCAGATGTCTTCGAGAAATGAAAATCACTACAAGTTTAGTGTGGACTGGGGGAAAGAAGACTGAAGCATTTGCCATTTGAGGGGGAAAGGATGCTGTGTGAGTGTGCTGGATGAGCAGGACAGAGCCAGTGTGTGGTTAAGCAAATGCTGCTGCTTGCCTGACTGCTGCTCTGGGACTGTGGGGAGAGATGAGGGTGGTGTGCAGAAAAAGAGGGAGCATTGCAACTCAGTGATCTTCATGAGCACATATAGAGATGAGCTGGAGCCAGGACGGGCATGGAAAGGGCAGCACTTGCTAGGCAACCCAAATTCTTTCATTGTGCTGCTTGTTTAATCCAATGGCAGGATTTTCAGTGCACAGGCAATTAGCCATATATTTTTCCTAGTCATTGACTTTACTGGTAAACCTGGAGCACATCTGTGTTTCGGGCAGCCCTTCATTAAATTTGAAAATTTGACCTGTCTGGTGGTGGCAAATTGGAATAGGTGGTAAAAGATGTTTGGAGACAAGCTGGGGACTGTCGTGCTTTGAGAAAAAGCAGTGGTACACAGTGCAAACTTTGGCTCTTTTTTGAAGCGGTATTCAGTATTGTGCTAGAAGTGAATATGACCAGCAAGGGTTTGGAGTGCCTGCCTTGGCAGCTGGGAGCTCACACCCAGCTAAGCACACAGCCCCTTTACAATAGTATTGCCACAGAAACAAAACCAGGAACAACAAAGAGTGCTCTGCTGACAGGTGAGGGGACTGCCGAAGAACCATCTTTGGGAAACTCAGGATGTCTGAATCTACATCCCAGAAACAAGGTACCAGTGGGATCCAAATGCAGTGACACCTTGCAGCCTATAGCATTTGGATGAAATGCAGACTGGTTGTTTCTTCAGATGCTGGATAAGAGGATGAAATCTAGGGAATATTTGGAGCCCTCTCTGGGAGGGAAGAGCAGATTCCCTGTTTATCCCAGACTAGAAGTTGTCTTTGGCTCTGGCAGCTGTGCTCAGCTGGGCTTTGTGGGACATGCAGGCAGCTGGCTCACCTGCAGCAGGCTCTGCCAGCTTCCCGATTTCTGCCTCTCAGGGATGTGTGCTCCCTGTAGGAAGCATGTGCAGAGCTATCGAGAGCAGAAGCAGTGCAGGCAGCCTGAAGCACATTCCTCCAACTCGGTTTCTCAGCAGAGCACTTATTCCAGGGCTGTACTTCCACTTGATTGTATGCCCCTGCCATTGTGGAGCTGACATCTTACAGGGGAGTCCTGCTTGGTCCCTTATCGTGGGAGCATGAGGAATGATCATTGCCCAGCGACACCCATTGATAACAGTGAATAATAGCCAGGAAGGGAGGCAGACAGCAGTAGGAACATGCTCAAGAGAGGTGCTGTAATTCTTGGGACAGGGCTCTTCTGCAGAGGAGGAGGAGAGTTGCAGGGTGGATGGGAGGGGGGGGTCCTGTCACTGCTGATGCTCTCTAGAGCTCAGCAGCTGGAGAGAAACATTGGCTAAGGATGGTCAAAGCTGGGAAGGGAAGAAGGCAAGGAGGGAAAAGGATGAAGTGAAAAGAGCTAGGAGCCACACTGGAGAGCATACAAACAGCCTGCTGACCTCTGATGCATGAGGCATGAAGAAAACAGACTGTGATTGACTATGTGGACCATCTGGGTGATCTTCTGGATTTCAACTGTCCCGGTAGGTGCTCAGATCTATTTATTCCCGTTTGCATGGAATCACATATTATCTGAGTAATGCTGAGTACCTCTATTCCATGAAGTTGTGGTGTAGAACCCAGGATTTTTTAATTTTCTTCTTGCTTCTGCTGCTTCCTGCACTAACTGACAGTGGCCAGATGACTAGATGCTGGATGCCTCAGTTTCCTCACCTTTATAAAGACAGAAGTGTTACTAGCACACTTTGACAAACACAACAGTTGCTGTGTTGAAGGAGAAAATATTTAATTCCATTCAGAGAAGCTTTACTGATTTACACCTGCAATCAACCCCTTAAGGGGCAATGCCCACGTCTAGCAGTGCCTCCCTGGACTCAGATTGAAGGAATGAAGTGATGTTCATGCCACAAAGTTTGTCTTCTTTTTTTGAGCTTTATCACTTTACTGAGATTTATGTGGCAGATTGTCACTGCTGAGCTCCAGGTGCTTGGATCAGTCAGAAAGAGAGTGGAGCCTGGGCTGTGATCTCCAGGTGCTGCTCAGGTTATTCAGATTTCGAATGCATATAAAACAAGGGGTGAAATATCTCTAGTTTGGGTGCAAGAAGTTAGGAAAGGATCAAATCACTGTTTCATTGCAACAAATGGAAAAATCGATTTATTTGTCCCAGTAGGGAATTTGGCTCCAACTGTGAGAAAGTCTGAGCTCTGCCTAGACATTTTAATTGCAGAGTGGATGCAATCTTCAAACCGTTTGCCTTTTGATCATCTTCTGCAATAAAAATTGTGACTGTGATGATTTTCTTGTAATTTTGGTTTCTTAGTACTACCTAAAGGACTCTGTAAATAGATGTCATTGCTCAGGGTGTCCTCAAGAGCACATCCTTCTATTGGCTCTTCTGATGTTTCAAAATACCTGATTTTGCCAGGCATCTTTTGCTCCTTAAATCCTCTTATTACACTGAATTGACTTATTTTAAAATTAAATGGCTGTGAATTCTGGATAATGTTTAGATCCACTCATTTCACACTTTAAAAACTGTGTTGGATGTTGCTGTCAATGTTGCAGAATTTTGCCTGTTCTGGAGATCTATTTATCACAGTTATCTCTGTTTGGAATGGGATTGGTATCTTGTCTTTAAACAAAATGTGAAGAGGTCTTTCTCTCTGTCCTGGTTTCAGTTGGGATAGAGTTAATTTAGTAGCTGCTGAAGTGTCAAGGAGATCACAACTGTTTCAGGGAACTGTTTAGGAAGAGACATAGAAACGGCACGTAGAGGAGCCCCTTTTCCTCCTCGCTCTCAGCAGCGGGGGCAGGCTGTTTGCTCCCACTTGTGGATGGTAAACACGAGTGAGACTGAGCACAGCTGCTGGCAGAGTGGGGTTATCCGGCCGCGCCATGGGAAGCGGCTCTCGCGTCGCTCCACAAACATCTGAGCGCACCCAGCCTGCTCCCTTGGATGCCTGTGTTGGCACAGACTGGCTCAGGGACAGGGCTGGTGGAAAACAAGGTCTGTAAACCCACACCTGAATCTCTGCTTTCCATGGGCTTAAAATCCTGTTAGTTGCACATCTATTCCCAGGAAGTGGTATCCAGCTGATTAGAAGAATGGGGTGGACATCACTTTGTGGGGTAAAACAGTAATTGTAAGGCACTACCTATGCTGTACTCCTGCTTGAACAACACATTTAGTGTAAGAAAGTAATGCTGAATCAGATCATCAGGGTGATCTTCACAACTGCGTGTGTTGAAAGTGTGTGGCTTCACTCTAGCCATAAAGAAATAACACAGAATTTAAATCTTTCTAAAACAAAAACTTTCTTAGGACCCACTTCCTAAAGGAAAACAGTGCCCACACAATGTAAAGGCTTTTTTAAGATGGAGTATTCCCCTGTTTCTGAGATCATTGTTAACATGATTCCTAGCATTTATTTTTACATATGTTCAGTATCACCTTAACAACGCAGACTGGTTATGTTGGCCACTTCAAATGCTCAGCATTCAAATCCTGGCATCAGAAGAGAGTTGCTTTCATAAAAAGTCTTTGCATGTGTGATTCCAGACAATTTATCACATTGTGCAAAACTAAGTGATTTCTAGTTCATTTATTTCATGACACACAAAGACAAGGGAGGAGGATGCTGAAGTTAAACACAAGTTTACATGCCAGACCAATTAGATGAGTTATGATAACACTGCTGAAAAGATCAAACTTTGTTCAGAAATACAATACTCAAAAAATTTCCAGCCAATATAGTGGGAATATTGTCTCTAATGTCTGGTAGCTAAAATTTAATTGTAGAAAAGTAATAGTTCTCATTACAAGATTTTCAGGGATTGTTCTTTCTCCCAAATCTAATCTGAAAGTGATCAGCCATACTACAAGATTTATTAGGTTGAGCAGAAATGTTATGCTGCAGGGTTAACTTTCTTGAACAAAGAACATAAACAAAGTCTATCTGATAATTTTCAACTAATAGAGCCTGATGACTGGCTTCTAATCTCTTCATTATACATGCATTTATGTATATGTACATAAAAGTTCCATAGTGAGAATTTACAGAGATTTTGGGTTTATCCATTAGAGCGAAATTATCTAATTCATTATCATGGGCATCCACTTACATTCAGGTTTCTTGTGTCAAAAAGAATAGACACTGGTAAAAATAACTTTTACCCTGAAAAGGGTAAAAATACTTTTTTTCTGAACAACATAACTGTTAAGACCTTGTCCTGCAAATAATTTTGTAATGATTTTCAATATTTGTCATTTTAATGGTCTGTAGCTGTTTGTTTTCTTCACTGATTTCGGTCCAGCTGCATAAAACATAAACACACATTAAATTGCTACATCAGGATTGAATGAACATTAACATTTCCACATGGTTTTATGAGGAAGGAGGCTGGGAAGATATGAAAATGACCTTAGGACAAATTGCCATCTAGGCTCTCATGAAAATCTGGGTGAGATTCTGCTTTCAGGTGGGTTCCTGCAGCTACCAGATGGTAGCAGGGAAACAGGCTTGGGTGGTCTGCAAGCAGTGGGCATATTTGGATCACTTGTGCCCAGGAAAATGATCTGCCAGGTGTGTGGTTTAACACAGCCATGGGTGAGTGATTAATTCTCTGTTACTCTAGGAGACTCCAGCAGTGTCCAGGATGTTTCTGCAGTCTTTTGGAAGATCATCCTGTTTTCGTGTACTTAATTTAGCAGAAAAACACATTTTTCTCAATGTCAGTAATGTCAGCAAAAGGGAGAAAACATAAACTCAGTCTGTGTTCTCCTGCTGCTACTACAAAAATGCAGACTTAACTGGGAAAATTGTCTGTATTTCAAGGAAATATTGCTCACAATCAAGTGATAAATTTGCATGGGGAATATGAGCATAAAATTCTGTTGAGATTTTATAAGTTTTAAGAGGAAAAGTGATTCCACTGCTTTTAAAATTTGTAGATCAAAGCTATTCCACCTGTCTGTGACCTTCTGAGCGTCCTGAAAAGGGAGGAAGAAAAGTGTGTAGAGACTCTTTCCCTGGAGGCAAGGAACAGAACAACTGAAAATGATCTGCTCCTGAGCTCAGGTAAAGGCTGAACAAATGCACATGATAAAACCTGCTATCACATGAACTGGGTTCCTCAAACTCATATACCCTGGCGTCCCTTCCCATAGGAGGTATGCACTTAGAATACATCTCTCCTTTAAGAGCAGAAAAATGGGTAAGATCTGTTACAAGGCTTTGAGAGTGGGATTCTGACCTTACTGTGACAGGAAGAATTGTGGGAACTTTCTAACCCAGTTGCTTCACAGCAATCCTCACAACTAGGGAACACACCAGTAACAAAATCTTGCAAATTGCAATCATGTCTTCTTGGAAAAAGATAATTTAAAAAGTCACCCTGGCAACTGCAAATTGACTTAACTATATTTACCTTAAAAATCAGTGAAGACCAGCAGCCAACATTTCAATCGCGTGGCTTGAAGGTCCTCATTGCTTCCTCCTTGTTCCAAGTTACTGTCACCTAACAGAGTTCTTGAATTTCAGCGAGGATTTATCATCATACAAAGGAGCTCTTTGGCCTGGGAAAGTTGTGGTACTGAGTCCTCATCATGTAGACAGCTTTGCTTTCACAGCTGAGCAACTGGGGTCATGTGCAAGAGATTATTAAACCTTGCCTGTGAACTGCGTGTTATTTCCCCCAGGCAGCTGCTGGGTCAGCATCTCAGAGAGAACACTGGGTGTAGACAACACATGTGACTATTTTTAGTGTGTGACCAGCCATCACCACTGAGGATGGGGTTGTGTCGCTCACAGAATCTCACAGACTGAACTGATTCTGGGTGACTTTTGTGCACTGTAACATGGGCAAGGTTCTTACCAGCATGAGAAGGGAAGGAGCTCCCATAGATGTGCTGTGTGCAGGCTGTCCTGCCCACAGATAGGCTACCACGTGGAGCTAGACTTAGTTAAGGTGTTTTCTTAGTTTCAAAGCCCTCCTATCTAACAGAGAGTGTTGGAGACAGAACAGTCTCACTATGACCTAGCCCAAGGACAGAACTCAGAGGGGAGGTCCATTGCCTGGTTTCTTAGGATGCCTTGCATTTTTCTCTGTTCCTGTTTTATGCCTGTTCCTTGCAGGCTGAGGGGTGTGAGCAGGCAGTACAGCCACATGGCAGCGACAGGATACCTTGTGGCAGGCTTCCAGGTACTCCACATGGCAGATCTGTCCCATTGCATGTAAGAAATTTGATGATATGAATAAATCAGTATAGTTTGTTTCCTTCAGTGAAGAGCAGGTTGGTTTGTCAGCCTATTTCTTTTTCTGCTTTGATCCTGTGATATGGCTCTAATGTTCAGCTCTGTGTTTCCTTGGCACCAGAGCTCCACAGCAGATGCAGACAAGTAAAACTCCACAGGACTGTGCCAGTGTGGACCTGCCTAGCATTAGCAGGCAGTAGCATTTTACAGATGGTCTTGCTTTATCTCAGTCAAATAGTAGCTTCTCAGCAGAGACTTAATCCAATTTTAAACTGGATTCACACCTTAAAATTCACCCAAGGCCTTTCGTTATTGGAATTTTTAAATGGGGTAATTCTACCTAAAATTCTACCAAACTCTAAGAGAGGTTTGTTACCTTGGTGAATTAGGGAATAATGCTTCTATTCTGGGAAATAAAACACCTGAAAATACCTCCAGCCTTTAAGGTATCTGCATGCCTGAAGTCCATGTAGAGAAAACCCCATACAAGGATTTCAGTTTGAAGAAGAGAGAAACAAAGCTGAGGAATTCAGTGCATACCCTTGGGGGGTCATGCAGGGAGGAATAAAGGTGGCTTTGCAGGGTGTGGGGCATCTTCCACACCTTGTCCTTCCTGCACCTGCCCCAGAAGCTTTGACTGGCACAGGCAGGAAAAGGGACAAAGCAGGGGACAAGCTCCCACCATACCATCTCTGCTGCAGGGCTCACATCTCTGTGAAGATGGCACAAACAGAGGAATTCATTGCTGGGGAATCAGGCACCAAGTGCCTGAGCAATGAGTGTTTCTTATCCTCCTGCAGTAAAAGCGAAAAGGGACTCTGCCCTTATGAGAACATCAGCTTGGGAAAGGGAGCAGTGTAACATTAACATAATCCAAGTCACAGTTGTGCTCTTTTTAGTGCATGAGTGAAGACAAGGAAATTCTCTTGGGAGCAAGGAGCAGGGCAGGGAAGCTGCTGGAGACCTGGAACCCCTGGTCATGGTGATACTGTGTATTTCTGCTGGGAGAAAGCTCTGAGTGCTGCTTGAGGGAGATCCCAAAGAGCACAGGGCTCTGTGAGGGAGATGCTGCTGTGCTCTGTCTCCACCCTGAGGCTCTTTATCTAGCCGGGGGTGGGAGACTCCAGCGTTTATCCATGAGGAGTGACAAGAAGCCCACCTACAGGAGAAATAGCTTGGCTGGTTTTTGTTTTCTCTTCCTGGATGGAAACCACCTAACATCATAATTTTGCCAGGATTTTCTATGCATTGGGTCTGATTTTGGGGTTTTATGCCTGTGGTGTTGGCATGAAGGTTCAATAAACCAAACAATGCAGCACGTTAAGTCATAAATATCACCGAAGGTGAAGCTTTGCTTGCCTTTAAACTTTTGCTTTGAAGTAAATCCTTTCCAAGACTTATAAACATTGGCACAGGGAGGACACCAGAGCTGAGGTGCTGCCCTGGCTGTGAACAGCTCTGTATTTTCAGGCACTAGGACTGTCACATAGAAGGAAATCAATACATTTCTACAAATGTAAATATTTTTGTCAGGCTAATGGAGGTTGGCCTTATAAAGCATGAAGTGTTTGAGGGGAGTGCTTGGTCAGCACTTCCTCCCCTCAGCTTTCAGGGAGCATGCAGGGCAGACGGCACACGTCCGGATACAGCAGGCGCGGGGTAGTCCTGAGATGCCCCAGTGGCCTTTTTCCCCCTGTTTTGTTGCAGAAACCTCAAAGCAGGCTGTGCTAAAACCATTGACAGGGAGTGGAGGCAAAAGGGAATGAATCTGAATGATTTCAGCCTGTACCTAGAGAAGAGTAAAATAAGAAATTATGGGATTGCTGTTTCTCTTTGGTACAAAGAGATCAAATGTAGGTCTTCTCTACTAACACTCTGCACCTCAGGCCAAAATTAATCCATGCCAGCATCCAGCACCTAAGCAAGATGTCTAAGTAGAGATCACCATCATAGTCTGCTCCATTGGCCACCAGATGAGCTCCCTGATGCATCTCTACCAGCCCTGCCAGAAGGCAATGCAGTCCAGCTGAGGGTGCAGCTGGAAAAGTCTCCCTCCCTCCCTGACTGTGAGAGGGCACCATGACAAGCCCATCCTTAAAACAAGCAGCCCTTGCACCTAACTGAGAGACATGAGGTGGGTCTGGGCAGCCCAGCTCAGTGAGTGGCCTGATGGCATTGTTCACTTCACTGCAGCCTGAGCACAGTGAAAGAGAGGAGTGTTTATGGTGATAAAAGGAAGACATTGATGCTGCTCCTCTCTATCCTTTGTCCAGTACGATGAGATTAGCTCAGCTGGTTAGAGCATAGTGCTAATAATGTCTAGGTTGTGGGTGTGATCCCCAAATGGGCCATTCACTTAAGAGTTGTACTCTCTTTGTGGGTCCTTTGCAACTCAGAATAGTCTGTGGTTGAAGTGATCTGTGGTTTAAGTATCTTCCCGAAGCTTTTTATACTCCTAGTCACAGAATCACAGAATGGGTGAGGCTGGAAAGGACCAATGGATCATCTGCTCCAACCTCCCTGCTCAAGCAGGTCATCTAGTTGCATTTTTTCATATTTACAAAAATATTATGTAAGGAAAAGATTAGGATGACTCAAAGTGAAAGCTTTAGAAAGACTGAAAATAAGTTTAAAAATTCCTATCTGATTTCCTTCATCTTTTCAGGGCCATTCAGTAGTTACCAGCAAACAGGTAGCAAAAGGCCTGATGTGAAGTTCAAAATTACTCTAACTGCTAATTGTGTGTCCAGTAGAGACCAGTGGGATCAATGACAAGAATGGGACAAGTTTGGGAGCTTGCTGGGGCTGGTTTGAAGCAATCAGGACCTGCTCTGTCCTATCCAGATCTCAGCAGGACTTGCTCTGTCTCATCCAGCACTGAGCATCTTTGTTCCTGTAGCTGCCTTGGTCCGTGGGAGATGCTTGGAGATGTCTCCCAGTGTTTCATTGCTGGAAGAAGTTTCATGGTGTTATGTCACTGGGAGATGCTCTATGGTATTCCCTTGTTCCCCTCCCCAGGCAGATGTGCTGGAATGTGGGACAACATGAGCTGCTGGCCTTCATCCACTGTGGGACAGACTGTCAATGCTCACTGCCCTGAATTCTTTCAGATGCTGACTGGGAAAAAAGGTAATGCTAAAATGATGTTTTCTCACCTAGATGTTTTATATTAAACATTTATTTATTAAACACTTTAATTTTTATTTCTTTACAAAGATGCCACACTCAGATCTGAACTTGAAATGAATTTTTTTCCCTCTTCTTGTAAAGAGCAATAATTACTTATCTGGTCTGCTTCCCCCTCTAAGATGAACATGAAAAAGCCTGGAATTAAAGTAGCTAGATGTTTTCTAGCCAGATGGAAAAAAGTGCAGTAATTAAATGCTATCCTGAAAAGCATGGTTTCTTAAGGAAAAGGGTTTTCTCCACTCAACTTCTGTATTTATTTCTGTCTTTCCCTTTTAATAACTCCTAGAGCCAGTGGCTGGCCCCAGAGGAGCTTGATGGGGACAAAACTTCACACAGCATTAGGTTCACACGAGTTTTGGCAAAACATCCAGCTAGGCAGGCAGAAAAGATCCCCTTTTTTGCCTTCATTAAGAGGAAATCTGCTCTGGGGATTTCTCTCTTGCCTGTGACAGGATCCATACAAGTGACACAATCTCATGGAAATTCAGGTTTCATGGGTCACCAAACAATTCACTCAAACAGAGGTGAGCTCAAGCAATGCTTTTTGTCCTTTTTTTTCTGGGATATCTAAGCTAGAAATGAAGTGAAATTTACTCCCAGTAGACTACAGTAATCATGAGCTATTAAGTAAGCCTGCTTTCTGTTCATTTCTGCTTTTCAGTAATGCCTAAGAAATGTGTTTATGTTTCTCTTTAGGGAGTTAATGATTCAAATGAGAAGAGGGTTTTGCATTCTTCAGTTATAGGGCACAGATTAATGAGGTCCAGTACTTACAGAAAAGCAGACAGATTCATTTTATGAAGGGAGGAACAGGAGACAAAGTATTAGATTGTCTAATAAAGATTACATAACTCAAAGGAGAAGCACTTAGTGCTCTTTAAATGAAATCAGACATGAGCCACTCAGATTAAAATAAAAACCTTGCTACTTTCTGTACACACGAACATTATCTGCCCTTTGAGCCCTTTAAGCTGGTTTAAAGCCAAAGGATAAACTACACAAAGGCTTGGATCGCTGAGGAAACCATCCGTCTGGCATCCACTCCAGCACAGTGATCCCGGCCCTCTAATGCAGGAACTGAAATTCCTGCTGGTCCCGCCACTAGAGGGAACTGCTCCCTGCCTCTGGCTTCTCACCGGGGAGGAGAGCAGGAATTTGTACATCCAAAGGTCTTAATTACATCTCAGATGTTCACTCCCTTATCTTGGAGATAGTCAGCTTAAACTTTAGTTGCCCTCCTTATTGAGAAGCTGATAAACAGTAATCAGAGTGACAGTGTTCAAAACAGAACCCCAAGACCTGGTCCATCATCACTGGCATCTTATTTCAGTCTCTGCATCTGGCATTTTGGGTCAAAGTCAGCAATAGTTTAACCTCATTCTCATGGCCACCTTCTTCTTTGCTTTTATACTGTGGTTGGCTTGTGACTCCAGAGTTTATTTACTGCTACAGTCATTGCCCTGTTTGAAACAATTTTGAAAAAGAAAAACAAAGATCTTCTTGCTTCAAAAGAAAAGCAAAGGTTTTCTCTCCTCACCACTCACAAAGCAGATGGGCAGCCACAAATGCCAAAGGCCTATATGTTAAGCCATGTGGATGGCTCTGAGCTCTGCCCACACCCTGGTCTCTGTGCTCACTTCCAGACTTGGATTTGCAGCCCAGACTGTCTGGTCCCTTTCTACATAGCAGACCAAAGAAACAAAATTATCTGGAACCAAGTAACAGAACTGAGCATGGTGTCTTAGGCAGGGAATGAAGGAAGGGGTGACAATCATGAGGATTCAGAGGCAAAGGCCACATCAGATGGTCCCAGTTCCACAGCCATCCCTTTAGCCAGAGCTCCTTCTTGCCTAGGCAATTCCAAAGTACCAGTAAACACCAAGCCAAAGCCTTAGACATATTGCAGACACCCAGTCTGCTCTGAGTGGGGCATGCTGCAGTTTCCCCAGTCTGTGTGTCACTTATAACTCAGGAGCATTGTAAAAATTTTCCTTGTGCTCATCCATACGATGTGCCTGGCACAATCTCTTGTGCAATAGCACGTGCACACCCACACAGAACTTCACCTCCTCTTTTCTCATCTGCTTTGACAGCCTCAAGCACAAAACAGTCACAGGCATGCTTACAAGCACAGTGCTTTGCTCCAAGTTAAGTAAGTGTGTCTTAATAGCTGGTGCTGAAGTAGAGAATCTTCCACCACACCACCCCCTTGCTGGGTGCCAAGACAGGCTGAAGAGAACCTTTTGGGAGAGCTGCTTCTTTCCTGTTATTGCTGCACTGCAGCAAAACATAGAAAACCTGGCTTATAAAGCAAGCCTGGCCCTTTCAAAGATCCAAAGTTGGAACAAGATGTTCAAAACAGCATCAGAATAATAGTGTGATAAGGACACACCCAGAGCTCTTTCCACTCAGGGTTCTAAGCCTGTTTGCTGTGCCTTGCAGGTTTACAGAGGTGAGTTCAAATCAAGTGCAGACATGCTGTCAGGTCACCAGCATTAGCTCAGAGGTAGCAGGAGCCCTGACTCTACCCTGACAATTCCAGCAGGGCTCCAAAGAGAATTAACCATTGCCAAACACTGCTGGATACGCGTCTCCTTCACTTTCCTCAGCACTGCAGGGGTGTTTTGCAAGAGCCAGACACCCTAAAGTCCTCATAGCTAAATGTGTGGGAAAAAGTGGACTTTTATGGTGCCCTCTGGCAAGGGTTGTACTAAGAAGGACTGCTGGTTTCACGTTCCTTTAAATACCTGCAAGCATTGCCATCACTGCAATGAAGCCAGGATTTCACTCCATATTTCTGAAGTATGATTCTAACCAGGCAGATCAATGTGATTAGGACAGTGGGAAGTTGTTTTACTTCTTTGTAAAAGTTTCTCTTCAGCACGTAACAAACATGCCTGCTAGGGCCACTCTCTTCCAATGACATTGTAAGTGGTGCTGGGCAGGACTTCCTACTTCCACTTTAGAGCCAAACATTAATGTGGACAAGCTCAAAGCTATCCTGTTCAGCCATGTGCAGCTTGCTGGGCATTCATCTCACTCAGCATTAGGAGTCTAAAAGTCAGACATCCCAGCAGAAAAGGGACAGACAAACTGCCCTTTATGGATACCAGTACGAAAAATTAGTTGAATTCTGCAAATGTCTATTTTTCTCTGAAGACAGCCCCAAGGGACACAGTTGGACTCGAGTACTCAGCTTTCCAGAAGTTGAGCCTAAGAGAGGAATTTCTTCCTAACCTTTAATTTGCAAGTAAGCAAGGAAATCAACCATGTAAAATAAAGCCCAGTGTGGGGAAAAGACTTTTAGTATTCATTTAAATCTTGCTGAGACTCTGTGACCATCTACAGTTTTGTGTTCTATTTGGAGTATGACAAACCACAGTAAGGAGGTGGGAGCATTCAGCAGAGTATCAGGTTTGCATGAAGCTTGAATCTGTGACTGAACAAGTCATGTGTTTGCTGATCTTGGAATAGTGGCCAAGAAACACCAGATGTACCGAGCAGTATTATTTATGTTGCAATTAATAAAAACACATCCATCACAGTCATCCCTGAATGGGCAAACAATATTATGACCCATACAAGTACACTGGGCAAGTATCAACAGAATCAGCTCAGCTGCATTTTGCCTCCAGCTATGCAGAGTGCACTGCCTGGGGCAGCACACTCTCCTGGCTCTTGGAGCAACCCTACATGGTGACTGAACCGTGAGGACAGCAAAGATAAAACTGGAAATGGTTGTAACCCATTCTGATTTTTTTGTTTTTACCACACAGGATTTGTGTACCGAAACTGTACAAGTGAGGGCTGGTCAGAACCCTACCCGAGACCTGATATTGCTTGTGGCTACAATGTCAATGACACCACCAACGAGGCCAGAGTGAGTCTGAGTGCCCATGAGCACAGATCTGCTGCTCTGGGGCCCTGGGGAGAAACACTTTTAGGAGAGACTGATTGATGTTGTGATTTAACACAGGTGGGGTTATTACTATTGGTGGTTTTCAGCATGAATACTTCCTGCAAATCATTGGAAGTGGTTGCTCAAGGTGAAATTTCAGTAGCTGATTTTACAAGAAAATGTATTAATTAAATAGGAGGAGGGATCCTTCATTTGGTATGGGCTCATCCCTACCAGGCAGGCAAGATAAAAATGTGATTATATGTTCCCCTGCAGCGTTCCTATTTCATGACCCTGAAGACCATGTACACCATTGGATACTGCACCTCCCTTGTGACATTGATGATAGCCTTGGTGGTCCTGGCCTCCTTTAGGTGAGAAAAACCATCTCTGGTTTGGGTTTGGTCAGGACTTCTGGTCATCTCAGCTGACAAAATCCTTCTATTGACTTTCTGGACAAGCTAAAAAATGAAGTATATCTGAAAACATTTACAGATATCAGTGACAAAATTTATCTCTGAACCTGGTTTCCCAGAAAATGTCAGGGCTGCTCATTATATTGTGCTCTCCTTTTCTTTCCAAATCATAGCTGGATGCATGTTGCAAATGGCATTTGCACCAACTCCCTGATGAGGTCTTCCCATGATTTCAGTGTCCCTTGGGCAGAGTTTCTTTCTCCCTGCTGCTCTTTTCCCCACTTGAGGCTGTGGCTAAAACTTTGTTCTAAGTGCCACTGCACTGACTTGTGGTAAAGTGTTTCAGGTTTCTATTAGCAATCTGACATGCAGCTTATCTTCACTCATCCCTGTAACCTGGAATTTGTACTGTGCTGCTTATTCAGTGAAATAATTTCCCTTACAGTAAATGTCAGGGCGGCACCTCTGGGCAAAGGAAACCCGACTACTTTGCAAATTTATATTCAGGCTGCACTGCCTCTGGACACAGACTATGTGAAGATTTAATACAGAAAACACTGCAGGCACAAGTGCACTGCACTGGCAGAATAAATAAATTCATCCAGGTGTGAATAAACACCTTGGGTTCATGTTGCTACAGAAAGGAGGGAGGGAGGGATGCTAGAACAAGCATATTGGCATGAAATCACCATTTTCCTGGCAACATTCAGCTTGTTTTAGTACCTGACTGGAGCAGATATGACTGTAGCTTTTTAAGGTCTTCTCTAGGATGTCCCTCTTGGGAAATGCATTAGTCTTCCTTTCACAGACAGAACAACACTGTTCTTTATTTGTCAGTTTATCACTAGTAAGGATTGAAACCTGTTGTTTGCAGCCACAGGTTCCTTATGTTGGTGAGGAAAGTCACTTCACTGGATCTCTCTCTTGGTTTTTGCAGAAGGCTTCGCTGCACAAGGAACTACATCCACATGCATCTCTTCACTTCGTTCATTTTGCGAGCCTCATCCAACTTCATCAAGGATGCAGTCTTGTTTTCCTCTGAGGACACAAATTACTGTGGGGCATACACGGTAACCCCCTGCTCACCAGCTTGCCCCACCCCTCAATTTCCCAGCAGGATCCTAGCAGGATTTAGTGTACAGGGAAGGAAATCTCCATCCCAGCTTTATGTTCATCATGAGGGGTTATGGGAGAAGAGAGGGATGCTCTGCCCCTTCTCTGAGAACACATTAAATATTGCTGATTTACACTCCAGTGTGAGGCCTGATAGTAAGATATGGCTTGCACTCAAACAGTCTGGGACCTCCCAAATTTTGAAATGTTTTTGCCTTTTTCTTCTTATTGGCAGCAAACTATTTTGAAAATTTGGGTGTGAGGAGGGGTGAGCAACACTGGAGATGATGGTCAATGGTTTAAACTAAAAGATAAGAATTAGGGAGAGGAACAAAAATAGGCTTGTTTTGTTTTGTTTTGTTTTATCCCACTGGTTTTGCTGGATATTTGTTGCGGAAAAATAACATTTTGAGAACATTTTAGTTTGTCTTTATCAACTGCTTTTCTTGGGAAAAAAGGATTGACAATACATTCATACCCTTCTCTAAGGTGATATTTTTGTTACTGGTACTAGGAAGATTGTAATAGTGAAATTCCCCTGAGACAGTAACCTGAATCCAAGTGTCCATGACACATTCAGTTCTTCTAGTGAGGCAGTTGATTAATGCATTTAGGAGTGCCAGCTCTGCTTTCTTGTCATGTGAACCCCTGTCTCGAGGACACCCGTTTAGTCCCCTAATTGCTATAAAATCTCTATTTGCCAAGATTCATTTACAGCTCGCTGTCTCTGCTAGAAGGTAGGAACAAACCCAGGCAGAAGCTAATTATCCTGTCTTTCCTCAGGCTGGCTGTAAGCTCACCATGGTCTTCTTTCAGTATTGCATCATGTCTAACTACAGCTGGCTCCTGGTGGAAGGACTGTACCTCCACACTCTCCTGGTGATTTCCTTCTTCTCGGAAAGGAAGTTCCTCTGGTGGTTCATCGCCCTCGGATGGGGTACTGGTTCTCCCTTCAGTGAGGACAACTGGGTTTTTTCTGCCTTTGGCATGGACTTGTGAAGCAGTAACTGCTTTTTCCAATTGCAGGTGCCCCAGCGGTGTTTGTGGCTGCATGGGCAACTGCACGACAGCTCCATGAAAATATTGGGTAAGTGGTGTGGAGTGGGGGAAGCTGGCATGCCAGGGAAAGCATGCTGCCCCTGTGCAGGCTGTTCCATGGGGTCCTGCTCATTTCTGATTGCTGGGAGCAAGTAAATCACTCAACATCCTGCTGTGGTGGGAGCCTGCATCCTAGAGTGGGTGTGAGTAGAGGTACAGCTGAGCAACATGAGGAAAAGCTTCCAATTCCGTTTGGGCATTTTCAAGGGTAGGAGGTAGCCTTCAGGTATGAATTCAGACCACATGTTTTCAGTATCTGTATTTGACTTTCTGAACAGTGAAACTTTGTTTCTTTCTCTTTCCCTTTCAAAATTTTGAGCAGTGTTTGTACTTTAAGGGAAGGACTTATTTCTGTCCGGTGCAGGTGGGCAGCTTTCTGTCAGACACGTTGTACCACTCAGTGAGAACAGGAAATTAGTTTTGTAAAAAAGAGAATAGGGGCCTATCCAAGGTGCAAAACAGACTAAACCTGTTTGAAAATATACCGATGTTTTGATAACTGACTGCACCCTCTATTTTTACAGGTGTTGGGACATTAACACTGATGCCAATACCTGGTGGATCATTAGAGGCCCCATAGTTGTGTCTATATTTGTAAGTCTTTTCTGGGACAAGCAGATTCAAATTGTATTTTCAAATTCTGTGAAGTCACAGCTCATCTACTCAAGATGCTTTAGAAGTGTGTTAATGAACTGATCTTAGGCATGTGTCTGAACTGGCGTGACCCATGAGTTACTGCTTAAGCAACTTCTGCTCAGCAGGACTTAGTCAGTAACTAATGCCCCAAAGCTAAATCCACAAGAAAAGCTAGAGTGTCCTCCCAAGAAGCAAGTGCCTGAAGAAGATCAGGTTTCCACATCCTGTTGATTTCACATGAACTTGGCTGTTTTGTGGAAGCTTGTTTTGGACTGTTTCAAGGAAAGCTCCAGAGGAGAAATGAGTGGCTGTACATTTCAGTACAATTACTTTTGTGTCTGCTGGTCAATGCCTCTCTCAGCAAAGCCAAAACCAACTTGCCTTACATGACCACTGGCTTTTGTTTTCAGGAATGAAAACAGTTCACAGGCTGCAGGCACCACATGCTAGTGGACAGCACTGAGGCACTGCTCAGTGAATTAAGGCACAGGCATTGGAGCTCAGAGTGAGCCTGCCCAGTGCAAGGCAGTAGTGATGACAAGAGCAGTTTGGTGTGTATAATACTCAGCACCTGTGTTTTGAGCATTTGCTGGTATTCTCCTTCAGAGCCTTAGGTACCAGGGGCCTGGAGCTGCTGCTTGGGATAGCTCTGCCCGATGAAGATGCTCTGGGTCAGACCATGCTGCAACGACCTGTCTGAAACCCTAGCCCAGAAATGTGAACTGCTGGTTATTCTCAAGTAACCTTCTGACACTCCAAGTGAAACCCCAAGGGCTGCTTGAGGTTTTCACGTTTCCAGTAAGAACCATTTTGTTTGCAAAACACAAACTGCAACAACTTGCACACTTCTCAGAAACCCAGGCAGCAGAGATAGTGGGTTAAAGTTCTGCTCCTATTGAGCAGGGAGCAACCCTGCATCCCCACAAGACAAGCAGCAGACCCCACATGTGATTTGGGATCAAGTTAACGAGGTCATGGCATCTATTTTTCTTTATGAAACAATCCTCATGCTAGGAGCCACCCAGCTATATATAAAAGCCAAGGAGACCCAGGCAAGACAAAAAGCACAATCTTAGTTTATCTTTTGGCGGCCCCCACCCGCTATCGCCTCCCAAGTGTCCTCAGAATGCTGATCCTGCCTTGTTTAGCTACTGAGGGCAGAAGCCTCCTGCATGATTCTGCAGGTTTTCCTCAAAAGAGGCTTTACTCAAGCCCGTAACCAAACAGAGAGCCAGATCTTAAAACCCCAGATCTAATCTCTGTATTCCTCACAGCCTTCAGCAGTTGAAAGGGCAGAAAATCAGCACCGATAAACACCTTTGTGCTCCCAGGCTCTCGCTCATTCCTGCGCTGCCCGCGGGCAATTCCTCCGGGCAGGAATCCCAACGCTCCCTCTCCCCTGTGGTTTTTATCAGTGAAAATGCCCGCTCAACCAACGGCTCTTCCCTGGCCTAATGGGCTAAAAATCCCAGAATACCCAGACCTGAATCTCCTTTGCACCCCACCACCCCTGAGGTATTTCTTGCCTTCATGCTCCCCACCTCTAGCTCGCCCCATCTCCACTCCTTTCCTCCTCCCTCCCCAGCTTCCCCAAACTTCCAGCCCTCTCCAGACTCCCTCAGCGGCCACAGCTGCTCCCTTTCCATCTGGTAACTTTAAGGAACTCGGGGATTTTCTGTCTGTCCCATCTCCTGCAGACCCATTTTTTAGGGAGACTCACAGCCCCGAGCGCTGCTGCCATGCCCCCAGCGCGCTGGACCCGCCGCGAAGAGGATGCGCCTCTGCAATGGTGTTTGCCGGCTCAGGGAAGGGTTAAGGGCCAGCCGCAGAGCAGCGGGCTGCAGAAGGGCTACAGCTCCGCAGGCTGTGCCAGCCAAGGGCAGATCAGCCCGAGGTCGCTCCCCACGGGACAGACAGACAGACAGACACGCTCAGGCGGCTCTACCGCCCCTGCAACTCCCACTCTTTGCCTGAGGGTCCAACGAGCAGAAACAGCTATTGCCTCATCTGCACCCAAACTGAGCAGATCAGCATTTTTATCTGATATCCACCCTTCGAGACGGGGAAAATGCAAAAGGAAGAACTCCAGTGTCGACTCTCTCCTCTCCCCACTTTTAACTACTCTGCCTCGGGATCCCAAACCACACGGAGGGTTTTTAGCAGGGAGCAAAGAGCACTCGTAGTCCCAGTTAGCAAGTGATAGTGATGGCTCCAGGGCTGCCCCTTTGCTGGCATCCAAAGTGGGGCCAGACTGGGCAGAGGCTGTTAGAACCCACAGCCAGAGGGGACTGAACCGATGCTCCTGGTTTCCCTGCCCTTTGGTGATTTGCCTGGATAACAAGCCCTGACCATCTCCGTAACTAAAGCAAACCAGCAGGGAAAGCAGCCAGCATCCAAGCCAAGGGTGGCCAAGCAGGCTGGAGAAGCAGGAACAGAGACTGGGATGGGAACATGGACTGAGGCAGGCCAGCCCCAACCCCTCTATTCTTTCTGCTCTGTCCAAACCCCCCAAAGTGGCTCTGCTGATACCTGCCAGTTACCTAAGTGGATACTGGGTTTGTTGTTTGGTGGGTTGCTTTTGTATTCTTACTTTGTTTTTATTTTTGTTTTCAGATTAATTTCATCCTCTTTGTCAACATTTTAAGAATCCTGATGAGGAAGCTCAGCTCCCCTGAAAAACGGAGCAGTGATTTCAACCAATACAAGTATGTCCCTTATATCCCTTATAAGACATTCAAGGCGACCGGAGCATTTCTTGCTCCTTCTACACCAGCTTTTCCCTCTGTTTTCATTCTCAGGAGACTTGCAAAGTCAACACTCCTCCTCATCCCCCTCTTTGGGGTCCACTATATCATCTTTGCTTTTTTCCCCGAGGATGCAAGCAGTGGCACAATGGAAATTCAGCTGTTTTTTGAATTGGCTCTTGGATCATTCCAGGTAATATTTGACAAGCTATTATTTCTTTAAAATAGGAAAAAGAGGTAGAACATATAACTCTGCTACAGACATGAGTTTCCAATGGCAAAGCCAAGCTGTCTGATTTCCCTTGAGATGCCTCATCCCCATTCAAAAGCTGAAACTGCAATCCTGTGACCACGGTTCTTTTATCTTTTAGGGCTTTGTTGTGGCTGTACTTTATTGTTTTCTTAATGGTGAGGTGAGTTTCGTGAGTATAACATTCTTTTTTATTGCTGAAGCATGCCTCGTTAATCAGTGGGATACATCCCCCAATGAATTACACATTTTGTCTGAGGGTTTTCTTCCCAGCTACCTAACATCACTCTTGAAATTCCTCCTAGACCAGGCAAGCCTAGGTAATTGTATGCCAGATGCAAACTTCACCCCTCAACTACTGCAACCCTTTCATAAATCAGATAACATTATTAGTGTCTGGGAACTGAGGGTGGGAGCACCATCCCTCACACAGTCACGCTGACAGCCGATGGTTCTGACATATGACACCATTATCTGCCACCCCATCCATGGCTGCTTTATTTACTCAGTCCTTAGGAGGGAATGTATCAAAAGCTATACCCAGTCCAAGTTTATTAGGATTCTTATAAGGTAAAGCTTTCAGTAGAGGGATTGTTTCCATTGTAGTTGCATGACAACTCCCAGGCCTCTGGGCTAGAACTTGCACTCTGAAATGCTGCTGCTGGTAGAGGTGGGGGGAAACATACAAACATACCAACCTGGAAGATGTAGAGCTAATTGGAAGAGGGGGGAAAAAAAAAGCAATCCAGTGCCTAAGAAACAGTCACTTTGAAATAAAGGAGGGTTTTAAAATACTCAGACTGATCTGTCAACAGGGTTCAGAAAAAATGGTTTTGAAAAGAAAATCTGCATTTTTCTTTTTTACCTTAGACTGCCAAAATGTCCTGGTTTTACATCTAAAATTAAAATTCTGGAAAAATCTAAACCAAACCCTTCCTAAGGCCAGCTAGGTTCTGTGAACAGTTTCACCTGCAACTAAATAGAAAGTTGTGTGGCTGCAACAACAGTATCACTAGAAGCGTCAAGAAACAGCCCTACCTTAACCCCTTCAACTGGGGTTTAAATAAATAAGCCCAAACTATAGCAAAGGTAACCCACTCTCATTTTCCTGTTACGTTGCTCTCTGCAGTGCAGAACTCCAACATAAACTAGCTGAACTAAGTATTTTGTGGCCTTCCTGCCTAGGTTCAGCTGGAAGTTCAGAGAAAGTGGAGGCAGTGGCATTTAAGCAAGCACTGGCGACAGCACCTCAGCACCTCAGCGAGTAACGGAGCGAGCGGCTTGACCCAGGAGATGCAGATGGTGAGGGCCAGCCCAGCAGAGCGCAGGAGAGGAACCCTCCAAAGGTCAAGTGTGCTGTAGCTCTGTGCACCTGAGGGGACCCCCACGCTCAGATGCACATGGCTGAGTCCCATGGGCTGAGCTGGGAGCCCTGTGTCCATGTCCAAAGCGGGATTCGGCTGTGGATCAGCAGTTCTTGGAGCACATCTCTTCGTGTATATCCTGTGCAGCACCATGGTTATTCTGCAAAGCAAAATGGGCCAAAATGTTACGCTCTTCCTTGAGTTTCTTCCCACAGTGATTTGTGTTTCTTTCCACACCTGCTGCTAGTTCTACCTTACATGTGACCTTCCATTTTCTATGTGGCTCTCCAGCATGTTCCAGGCTAAGACAGGCTGGTGTTTTTTTGATGTTCTTCATTTTTTTCTGCTGCAGAAGCTGGGAGGACATTGAGTTTTGTATGATGAAGGTTACATGCCAGCTTCCATGGGTTTGAAATGCAAAATTAATTAATCCCTAGAATTTATCAAGGTTCAAAGCCTTTCTGTTGTGGTGATGGATGAATGGATGATGGACACTGAGAACATAAGGCACAGCTGAGCTCCACTTTCCTCTCTGACTGCATATCCATTGCTCCAGTGACAGTGACAGGCTCAGACAGGTTTGTGCCTTTACCTCTTTCAGCAGTGGAGACCTTGGGAACAACGGTGGTCCAGTTTGGATATTTGTATTTTGAAATGGTAACAAAGATATTACAACATATTCCAAGGGTGACCAAAAAAACTTCAGTAAAATAGCTCATCCCTATTGTTTCTGTACCTCTGAGACTTGACCAGCTTGTATTTGAAGGGAAGAAATGAAAGCTCTTGAGACATCTAAAGGTCAATTGAACTGGACAATAGAAACTATCTGGTGAAAAACAATGCCATAGTGACTACCAAAAATCTCTTTAGAGTCTACAGTCCCTCTGTGTACTAAAATCTGTGAGGCTGTGCACTGTAATATGCTGTCAAAAAGTATCTGAGCTATCACAGCTTTAGGCTCTTAAGGACATAATTAAGATTTCCCTGTTTTGAGTGGGAAAGGGATAAAATAATTCATCTGACAAATGAAATCAAATCTCCTACTTGATTTTGTATCCACATTTCCCTAGCTGGGGTGATTTTTGGCTGGGTTTCTTCAAGGGCAAAGATGCTTGAACTGAAAGCAAATGGTGTTTATCACTTCTCCGTCCTCCCGATCACCTCCAAGACATTGGCAAAACATGCATGGCATGTCAAATGCTGCCTGAGCAGCATTCCCCAACCCCCTCTAGAGCCAAAACTGCTCAAACGAGCTTTTAATCACACCAAATGCCTCCATGGCAGGCTTCTGCCATTTTATCAGAAGACAAACATGCAGAGAAATTCAAAGGATATATTCAAGCTTAAATTACCTGTACTGAAGCAGGTTTTTGAGCGATGTTAGCTCTCTTTGAAACTCTGAGATTCAGGAAAAAAGTGTTTTTGTCACTGGCAGTGCTGACAGTTTTCCCACAGCCTCGCTGGTGCAGCAGGTGCTGCGGGCAGCAGCACACGCAGGGCAGCCAGGAGAGCAAGGGCACTCAGCAGCAGGGAGGGCTTGGTGGTTGCTCCTGCCGGGTTGGCTTTCTTGGCTCATGCAGGTCACCCAGCAGAAGGAGAGTTGAACCTCTTCACAACCAGGAAAAAAACCACCGAGATGTAAAGCTGTAAACTGGCAAGTGTTTCAAGGAATTAGTTTAAACTTCTATTTTTGGAAACAGCAAGGTTTCATGTTGGCTTTGTCCTTTAAAAATCAGCCAAAACAATCGGAAGGAAGAACAGGAGCAGGATCAGTCCCATGACCAAAGGAGAAGTGAAAGCCCCTCCCTGAAGGTTGGAATTAAAGATCTCACTTTTTGCTGACTCACCAAGCCAAGCAGAGCCTCCAAACTTGACAGGGATTCACTCTGTCCCACTGCATTTAGCAAGTCATATACTTCCGAAAAAATGTAACATTAATTTTCTCTCTGGCCTAAGAATGAGACCAAGGAGGGTGAAACAACTGGTATGTTCCCTCTCTGAGAATTAAACATTCATCCTTCAAGCCAAAGCAGATGTTTGTTTTAAATGCAAGTGCCTCCATCCAGCATAAATGAAGAAATACAGATCCAGAGATACAATAACATGTAATTAATTAGATCTGATGCAATTATTGGCTCTCACATGAGCCAGTGTAAGAGCTCAGCCCTGCAGTGCATAGTTAGGACCAGCACAAGACTGGGAGGGGCCCAGGCTGAGCATGACACCTATTTGTGCAGGGGCCTGCCACATGCCCCAGAAAGAAATACTGCTGGTTTTTGTATTTTAAAAAACCCAGTTCTAGCATAAATTATTGTTTTATATGGCCATTTTGGCTTTATTTATCTCGCCTGAAATGACCAAGAAAAATGAATTATTCCCAGATTCTGTATAACATGTTCACTTCAGGCATCAAGCACAAGCCTTGTTTGTAAGAAGAGCTGAACAACTCCACAAAAACTCCTGGATGTCAGCTGGAATTTGGAGTCCTCGGGAAGAGCATGTCCACTTGGGAAGATACCAGGAGCAGGCAGCCCCTGGAGTTAGGATGCTGTGACCTTGTCCTGGTTTCTGCTGGCAAGAAAACAACTTCTGTCCTGGAAGCTGCTGCCAACCAGCGCCACGGGGGAATGGGTTCTCCCCTCCCGCATCTCCTGGGCAGGCACTACAAAGGCTCCCTGCCCTGCTGGGGATCTTGCTTGTTTAGCCGTGCTGAAGGATGCTGGAGGAAAGAGCTGCTTAGCTCTGGGGACATTGACACGTTTGTAAGCAGATGAATAGGAGCAGGAGAGCAGATCTCAGGGAGCAATGCAAAAGCAGATGAAGGCACAGAGGGTGAACACAAACTCCATATTCATAAAGCCCACCCACTTTCCTTTCATTGCACTTGCTCCTGGGTATTCAATGTAATATGGTGGTTTTAGCAGTAAATAGGACCTGAGCAGCACCTTTCACACAAGTAGCTGTCATTGTTCAGGGACACCGGTGACAGCCTCTGGCTATTCAACCCAGATGCCCTGAGGAGCCAGTTGTCCTTCTGCCAGCCAGCAGGAGCACCAGCAGCCTAAGAGCTGATGAATTTTAGAGGAAGTCTTTAATGGATTTTCTTTCCAACACTGGCAACAAGGAAGTTCCTAGCAAAACTGTGAAGCAAAAACCAATAGTTGCTCAGTGAACAATTACATTGTGCAATGCCCGGGGAGCTGAAATGGGCTGTTTCAGAAGGGCTGGTACCGATTCAGTGGGGCTGGGTCCAGTGAAGGTGAGAGGCCTCAGGAATTCAGGCAACACCCCTTCCAGGACAATGCCTGGGGCAGACCTTGTTTTCACTCAGAAATGAGGCCCTTCTTGCATGTGCCAGCTGTCTTAGAAGGTTGAGAAGAAGGGCTATTATCAGCTTACCATAGGCCCCAGCAGAGGGAACGAGAAAGCAGGTGAGGACAGTCATGTAATATATCTTTGTAATCACCTTTCTGTGGCTTGAAAAAGCAAGCAAGGCTCAACCCCATTCCTGGTGTCCCTATGAGCACAGCTGATGAAGATTTTGGAGACTTAAAATCAAAATAACATGCTCTAGAGGACCCTGCTGGAGCAGGGAGGCTGGACTAGATGACCTCCAGTGCACCCTTCCAACCTCAACCATTCTGTGATTCTGGAAAAACACAGTCCAGGCAGGAAATTTCCCTAGCTAGCATGCCCTGTATCAACATTTCCTTATTCTTATCCACAGGCAATGGCTTGTGTACAAGTGTCTAATTAAAGTTAGTAGCTAAGTCTAAACGGCTCATTAACAAGAAGTGATGTTCATTACCCTGCTTTTAAGAGATGTTAAACTGAGACAGGCCAACGACCTCTCCTGTTGGAAAGAGAACACCAGGTGCTAATTAACTTGAGATTACATAAACTAATCCAGTGGTGTAGCTGGGAAGCTCTTTTCCTGACACTTAACCAAACCTGCTAATACAGTGAGCTCTGAGAAAAACAAACACATTTGTACTCAGATACCACTCCTTGCAGGCCAAACAATCAGAGCTGAGGAAAAGAGCAAGGATGCTTCAGACACGGGGTGCAGTGTGGGAACAGGAAGGTGAAGGACACAGGAAAGGGCTCTTTAGCTGGTAAACAGAGCACATGCAACAGCAGGAAGTCATTAAAGCGCCTACAAGGTTATCTCAAATTCCCACGAAGAAACACAGCTGACTGCCCTTCTTGTTTTGCAAGACAAGAAAGCAGCGCTGGCTTCTTGGGCTGGTGCAGACACTGGAGGGAAAAGGAGAGGGGAGTGTGCAGCGGCCTCAGTTCCCTGGGTCAGAGTTTGGCAGAGCACCAAGCCGTCATCTCTTCACCAGTTTAGCTGGGTAGACACACGGAATGGTGCCTGGGAGATTATGTTAAACCTCCCTCATCCCCTTAAATCTGCACCCCAACATCAAAAGATAAAAAGAGTGAATTACAGCAGTTATTTCAAATCAATTTATTTAACAAACTTCAGGAATATTGCTTCACACTTCTAAACGCTTCAGAAAATGAACAGTGACCCACTGCTGCACAGGTTGCACTATATAAGAATCTCCAAGACAATCAACTCTGTTTTGTAATATTTAGCTGTCAGAATGCATCTTTTCCCAGCATAATTGAGCAGTACTATGCAAAAAAAAAACAGTTGAAAAAAAAGTTACTCCATTTTCCCCAGAGGATTCCCTACCCCCAACAAAAGGCCTCTTCTTCAGCTGGCAGAGGGCATCCTAAAAATCATTCACAATTGCACCACGTCTAGGGTGAACTCAATGGCCAATTGTCCAGCCTCCCTCTAACCCGAGCAGGAGGCACCAGCCTGGAACCCAGTCTGGCTGTGGCTGCCTTCCAAGGAAAGGGATGGAGGCACAGCCTCCTGCTAGCATGAGGGAATGTACTCTCAGAAGTGATTTCCAAGTCTGGATGCCACCAAAGTGTCACTCTGAAGTTGCATTTGTGTTTTGGACAAGCCATAAACACCCTTACATGCAGGGGAACTGTCCTGCCTGACATGGGTGTCCCCAGGCACCACAGCTGAATCACTGGTTAGTTAAGGTACTCCTGGTACATCTGGGAACACCAAAGTGCAACAGCTTGGGACCAGAACTTGCAGGGTCTCTTTGGCCTAAATGGCTCTGCTGAAGCCAACAGCACCAGCTCACACAGGCAGGTGCAAGTTCAGCCCAGCAGAATGTCTTCAACAGTGCCATGCAGCAAATGAAAGGCACCTTCACACACAGACACAGTCACAGTGAGGTTTTCCAGAGACACAGGCACAAGTCCTTGTCCTCGAGGATGGGCCAAGGAACCCCAGCAAAGCCCCAAACATCACAAGAGCTTCGGGAGCTGTCTGGGTAGCACAGCTCTGCATCATGCTGACAGAAAGATGAGCAGATTCACGTGCAAAGTACAACTGGCATGGTCCAGAGCAAGCCAAGTCTGAACCTGCATTGCAAAATGGACTCAGGAGTGTTGTCTTAAGAAGTTACAGAAGTCCAAGGTGGAATGGAGACTGTCCTGAAAGCAAGCACAGGAGCACATTCATCAGTGTGGTACATTCCAGCTCAGGCACAGCTTGAGAGTCTTAGCTATCAAAGACAAAGCTGTTTACTCATGGCTCACGTACACAGGCTTTTTGACCTCTGTGCTATGATGCATTTGTTTCAGGTGAAAAACTGTGTCAAACTTGTTGCACAGGAAACTAAAACCTTGCTCAACAGACAAGGTACAGGGATGAAACATGTAGAAACATTTGTTCTAAAACAAGGATATGAGCAGCTTTACCAGTGGATACAAAGCAAACAGTAAACCAGAAACCCTGAAATATTCTAAAGACATTTTTAACTGTGAGCAACTGAGTGCTGAGTGTTGGACAGGGAGAACACATGTAGGGCAATCCACTCTACAAAGGAGGTCTTCTCTCCTTTTACATAAGACACCATGGAGAACTTCAAAGCTGTAGCAATTTTAGAGATCTTGACTCAGACATTGGCAGGAGGAAGGCCAGCCTTAGTATAATAATTTTGGCCAGGTCTCCCAATGTTTCTACCAGTGGTGACAGATTAGAGCTGCACCCATCAGCCCCTCCTTAGGCAATCACGGGCTGCTTTTCCTCCCAGGCTCACTGTTAGTCAGAGGAAGAAAGGGACTGATCTGGTCAGGAGGATCTAGGGCTTTCTCCTCCCATAAGAAATGCTACAGGAGACTCAGCTACAGGATAAGCACTGCCCCAGTGGAAACTGTGATAACCAAAACACATCCCAGAAGTTGTGGTGGTCTCTGCATGGTCTGCCCAGCCACAACAGCCCATGAAGCCTCTGCAGAGTTTGTCCCTCTTGCCCCAAAAAACCCAAGAGCAATGCCCTGTTACCATAAACTGTGCAAGGGTTGTGAGACAGTCAGTTTGGTTGACCAGCTGGCACATGTCCTTCAGGGGTGGCAGGAGAGTGGTGACACTGGGGACAGGCCACAAACACAGGGACATGCACTGCTGCCTGAGGAAAGCAGCACATCCTTCCCTCTACACCTGCCCAACACCTACCCCTGGCCCCAGGTCAGCAACTCTGTCTGAAGTGTCCCCAAAAACTGACCAAGAACAGAACAGATAAAGGGAATGTGCCTGAAGGAAACAAAACCTGTGACCAGATCAAGTTCTGTGTGCCTTCTCTTTTGAAAGAAAAATGAAGAAGTAAGATCCAGTGAAGAGTTTCAGTGCTCCACACCAGTGAGCATGGCCAGGCAGAAATCATCTGTCCATAAGGCAAAACAAACCCATGAGATACACCAAAGCTGTATCACACTCTTCACAGGCTCCAGAATATGAGGAAAAGCACAGCAACACCAAATCCACAGCAGTGCCGGTGTTGTGCAAGCCTCAGGTCAACATGTGGGATAGATTGCAGTCTTCCAAATCTCTGCGTGTTTAGGAGAACACACTCTGCTTTGATCCACTTCTCCAGAAAACCATATTGCAGTAGCAGCCAGTCCCAGTCTGTTTGGCCGGCGCTGCTCAGCTCTCCACACTGACCAGTGGGTGGGTACAGGCATCAAGACTGACTCATGCTTCCCCTCCTTGCACACAAATTAAGACAGGGCATCCTTTTCAAACTTCATTAGACTCTCTTTCTTCCAGTCTAATTGGCAAAGCTGATTACACAAAGGCAGAGGTACATCCTTTGTGCCTAGATTTTGCCTACCCCGCTCCTGAGGTGCGTGAGGCTGTTGATGTGAAGTCCGCTGATTCCATTAAGGAAGAAGAGGAAGGCAGCAATGAACTCACACCAGTATGTCAGCGTGAAGCCTGTGAAGGTGAGGTGATCCTTCACCAGGATGGAGAAGCTCAGGACACCAGTGGCTGACAGCAAAAAAGAGACGAGGATGAGAACAGAGCCCATTGCCCATTTCCGCCTTGCATTGGCATCATCACAGACTTGGGACACCATCAGCAGCTCCAACCCAAATATGGCAACCACAACAGCAAAGGACACCATGCTCCTGATGGGAATCACCCCCACGCTCAGCCCCTCCACCTGGGCCAGCCTGAGGTCTGTGACACACTTCAGGACGCTGTCGTTGCCAAGGGTGCAGAAGTGCCACAGTCCGAAGAGCTGCCCCCGCGCAAAGAGCCAGCGGCCATCGCAGATGGAGATGGACGACAAGACCACGGCTATGGCCACGCACAGGATGATCAGGCTCCTGATGAGCGTCTCAAAGAAGGATTTCTGTGGTCGCCGGTGTGCCAGCAGCTGCTGCACCTGAAAGGAGAGCGTGAGGAAAAAATGTAACAGAGCTAACAGGGCTACTTCGGGGTGAAATGAAGCCAGAGGACAAAGCTGTGGGATTCAGTATTTGAAAATATTTACTTGTGCACATCAAACTCCTTCTCGCAGGGGAAGGCTGTACACAGGAGAAAGGAAGGGTGGGTGAAGCTCTCCCAGTTCCCTGGCTGCACAAACAATGCTCCCACGTCAAGGCCTGGGACCGGGATCACAAAAGCTCTTGGCTGAACCAGGTCCCTGCCCCAGGTCTTGCGGCACAGCCTCCTGCTGTGGCAGGGCTCCAGGAAGCCACCGGCCCCTGGGAGGATGGGGGCCGGTGCCTGGGACGGGGGAGGCGGCAGCAGCGGGCTGGGGGGGGCTCCTAGTTCCCAGCACGGCCCTCCTGAGCTGCAGCCGGCCGCTCTCTCCTCCTTCCGCCGGCAGCAGCAGCGGCCCGGACCTCGGTCCTCACCCCGGGGTCGCACGGCTCAGCTACCCCGGGAGCTGAGGGGGGAGAGCGGGGGGAATCTTCGGCTGCAGCCCCCGCGGACCCGCCTGGGCAGCGCACTTCCCCTCCTGACCGAAACCTCCAAGTGACCCGAGATGTGATGGAAAGTCGAGCCGAGAGCCCCCAGCCCCCTCAGAGAGCCACGTGCGGCGGGGAGGGGGGAGCCGCGGCCCCGGGGAGCTGCCGCCGGCCGGAGAAGGCGGGAAAGGGAACCGGGCCGGCTGCGCCCCGCGGCTCCGGGCAGGGGGGGAGCGACCCCGGCCGGGCCGGAGCAGCAGCCCCGCGGCGGGCGGGCGGGAGCGAGCGGCGGACGTACCTGCGCCCCGATGGCCGTCATGCTGCCGGCGGCGCCGAGAGGCGCGGGCGGGCTGCGGCCGCCGCTCTTTATCTCCCGGAGGGCGGAGGGAGGGCAGCCCCCCCGCCCGCCACGCCCGCGGGGCCGGGGCGCCCTCGGGGCCCCCCCGCGGCTGAGTCAGCAGCGCGGCCCCGACGGGCGGAGCCG
The DNA here is from genome assembly GCA_024865655.1 of Emberiza elegans. Classification (NCBI taxonomy): domain Eukaryota; kingdom Metazoa; phylum Chordata; class Aves; order Passeriformes; family Fringillidae; genus Emberiza; species Emberiza elegans. Next base: position 25,531,431 of record JALJVW010003518.1, read on the forward strand.
AGCCGGGCCGAACCGAACCGAGTGGAGTGGAGCGAGCTGCTGCCCCACAGCCGGCGCGGCGGGGACGGCGCTGCTGTGGCCGGGGCACGGACCTGCCCGAGCCCGCTGCAGAGCACGGCTCCGGCAGGGAGGTGTGCCGGGCGGTGGCGGTGCCGCTCGCCGCGCTGTAGCCTCACCCCGGCCCGTGTCCCCGCGTGTCGCCGGGGGCTCGCGGGTGCCCTGCCGCCAGGAGCAGCCTGTGCTGTGCTGTGCTGCGGTGCCGGGGCACGGAGAGGCTGCCCCGGCCCTGCCCGCTCGCCCGGGACACCGCAGGAGCCGCCGGCAGCGGCTCTGGGGCGGCGGTGATGGACTGCGGTGACACCCGGCCCCGGAGTCCCCTGTGGGTACGGGAGCAGCCCGCGCTGCCCTCGCTGCCCGGGCCCAGCCGGGGTTTGTTCCCGGAGCCGTTCGGCGCCGGCTCCGGGGCGGCGATGGCCTCGCACCTTGGGCTGTGTGCGCGCTCTTATCGCTTCCAGCCCGCTCTGCCTTACCTATCTCTACCTGTACTGTCAGCAAAAACCTCTCTGCTCATAATGGTTTTGCGCCTTAGCTCTTTTTCTCACTCATGTTGTGCCATGCTCTAATGAATTACTGACTAGTCTACTTTTTTTTTTTTTTTTTTTTTTTTTTTTTGTCTGAAACCGCTTTTAAAAAGCTCAAGAAAGCTGGGTGTTGCTGTGTCATCAGAAACTCTTGTTTTACTGCCAAAATCTGATTTTGACTCCAGCAGAGTCTGAGGTCCAGTGGACAGCCCCACGGGTTGTTGTTCTGGGCCTCCCTCATATTCACAGGGGTCAGAATTTGGCCATTCCCTCTCTAGCCAAAAGGCGTTGGAAGGATCTCCTTCTCCAATATGGAGTGGTAGAAGTTATTGTTACTTTACCCTTCTTGCACTTCAATTTCTGAACTAATCATCTGTCCATATAGATTGTCTCATTATTTAAATCTCTATGCAATTTCACAAGGATTTGCTGTGCTTCCTTTAAAACACCATTTATGTCTGCTGTGATCTGTCTGGGGTTTTCTGTAACACTTGCTAGTAAGAGTGAGAGTTCTGAACAACATTTACTTCAGTATTCATATTTTAATTTTAAGGATAAATGTGGACCCTTTTATTTCTCTCCTCCCGCAGAATCTTTTGTTTAAATGTTTCTCTACAAAGTTGTATACAATGTTAGATTATATTTCTATCAGACACAGAATTGAGATTTTTTCCCCTTTTGCTACTCATGGTGAATCTTTGCAAGGTCTGTTGTCAAAACTTATTTTGTGGGTTTGTGGTCAACAACATATTTTGTTTTCTGAATGTGCTATCCAAGCTAGAAAACTTGATGCTTGCCACATCCCTTTCATCTTAGGTTCACCAGTTGACAGAAGATTTTTATGAACATCCTTAGCTCCTTATTCCACATGTCAAACAGCGTTTCTGCATTGCATGTGCAGAGTGATTACATGCATTTGCTGTTATACCCTTCCACTTCAAAGTTCGAAATTCAACAACATATATGTTTTTTTGGCTCAAAAAGCACAAACAGGTCTTGTTGTCTCATTTGTTGCATGAGCTGAATAAATGCTGCTTGCATGTAATCATGCTGAGCAAACGCAGACTTGGACCTGACAAAATATACCACGTCTTATTTGGTAAAAACCTCAGGTTACTTATGCTTTCTGTAACATTGGCTCAATGCTGCAAAGCATTACGCAATTTGGCCCACAATTAGCAAAATCATTAAGCATAGATCTGCATTTAACACATCTGAGTCATCCTAATGACTTCAGCAGTTAAAAATCTTAACTTTTAACGGTGAGGGGTATTCTGCTGGGCAAGATTTTTTTTTTCCTGTAAAAGCCCACGGTAAGGCTCACATGCATAAAAAGCTTTGATGAATGAGGTAATTAAAGTGGTTACTTTTGGAACCAAAACTGCTTCCCTGTCATACTTGGATTCTTCAGTAAATATATAGTTATGTGCCAAGCTTGTTCTTCGAGGAAAAAGGGTGGTAGGGGATGATACCTTTTCTACAAAGGAGAAAATGCTTTAATGTTTTGTATTTAATTTAGTTTCCCCAAATATAAATGAGAATGAAACTGGACCTGGAATTTTAATGAGCACTGAATAGGCACTTTCAGAGTCACTTTCCTGAAGTCACCCCGGAGAGGATGGTTGTAACAGTGAGTGCTTCATTTCTGCACTTGCCTGGCTGGAAATACATTCTGGTAAAACTGTCTGGGTTTAGAAAGCCTGTGAGAACTCTATACCTTTTTCAAATCTAATGAGTTTATCTTCATTTCTCATTACAAAACAACCCAAAAATACTATGTGACTTTAAAAGACAAAAAAAAAAGTAGAAAATTCCTCTATGCTATATTTGAAAATCATATGTGAAAATGGTATTTTACAATAAAAAGAGCTCAGTGCTGTAAAAGAAAAAACTATTTTTTTGTCTGAAAAATACATCACCTATGTAATAACAACAGAAAAAAATGACCTTTAAAGCACTTTAGAAGTATTTTTGGTTGTGTTAATGTAGAGTTCTTGGTATCTTGCCAGTTTCATTATTTTGTTTAGAAAGTCCTTTTTCTCTATTGTTTAAATAGGCATTTCACATCCTATCCCTGGAGAGAAAGTTTTCGGGGAAATGTGTTCATAAATAATGGAAATTACCAGAGACTGTTGTACAACACAGAAATAGGTTCATCTGGCTCGTTTAAAACTATGCAAAGTTTAACACTGAAGAATCTGTTCCAGCTTTTTTCCTGAAGAAGGTTCAGGACCAAAATCTGAGTGTCACCAGGGGCTTAGGGAACAATTGCCCAGTTAAGTGAAGTCACTTAGAGGTGAAGCAGAACACAAGAGACTGAGGCACCACCAGTCCAGCTTCATCTGACCTTGAAGCCAGTTACTTCTGTAAATGCATTTTACTATTTAATAAAATTCTTTCTGATCACATCTTTAATTTTTGGCATAGCAACTCACCTGATGAGGTATTTAAACCCTCATTTTTGTCAGATCCCTAGTTCAAGGTATCTCTGCAGAGAGATGTGTACCTGATCTTTGAAACAAATAGATCTTGAGTATCTTGCAGAGTGAGACTTTAGGAGGTGTCCAAGGTCTGTACAGGGGGGAAAAAGTTACTTATTTTTTTTGTATCTTCCCAAAGCAGTGAGCATGTAGGAAGTGTTATGAGAAGGAAAGAAGAGGCTGATTGTCTCCTGTCACTGTTCTCTTGCCTTCTCTTTTTCCTGGTAGTAGACTGAAAATCCAGGTTGAAGAAGCTGCATTCAGCTCAGGCTGGGTTCAGCCTAGCTGGGCCGAAACAGCTTCTGGAATGGGGCAAAAAGTCAGCAAGTTGCTGGCAAGCTGCTCAAGCCCAGCAGCCTCTGGGAACTCAGGCAGTCATCCTAGGTGAATCGTGCCCCAGGCAGCAGCATATCTACCAAAAGGGGGTTTGGGTTGTGCCAAGGCCCACAGAGCTCAGACCAGCCCCTTATCACAATTACTTTACCTCAGGATTTCCCTCCATTGCTGCAAGTTATTGCAGCCAAGCGGAAAAAGTCACTGGCATGTAAAAGCTTTAAAGAGGAGAAAGATCCTGGGCCAGATGGTTTCACTTTGCCTCCTACCTGGACAGCTCTGCTGTGCCACAGGAAGGCAGACTGGCCACCAGACAGGGGCTACCATGTGTCCCTGCAGCCCCACTCACTGCTGGCCATGCATGAGAGCCCTGGGCTGCTGCCCATGGTGATAATACCCAGTTATACCCAGCAGCCAGCCCGAGGTCCTACTGCCCATGGTGAAATACCCAGTTATACCCAGCAGCCAGCCCGAGGTCCTACTGCCCATGGTGATCATACCCAGGTATACCCAGCAGCCAGCCCGAGGTCCTACTGCCCATGGTGATCATACCCAGTTATACCCAGCAGCCAGCTCTAGATCCTACTGCCCATGGTGAAATACCCAGTTATACCCAGCAGCCAGCCCTAGGTCCTACTGCCCATGGTGATCATACCCAGGTATACCCAGCAGCCAGCCCGAGGTCCTACTGCCCATGGTGAAATACCCAGTTATACCCAGCAGCCAGCCCTAGGTCCTACTGCCCATGGTGAAATACCCAGTTATACCCAGCAGCCAGCCCTAGGTCCTACTGCCCACTCACATCAAGCAGTGCTTGCTGAGGGACTCAGAGCTGGGTTAGAAACATGCTGATATAATGGGACTCCATTACAGTGATTTTTATCTCCCAGCTCAGTTAAGTGTAAAAAGAAGAGACTAAGTGGGACAGGCTTGAAGGAATAGATGTTGTATCCCAGCAAGAATTGTGTTTTCGCCTCTGATCAGTATTGCAGAGATCCAGCACTGGGTGCTCACTCATTCTGCTTCAGAATCAGCCTTTTTCAGGGATGTCTGTTAATAGTTACACTGGCTTAGGAAATAACTCAAAATATTTGCATCTGACCATTCTGACAAATCTCCTTTGAAATATACATTCACTTAAAAAAAAAAACTAACCAAAAAAAAAAAAAAACCACCCAAAACAAAAAACCCAACCCAATTTTGAGTCTTTAGCACTACTAGAAAAATTTGGGTCCATATTTCAATACTGTGTAAGTTGGGGAAATAATTTAGTTTCTCAGCTGTCACATACATAATTTTTCCTATCAGTAAAATGTCATATAAAGATATTTAGAAGTAGCAAGTTCATTGAACTGGTTAGTCCATCTCCCAAGTTCAGAACTTACTAAAAAGAAGCAGTGTTTATTAGGAGGAGAGGACATACCATTGCCTCAGCCTTTAATGTAATTGTTTTTCTTTCCAGGGTGTAGAAAGAAAGTGGTGATGCTTCTTTTGGTGCAGCTCATAAATGTACATGTACTGGGAGTAGCTGGGAATGAAAGTTAAAAGATCACTGCAGACAAGCTCCATGTCAATTCTGTATTCTACAGATAACACAACTAAGCTGTAACTTTCACAGATACCCTGATTCTAGAAGAAATACATGCTCATTCTATAAATGATGAAGACCCATCTAAAATGGATTGATGGTATTTGCACTTTAGGTGAGCAGCTGATTGGCTAATTCATAGATTGGAAGGTACTTCATAGACTTATGGGGGGGAGAAAAAATTAGATTATATTTTTGTTCCATTAACTTTTACCCTTCTGAGTTTATTACTGTGAATGCACTCAAATGTCTTCTATCAATGTGGTATCAACTCGTCTTGCTTCTACACAGCTTTGACAACTTGGAAGACTGTGTAACCTACTTCTGGGGGGACAGCTGTGGCATTTAGAAAACTGTCCCAACCAAAATACACTTTCTGTTTCCCTAATTTATAATCAGTCTCACAAGATGGCTTAGATGGTCAGTCACCCCAAAGTAGTGTTGCCCAATACTGTTTGCTCTGAACACTTGGAGGAAGAACAAATATTTTGAACAGCAGCAAATGCAATTGTCATTTATTTTTAGCAGTATCAGCAGGGTCATATAAGTTCAAAGGTTAAAATGCTTCCATCATGAAACAGGATCATTCCAGATGAGTACTGAAGAATTTTGAGTCAGTTGCACACCGCAGTCAGCCTTGGAGGGCCTTTTAACCAAAGTGAAAAATTTACTTCACAGGGTTGAAAACTCTGTTATGGGGCTTAAGCAACACACCAATACTGATTTGTTAAATCTGTGCTATGAGTGTTGCACCTCCACATGTTTGTTAAAAGCAAGCAAAACCCATCAGAAAGAGATTTCCAAGGAAAACATCATCCCTTTTCTTATCTCTACCCGCAGTGGGTGCCAATCAGCTCTGTGGTGCTCTGTGCAAGAGCTAATCATAGAAGCATGATAAAAGGAACACTGCCTTATCACACACAGAGTTAACATTTATTATTGCCACATCCAAAGTCCAGGTTCTGTCCTGCACACTGCAGACTCAGCAGAGCAGAGCTGAGTGTGTGTGTGCCAGCTGGCCTCTGACCTCCTGCCTGTTGGGCTGGCTTCAGCGCACGTCTCCTTCTCTCCTCCTTCCCAAGCTCTGCAAGCATCAGGATGTAGCTGGCCTTTCTTTGATCTAACAAAGAGGAAATAGCAGCAACTCCCTGAGCGGGTGTCAGAACAATCCCCTGTTTTGCAGCACTGCCCAGCCACCAAAAGCATCTGATCCTCCACCACAAGTACCTTACTGCATGCAGAGCAATGGCTCTGGATAATATTTTGGTTTGAGGCTTGCTGCTTCTATTTCTGATCTGAAGGCTGTATATGATAATGGTTGTCTATTTTTACCACCTTATTAGTTTAATAAAAGCAATTACCTCTACCTGCAAATCTGTTTGTAGATGCCCTCAAACCACCACTGCCCTGGTGTCACTGCTGCCCAGGTGTTATTTATGCAGCCCAGGTGCCTCACACACCTTACCTGCAAGCACTAGGCGGTCACTAGGTCAGCAATGTTTTCAGGCAGCCCAGCATCCTCACACATTTACAAACACTCATCCTGGTGCTAGACAACCACAACGAGCCCCTTAACTCAGTCTATTTCAACAATTACTACCCGTCCAGCCAAATTTTGTGTTGCTGCTTCTTGTAACACTGTGCACAGCCACCACCAGTACCTTTGCTTCTGCCTTCGTTCCTTTTGTAGCCACTTATTGCAGAGCTATTGCCACATCTTGAAGTTTTCAGCTTGCTCCTGAAAGACTCAGCTGGTTGCCAAAGGGCAAGATAAATAGTAAGACCACTGATGCTACTTTCTCAAGGATGGTGAAGCTGCAAGCAGAAAGGTGTTACTACAGTAAAAAATTAAGTATCCAAAAAAAAGACATACAAGGTGGATTTCTCAGTCACTTGTATTCCTTGGCAAATAGCATTATTTGTAAGCCTGGCTAAGAGCAAACCCTCTCTGGGATAAGCACTGTGTACAAAGTGATGTTTTCCTACTGCTGGAGAAAGGAGAGCAGAGCTGTAACAATTGTCACAGGGGAAACGAACCCAAATGAGGACTGGGATATAGAATTTGCTACCCCAAACCCATCCTTTAGACCCAGCTCCACTACTTTAGCAGTCAAAAACTCTGAGTACACCTATTTTCACAGAAAACATGCTGGCAAAGCACAGTGTGCTCATAGTGCATCAGCTCCCAGCAAAGAAGAGCAATGTGGGAGCATTTGCTGTGTGAGCTCTGTTCTGGTAAAGGTTGGCAGAATCCTTCACAGGTAACCAGATTGACAAAATACAGCTGCCAAGATGGAGCTGAAGATGTGGAATTTAGGGCTAGAGAAGAGGTAAGAGCATTTCTCATGGTGAACGTCTACTCTTACCCCTGTCTTGCAAAGTGAATTTAATTAAGACAATCGCAAGTAACAGAGGATACAAGAGGAGGTAAAAAACCCCAAATGCTTATTTTACTTACCCAGAAGAACAAGGAGGAACAAGAATAAACTGCCTTTTTTTTTTTTTTTCCTCTTTCTCCTAACACATTTTAAAGGACAAAAAGCAGCTCTAAGACCATTTCCCACTAAAAGTAGTGAAGGGGAAAGTTAAAATTCTTGAAAGCACGTGAAGTAATCACTAAATCTACTACGCACCATGCATAACTAGTTACAAAACTGTATTTACCTAGACAGACACATAATAGTTTTCATCCCTATGTAGTTCCATAAATCAATTGCTTATCTGAAGAGTGCTTGAAGTCCTCACCTCTTCAGATGCTAACCAGTACAGCAGGAATTACAATGCCTTATTCCTGCATAAGGTTGTGATTTCACTCTCAAATGCTCTATACTGGAATAGTTCAATGTCACATTTTTAAAGCAAAATCTTCCCTTTCCATCATCAGCAGCTCCAAGAGACTACAGTAGGCAGACCAAAGCAATGAGCCTACTAGAGACAGTCACAACTGTGTGTTTTGTAACTGAACTTCTGCTGATGATCACTAAGTCTTTCTCTCTGAGCAGTCTTGCCAGTGTTCAGCCAGTCTCTAGGGTCACCCCTCACTGCAGCCAACTGCATGGCAACATCAAATTGATTCTCTTGCTTTCACAGCATCAAGAGGATCAACTCCACTGCCTCTGGGATCTCTCCTTGCCCAGGGAAGGCTTTGTGTTCAGCATTTGCCTTTACTCTAGAAGCCCAACATTGCTGTTGGGAAATAACATGTCCCAGAAGTGTTTTATGAAAGATGATTTGGCAGTTGTTGACTAAGCCTCTGAAGGCTCCAGGCAGTAAGTATCAAGCACCTTGCTCCTAGCACACACAGCACTAGAGATAACCTTTTCCAGATAAGCCCTGGGATGCTCCAGCTGCCGTGGGCTGTCACTCACCGGCTGAGAGGAGTGGTTTGGCCGGGAGCCGGCGGTGCCCGAGCGCAGAGGACCGTCCCCCTCTAGCGGCACACGGACGGGGGAGGCGGCTCTGCGCGGCGGCACCATGAGCGCTAAGGGACCACCAGCACAACAGCTAAAGTACCAAATGCACTTTAATGAGTTCCAGATTTTGTTCCCAGAAGGAATTTATACCGTGTCAGTACATTAGCCAGGTACATAATTTCTCCTGAACTACAGGCATGAGGAGAACCGACTATGACATACTAGGTATCTAAGGTTACTCTTAGAAACCAGTTTTCCACATTAGAAATAAGGCAGGTTTCAGGCGTGCATGTAGCTGATTTATCCAGTCCTCAGATGCCATATTTGCCCTTTAGTTCTTCCACTTTTGCTATGTAAGCCTTCATTGCATCTTCTTTGGACATTCCTGAAGGACAGAACACAGGAAGCAGTCAGATTCCTTTCACAGAATAAGATGCCTTTTACAAGTTACAATTACTTGCTCTAGTCCGTGCCACTGGAGAGCAAAGGAGCCAGGATGGTCACTTGGCTGTGAATCCACGGCTAAAAGTTTAAACAAATGTGTTTTTTCACTCATGAAAACACAGTGCTTCCAAGCAAAGTTGTTTTTGCACAGACAGCAACTAACCAGTGTATTAGTTCTATTAATGCCACTGACAATTATTACAGGAAAGGTATTCCTTAAAAGACCAGAAAAAAGCCCCATTGTCACAGATCAGACCGCTTGTTTGGCTCCTCATTCAGAGCTGGGAGCTCAGTTGTGTCTTCCAATGCTTTCCTAACTGGCAGATGCACAACAGCTGGAGGGAGAGCTCAGTCTCTGGGGTACGAGGCTGGGACCAGGAAAACAACTTTAGATTTCTGCTGCTGTTGTTGTTCTTCTTTATTTAACATCCTAGGCCAGCTGAGCATTTTGCACCCTAATTCCCATTCACACAGGCCATATTTTTCAGGATTACTTCTGCCTTGCACAGGTAATTAAAATTTATTATCATGGCATTCTGAACTTCTAGAACTCTTGTATTAAAAGGCAACACTGTCCTGTTTCCTGCTGAACTACACGTGTCTTTCTGACTAGCTTGCCAGGGGTAATTTTATTAATTTCTTTAATCAGACACTTACCTTTCAATGCACTCCAGGCATCCCACTTTGCTTTGCCTTTGAAGTCCAGCATACCAGGGCGCTCTGAGAAAGGCAGGATAAGCAGCAGGATTAGTTTGTGTGATCTGGCTGTGGGTAATACTCACTTGAAGGCTTAGCTGGCTCTTAGCTGTGACTAAATGCAATGGCTCATCTCGGCAGCTGTTGCTTGCTAACCTGTAGCCAGGAGATCACCTCAGGGGAATATGTTACAACATGGTTGGTGACGATAGAAACACACTCTTTCAAATTCCCTTGAGACAGCAGCATTTGAGCAGAAGAGCACCAAGAGCACGGTAATTTGTTTTAGCTGTACTTTCTGACGAGCCTGCTGCCACATAAGAGCTGTCCAATTAAAGAACACCAGCTCTAAAGTAAAGCAGAAGCACCCTGAGGTCCATTACAGGCAGAGACACAGAAACAGGCAGCTGTTTGTAGTAACACACAGCTTGGAACTCATTATCATCAGGTTAGTGGTTTGTTTCTAACCTACTGTTCTGCAGCTGAAAACCTTGGAAATTGAACTCACCTCACTGCAGGCTGTGGTGTGGCCAAGCAGAAAGTGAATGACATGTATATGGTTAATCTTTGTGTAAAGTCCCCTTTGTGGCTTTACTTCCTCTCTCTCTCCCCTTAAAGATAATTCTTAGAACTCACAAATGGAACTGGGCAGTATTCACAAACAGCCTTGTGCAGCTCCCATGGCACAGTGACCTGTGGCTCCAGTTGGCAGCTCCACTTGTGTGCAGCACAAACCCCACCAGTCACCCTCCCACAGGCTCTGCTCGGGCCAGCTCACATTGGCTGCTGCTCCACAGGCGTGCAGACGCTTGCTGGAATGGTGGCATACCCCCAGCACTGCTTCACCCTGTCAAGCACTAATTATGCTGATGCCCAGCCACACCGAAAAGACCACATCTTAAACCCAAAGTAAATTATTTTCTCCCTCACGCTGCCAGCTTTGGAAAAAGGAGATTAAATTACTTACCATTTCCTGTACGCTTCACTGCCAGCTTTTAAATCAATGGACGCTCAATAAACTTTGCCAGCTACTGGGTTAGGAGGCCAGCACTCCAAAGAAATGACCTTTTCCCTTTCTAATTCTAGCTACTCCAGCCTTACACAAGGTCGATAGAGACACGCTCCACTTTAAATGTTATTCCAGAGGCTGAGCTGCTATGGACAGCATTGTAGCAAGAGAAGTTGGCAGAAACATTCTGCACTGTGTACTTGAAGACATATTTTTGATACAATGTTTCTGAAGTATATTTAATTGCAGCTCGTATAAAAGTTTTCTCGTGTTCTTCTGGTTTTGCTTTCCAATACTATTTTTAGCAGCCAATCCAGTCTAAATAAACTCAAAGTGTGTCATCCCCTCCAGCTTTGCAATTCCACCCTTGTACTGCAATTCCACCCTTGTATCTCTCGCCTTGCTGTTTAAATCTGCATAACCGAGAAGTGTTTGCATTAAAGCAGCACCCCTCGGCCTGAGCAGCATCTCACTTACAGAGCTCTCCAAAAAACCCAATCCCAATATTTGCACAGAGCATCCTCAGGCCCTCACCGCAGGGAGCGGACGGCGGTCGCCGGGTTAATCTAAAAACCACGAATTGCACAAAGCCTTATCGGGTCAGCCTGTGCCCTCCCGCACGCAATCCCTGCCAAGGCGGCTCCGAGGCACTTTCGGGATTGAGGGAAGCGCAGAGAGGGAGAGGTTTTGCCTCCCGAGGCGTTCCCAGCGCCGCCGGGCCGGTGCCTACCGGTGTTCACGTCGCCCACCGTGGCCTGTTTGTAGTGGCTGTAGATGTCCAGCATCTCCTGGTCCGTGGGCTGCGACTTCAGCTGCTTCACCTCCTCGGCAGCCTTCTGGAACGCGGCCTGGGGGGGGAAAGGCGGCAGGGGGTGAGTGAGGGGAAGGTTCGCGGAGCCCCCCAGCCGCCCCCGGCCCCCCGCGGCCCCGGCGCCCCCCGCACCTCGCTCATCGTGCACAACACGCCCGGCCCCGAACCCGCGGCTTCTGCCCCGCCACCCCCGCCGCGCGCCCGCCTCACCCCTCGCCAGACCGGCCGCCGGCCAATCGCAGCCCGCGGGCCCCGCGGGCACCAATCAGCACGGGCCGGGGGCGGGCGCAGGGCGGGCGCGGAGCCAATGCGGAGGCGACGCGGGTGCCTCCCGTTCATCAGCGCGTGAGGAGACAACGGCGGCGCGAGGGGCGGGGGCGGGGCAGAGCCCTCTCAGCCAATCGCGCGTCTCAGGGCTGCCGCCGAAAGAACGCGATTGGCGGAGCGGGTGAGCGGGGCGGAACCCGGAAGTGGCGGCGGAGAGCGGTAATGGGCGCGGTGGGGCCGGGACGCGCTGGGGCGGGCGGCGGTGCCGCCGCTCCCGCTCCCGGTGTTGCTGCGGGTGCGGGAGGTCCTTCTGTCCCAGAGGAAAGCGCCACCAGCGCCTCCCACCTGCCTGCTTGTCCCCGTGGAGGCGCGGGGTAGTACATGGTCCCAGCCCTACGTGCGATCGGTTTGAGTAGGAAATGTGAAAATTGGCGATTTCTGATCGAGCTCCCCATTCTGTGTTCCCACAGTGTTTCTCCACGCTGCTTAGGAGCAAGTGAGTTGAGTGCTGTGCCCTTTACTGCACCCCCCAAGTCACCAGCCCATGTGGAATAGCGCCAAGAAAACATCCGTGTTTGCTGTTTAGTATAAAGTGAGTTATTTCCAGGTGCAAAGTACGCTTTTATTTGTGTGGTGTGTGATACATACTCATTTAAAATGGAATTGGATTCGGGGTTATTAGCCAAGGTGATGCAAAAGCAAGTTGCCTTGTTGGTGGAAGGTCTTTGTCCTGTTCTGCAGATAGTGCTCGATGAAAATATTGGTAATTTGCTTTGCCAGGCTACGGCTGGGACAAATGCAGCTAAGGCTGGGGTGCACCTGCAGGATGGTGGGGCACTTAAATAACCCCACAGCAAAAAAAGGGGCAAAATAGACACACAAAAAAGAACATTTGGGGGTGAATGGGTGAAAGGTTCCCTGTCAGGACTGGACTCTGAGATCCTGCTCAGGATGGGAGGTGCAAAGGTCCTGCTGATGCTGGAGCACATGGGCTGCAGTCCTTGCTGGTGGCTGCAGCAGCTCTGGCACTGCAGCACGTGCCCAGGAAGCTGAGGGATGCCCAGCCCCAAAAATAGAGAAGTTTGTCAAGGTAGAAAAGAGCTTATCTTCCTGTGGAGAGAAAATGGAACAATACATGGGCTTGTTTGAAGAGGGTTTTGGGTTGCCAAGGCTGCTCTGTTTTAGGCTCTGCTCTCTAGTATAAGCCCACAGAGCCGTTCTAGAGACTGACTATTCTAAATTAAATCCCTTAATTATGCTGTAGTATACAAGGAAAATTATTTGCCTGTGTATGTGGTGTTTTTTCACTTTCCCTGGGGAGGTGAAAATGAGCCTTGTGTAACAGCTTAGGCATTTTTCAGAGTATTACACTCTCTCCAACACAAGTATGTTAAAAAAGTCTTTGGGTTTGTTTGTATTAGGACATTCTCCTAGAGCCCAGCAGGTGAAGTCTTCAGTCACTTAAAACCCACACAACACACTTGCATTTATTTATCAAAACAGGATGACCCCCTGTGGCAAGGAGGAATGATGAGGAGGACTCCATCTTATCAGACGGCTAATTAATTCCTTTATTATACTATGTTATTCTATATTATATTACACTGTTACATTACATCTAAACTGAATCTGCCAAGCACTGAGCTCTGCACACACTGCACAGATTCTTGTGACTGTCAGCTAGCAGTCCTGATACACACACACACTTGGCCCTGATAGGCCAAGGAAACAAAACACCATCACTTTGGGTAAACAATCTCCATATTGCATTCTGCTTTGGCACAAAGACAGGCACAGCAAATGATAAGAATTGCTTTTTCTTTCTCTGAGGTTTGGAGAATGCAAATCCCAGAAATATTCTCGGGAAGAATTGTGCCTTGCTTTTCTCTGTGAGGAGAAATGTGGCTGCATTTATCCACAGCACTTTTGCATGTTTAATGGGGGTCTGGTGTGGCATTGCACAGCACAGGTACTGGACAGTGTGGTGTGCAGGATCTGTTTGTTCTGGGACCCTGTGGGAATCACAGCAGTGAAATCCTGAAGGGCCCAATGCTGTTGGATTTCTCTCATGTTTTGTTCTTTACACAAGGTCTGCCTGCACCTCCTTCTCCAGCTGTGCTCGTGGGCAGAGGAAAGGCAGTAATCTCGGAATCTCTGCTGGTCACAGTGACCCCAAGATACGTTAGAAAGTCTCTTTTCCCAGCCTGGCAGTCAAAGGAGGAGTCAGAGCTCTTCATTTCTTGGTCTCAAGGTTGTTTATTGTATCTTATCTATAAAATAGATATTTCTCCCCAGGGCAGTGTTACCTTTTTATACAAAAAACGACTTATACAATATTTATAATTACTTTCCAATACCTATCACCTATGTTAGACAGTGAGCTTCTACTCTAAACCAATCTGTAAGTGCCAACATCACAGCAGAAGATGGAGCCCAGGAAGAAGAAGGAGAAAGGCTGGACACATCCAGATTCCTCCATCTTGCCCCCTGAACACCCATTCTAAAAACCCCAAAAATCTACTTTTTCACCCTGTGATAAATTCACTATCATTCTACTTAAACTTTTGTGGCTTGTAATTCTTTATATAAGGTTGGTAATTGTTTTTTCCAAGGGCTAAATCAAAGGCACAGGGCTCTTGGGCTCTGTGCAAAGGTCTCTGAGCCCCCTGGGCAGGGGCTCGAGCCCTCCAGGGCAGCCAGAGGAATTTCCTGGGTTCCAACACAGTAATTCCTCCCTTTGATGTTTCCCAGGTCGTTCAGAGCTCGTTCTGATGTCAGCAGAAGGCTCCACCATCACGGTTCGCCTGGTGCGCTCCTTCCAGCACCGCAATTTCCGGCCCCTGGTGTTCCACGGGGTCCCCTTGGAGCAGACAGTGCGGGAATTCATGGCCTTCGTGCGCCAGGGTAAGCCCTGCCTGCCTCCTCTGGCTGCTTCACTCCCAAGTGCTGCTGTCCTTCCACCTTCTTGTGGAGCAAATGGATGGGAATGGCTCTGGTGGAGATGCCAAATTCGTATTTGCATCCCCTTGTGTGCTTTCCTTAGATGAAAGGTCTGGAGTTAATGAGAGCTTCCATGGTCAGTGTGCCATGCTTGAGTTTGGCTGGACTGCTCCTCCATGGCCAAATCCCCACTGCAGGAGCCTCGTGGGGTGGGACAGACAGAGATGAGAGATCTCTGCAGCCTGGTTGGGGAATTTGGGGTTTCTTGCAAAGGGCCTGGGTGCAGGACCCTGCTGGGAGCTGCCAGCCACAGCTGGAGCAGGCACGAGAGAAGTGTGATGGTGTTCACAGGGGTCCCAGGATGAGGGAAGAGACGAGGATCTGACTCCATGTTTCAGAAGGCTTGATTTATTATTTTATGATATATATTATATTAAAACTATACTAAAAGAATAGAAGAAAGGATTTTCATCAGAAGGCTAGCTAAGAATAGAAAAAGAAAGAATGATATCAAAAGATTTGTGGTTCAGACTCTCTGTGAGCCAGCTCACTTTGATTGGCCATTAATTATAAACATCCAACATGGGCCAATCCCAGATGCACCTGTTGCATTCCACAGCAGCAGATAACCATTGTTTACATTTTGTTCCTGAGGCCTCTCAGCTTCTCAGGAGGAAAAATCCTAAGGAAAGGATTTTTCATAAAAGCTGTCTGTGACAGAGAAGAGAGGGGTAGAGAGGATGAGAGAGAGAGAGAGGATGAGAGGGTAAAAGGATAAGACAGTAAGGTTCCCGTTACATTACAATAAATTTTCTGTGTTGAATATTGTAATTCTCACTAACCAATCTAGTACAAGATACAAATCCTATAGCATTTCCATAGAGCCTATAAGGATCATTACATTACCATACTGTGTTACATTTTAAACCCTAAAACTCCTCTTTGGACCCCTTCTGCCAAGCTGTAGGGTCTGCTCTGACCCTTGGACCTGCCTGCAAGCAGCGGGTGTTGTTTCATCAAAGGGGATTACCTTCAGTCTGGCCACACCATTGTTTTCCAGTTGTTCAGTAACTTAAGTATCTCAAAGCTTGCTTTCATTTCAATCTCACTTATAGTTTCTATATTCTCAAAATCTTTTGCCAGGCAATCATATTTATAAGGCTTTCCTGTTTCATCTTCCCCAACACCCACGTTTAGTCTAAAAGGAACAAGAGCATTGCTGCATTTGGCTCAGTGCCTCAGGCCCCTTGAGGGGTGCTGTCAGGCAAATACTCATCAATTAATAGGAATAAATTAATAGAATTTAGAAAGTCTTTGATCCTAACTACACAAATATGTGGAATGTGGGAATGCAAGTCTGTTTGCTATTTGTGAGAAAAGAGAATCTTGAAAATTTGTTTTTGACACTGTGTGGTCTCACAGTGCATGTTTGTTTCTGAGTTTCTGTCTCCATCCTGAGCTTTGTGGTGCAGATTTACTCATCTGTGGGCTTTCTCTTTTATAAGCCTGGTTGAAAGTGACAGTGAATCTGAAAGTTAAGTACTGTAGACCAGCCCACACAGTGACTTGATCATTAGGGTGTTACCCTTAATCCTGCAGGTGTATTTCTACATACCTCAATGGAGACATTCAAAGGGTAAAATAACATAATTTTGTTTTGTTTTGTTTTTATTTTTTTTTGCATGAAGTCAGCTTAAACAAGTCTTGAGCTGTTATATTAGGTAACATTTGAGCAATTCCTAGGACATTGCCCTGGGACTCATGGGTGTCTTGTGTTTGGCAATTTCCATACTTCTAGACAGTGATAGACATGGCAAGGTCTTAGGATGCTGTTGAAAAACTGCAAGCACTTTCAGAACATATGGCACAGCTGCTGTTATGAACAAGAAAATAAAAAACAATGCTATGAAACTTGCTTTTGATGTGTGCAATATTGCAACTCGCTGTTATTTGAGACAAAGCCAATGCTTTGAACAAGACTTAGAACCTCGTTCCACAGGGGTGCAAAACTCTGTTCCTTCCTTTGCAGTAATCTGTTTTGAAGAGGCAGTTTCAGATAAATGGTTAAATTACTGAAGAAATCGTGGTTTCAGCCACCTTGCTGCTGGGCACCACGCTGGTGGCTGGGCCTTCTGAGTCCTGGTTAAGTCACAGGGAGCACTGGCACCAGGGAAGGTGTCAATGTTCCTGCAGGTACCTGTGGGCTGTGTCCTGCAAGCAGCTGAAGAGTCAATTTTCTACAGCTTGGCTTCCTTTCCCTTACCTAAGGATTCAGTTCTGGGTGACAGTTGTCAGCTGTTTGTATAAGGTAAAGAGAGATGCTGGGCAAACCACTGAAAGGATGTTCCTGTCAGATTTCTGAAGGATCAGACTCCTGTGGTCACACCCTAATTGCACTGAGTCACTGTCCTCGTGGGGTGTTTTGTTCAGAGAGACTTCATGCTCAAATGAGCTTATTCACATATGGAGTCACTACAGAATCTGGGCCAAAGGCTGTGTTTTAGCATTTGATGCTCAAACAAGTCTCCTATGTTACAGATTTATTTTGACTTAAAGGCTGCCCAGGGGATGCATACATTGCACAATAATGGAAAATGAAGGATTGGAAATAATTAAGAAAGAGAACTTTGTTTTAACTTTGTGCTTTTATTTTAATAGATGTGTCTACAAGATCAGGACTTCCTCCTCCTTTTAAAAATTACAAGTATGGTAGGTGGTTTTTATTTTTCTTGTTGTAATTACCATCAAATGACCACATGATATTTTACACCAGCATTTATACAACTTAAAAGATAATTGCTGTACAATACTAATGTTGGTGCCAGTGCCTGCCTACATTTGCAGCTCTGTCCAGCTCTTGTAGCTGGAGTTATGCCTTAAGAAAGAGAACTTTGTTTTAACTTTGTGCTTTTATTTTAATAGATGTGTCTACAAGATCAGGACTTCCTCCTCCTTTTAAAAATTACAAGTATGGTAGGTGGTTTTTATTTTTCTTGTTGTAATTACCATCAAATGACCACATGATATTTTACACCAGCATTTATACAACTTAAAAGATAATTGCTGTACAATACTAATGTTGGTGCCAGTGCCTGCCTACATTTGCAGCTCTGTCCAGCTCTTGTAGCTGGAGTTATGCCACTGGGATCTTGTCTGCAGAACTTGACCATTATTGTGAAAATCTGTTTTAGTCTTTGAATTGGGCTGCATGGTTTATATTATTTGTTATTGGGAACTGATGGGTTTGGATATTATTTTTTTATTACTTTTTTAAAGTGCCTTTTAACTCTGTCTTTACCCTAATGAGCAGCTTGTGGTCTCAAAACATTTTGAAATTGTAGTCCTCTGTCTGCTTATGTACTTCAGTATCTATTTACTGATGGTGAAGCAGAAGCTGAAGGCAAAAGGTAGAAAATGCTTGAGTCTTCTATACTTAAATAGCTTACACAATTTGAGAGAAGCAGGGGAACTTTGCTCCATGTAGATATGAAAGCCCTTAAATACAAGCTGGTGGTATGAAATAGCATGATGTGAAATTTAAGCTGACTTTATCAAAGCTATATTTATATTTCCTTTTTGTGCAGATTGTTGTGAACATGTACAATTCATCTGCTTGGGATAGACAAAATTTCTTAGACAAACTGAGTTACTTCCTTTCTTGGAGTTTGTAAACTTGGGTGTCAGTCACATATCTTCTCCTAAACTTGGCAATTCTCAGAGTTCCCTTGGAGTTTTCCTACAAGTGATCCTCTATGTCCCATGTTCTTGGAGTTGACAAACTCCTTCTGTGGTCATTCAAAGAACTGAGTGAAAAATCTGCTTAATACATGTGAAAATAAACTCTATTTGCCTATTAAAAAACCAAAACAAACAAAGGATTTCATTTTGTGCTCTTACTGATGGTGACAGAGAGTGCAAATTGAAGCTAGAAAAAGAGTTAGGGATTGAGATTGATGATACATCAGCGGCAGGGACTTGAATGTTTTTATTATTTTTAATGTGTTACTTAAGGTCATACCATCTGGAAGTGTAAGTTTGAATTTGGAGGTGCCCTTCACCCCATTTGTGGCTTTGGCTGTTTGAGGGGGTTCCTGTCCAGAACTGCTGCTCTCAGTTGTATCCCTGGTGCTGCCTATCCCAGCTGCTTCTTTCATCACTTGGAGATCAGTTTAGCTTTTCCCAAGATATATCTGGTGGCTGAGGGCCTGATTGTGCCCTGTAGGACTGAGCATAACTTAAAAACCTGTTGCACCAGTTACTGGGAGCCTGCTCTTGCTGTGATGGTGCTAACTGCAGGAAAATTTTCACACAGGAAAATCAAAGCCAGGTTCCTCACCTTCCCCCCAGGCTGTGAATCATCCAGGTTCATGGTTTTGGCATTTCTGCTATCTCTGCAGTGCTCTGCTGTCTTTCCTGTGTTTTTGTGAGGAAAGGGCAGTGAGACTTCTGCAGTAAAAGCCAGACTTTTCCTCCTGTTTTGTTTGGCAGTGCCAGAAATCTCAGTTGGATCTGGTTGTCTCTCACCTTGCCTTTTTCAGCTTCCTTCCCTGCAGAATTCAGCACCACTTTGTTTTAACATTATATATAATGCCATCGCATTTTTGGTCTTGGATCAGTGCTCCGATTCACATCTCAAATCTTCTGACTTCCATTTTCTCTTCATTTCTTTGTATGGATTATTCAGGTTCTTGGTCTAGAACTCTTCTGAGTCAGTCTTATCTTAGCACCTTGTCACCTTTTCATACCACAGTACCTTTTCACTGATGCTGGCAGTCTGGGTGCCAGCTTGTTCCATAAGCTGCTTCTCAGTTTTATTTCTTTCATCCATGAATGTGGGGCAGTATGGCAGGTAGTTCATAAAATCTCTTAGAAAGTGGTATCTTATCAATTGCCATGACAGACCTATCATCAGAAAAGGCAAGATAAAAACTTGGCAGTTTTCAAGTCCCTGCCTCTGACTGAGTGGGGATGAAATAGCGAAGGCCAGTCAGAGGATTTAGCTTGTGGGAAGGGATTATAGTTTAATCTCTGTAACAGAGTTAAAGACGCCATTTAATAGCTCAGATGAGCCCATGGAAAACTGCTGGGTGCCAGTGGTGGAGCTCTGAGCCAGTAGAACTGAGACAATGCTTCAGGGCATGACTGGACAAGGACTAGAGAAAAGGGGACATACCAAAGTAGACAGAGGAACTTAAAACCAACAGGTACAGGCTGGGTTTATTTGCTGTAGTAGAAAGGTTTCATGATTGCAATGTATCTTTTCTGTGATTGCTTGGTCTTTTTGTAATGTTTCTATGCAAGATGGGTCCTAGTAATTGCAATTTAATGTCTGTCTTGCTTCTAACACCACAGTTATTACAAGATGCCAAGGCTGCCTTCTCAGTGACCCCTGCAGTGAGAATACAGAGTGATGTTTTAGATAGTGTTCAAAATGGGCCAGAATGGAATGGAAGCAAACTTCTGAGTGGGAATGTGATCTCTGTTATTCAGAACATCTGAATACTTGCTCCTGGTGATTTGAAAGTTGGTTTAGCCAATAGTTAACTTTGCTGCATCATTCTCTTACCATACTATTATTGCAATCTGTAATGTTCATGCAATGCACAAAACTAAACTAGAACAGAAAATGAGCAGACAAGCAGAACTGGTTTTTCTTCTTTGCTGGGAAGGTATTGATGTGTTACTCCAGATTTGTTCAAACACAGAGTCTTCAATTTATTTTTTTAATGTTGCATGGCTTTAAGCTGTTCCCTCTGGATCTTTACACTCAGCCAGTTGCTTTAGTGACTGTGTTATTTTCCCCAGTGTTTCCCTTCTGTTAACAAAGCCCTGCCCTTGTTGCCAGAAGAAAATGGCACTTTTTTTTTTTAAATTTCTAAAAGCACTACACAAACATAAAATAAATATGACTGAGGAGGGTGTAGCATTACAGAGAAGAGGCTGTAGATGTTCATGTAAAACGAACTTGCTTAATGAAATTTCTACTGTGGATGGTGGGTGTTGTATACATGAGAAGGAAAATTTCAGGGGATGATCTGAAGTGATCAGGTTACTGTGTCTTAATTACTTGCTGCCTATCATCTTAGCTGTAGCAGTTGACAGTGCATAAATGCTGTTGGTCCTGCCCCAATTGCATGTGTAAAACCTATTAAGTTAAAACACCCTAAGTGGCATTTAAATTGATGTGTTTTGACTGGCAATTGAGATGGTCATTAGTTGGTTATTGTAATTCAGCCAGCAGACACAAGCCCAGTCGGATGTGGTACCTTAATGTTGCATTGACTGCTTTAAGGCTGTGGCCACAGAACTGTGAGATTAAGATGTTTTCTCCTCTTTCAGGTTGAATACACAAAATTGTAAATAACAAAAGATTTTGAAGCTTCCCCCTTTGTTTGTTTGTCTTTCCCCGAGTATAACTTTCAGTGTTGTGTGCTTATTAAGCCTTATTTTAGGAAAACACTGTTTTTTCTTTCAGATACAATGAAGATTATTCACCAAGCACACAAATCTAAGGTAAGATTATTAGCTGTGTTCTTCCCCTTTTGCATGCTTTGATGCAGGCAGATCTCTGCACTGTCAAACAAGACTGGAGCAGAGGAAATTCTTCTTATTTTTGTATTCTGGTTCTCTGATTTGTAGACTGGTGAGCTTGTAGTGAGTTTGGAGGATGATGACAAACTGATTTTGAAGGAAGACAGCACGCTGAAAGCAGCTGGAGTAGGTATGAGTGCATTTGTATTGACTGAAGATGCTGTTCCTTGTGGTAGCATTAAACTGATAGCTGGCTGATTATGTTTGGACAGGCTGCTGAAAAGTAAATGCTATTTCTGATGCTCTTTACACGACTTGATAATTATTCAGGGAAGCATTATTCAAATCATTGGTCTGAGGGCAGCAGGTATCTGCACTCCAAATGTTCAGAATGCAAATTGTGATTTTTAGAGGGTATGCTTATAATTCTGCTGAGAGTAATTTTAAATGATTGACAGATAGGTTATTAGTACCGTGCCTGCTTGGTCTTATCAGTAACATTTAAACTGATGTTTTGGTTAGAAATGTAAGTAGTGGAACCAGCATGGAATAATGAAATAAGATTAGATTTGTTTAATGTGCAGCATACAGTGTCTGATAGCCAGATTGCTCAGGAAAGCTCGAGCAGTATCACTTAGAGAATGTGCTGAACATAGCAAAGAGTTGAAACTTGACCTGATTTCTCACATTTTGACAAGAGACTACATATAGGGCATGTCTTTTGGTAATAATGTAAAGAAATGTCTGTCATGATAAAATTGATGGTCCCTGGATGTCCTTTGGGCTTCTCATAGAAGTGACTTTGTGGCAGCAGGGCACTTAGGGGATGTGGTTGCATTCCACCTTGATATGGACATTTGCTCATTTGAATCTGATTTGCCTGGCTGGGAAGCTTTAACTGCCTGAGCTCTAAGTGCAGGGGCTTCACAGAGGAGGCTCCCTCCTGCTCCTGCTGCTCACTGATTGCTCCCCAGCTACTGAATGGGATTTCTTTCTCCTAGGTTACTTGGCTCTCCTGTTTCCTGTCATTTATTTTCTGGTTTTAAGTGACTTGGGATGTCTCTTCAGTGTTTTTCTCTGGTTCCAATATACCTTTCCCCTAAAGGTCTTTGAGTGTTCCTGTAATATGAATCATAGTTTTTACTACACACCAAGTCTTTTTGTCTGCAGGAAGGGGAAAAAAAAAAAGAAAAAGAGGATTACTGGCACCCAAGCCTTGCAGATTTGTAATTTAGTTAGCAAAAGATTCATTTAATCATGATATTCATCTGTGTAAGGCGTAAGAGACAGTGCAGTTCAGGAGAGGGACTGATGACAGTGCCAAATGTTGAATTAGAAACAACAAAGCTGTCTCCTTTCAAAAAGGTATGGATGAGTATTTGTATATATTATCCATCTTTGAAACTGGGTTTGTAGCTACAGCAGTGAAACAGTTGGATGTGATCTCAAAAAAGGTGTCAAAACATCAATGTTACACTGAAAGGAAATAGGAATGCAGAAGCCTGTTTGTCTCTGTGCAAAGGGTGGGGTGGTTTAGGGCAGAAAATTATTTAAAGCTTTTTTTTTGTTTCTTTTTTTCTGAATAACAGCAGTTATTAGTCATTAGTATAGAGAGGATATTTGTGATAGAAGAGGAAAGCCCAGTCTTTGGAAAATGCAATGTGCCACTATGTCGTTTTGAATTTGGATATGTTCCAGTGTATCCTGATGTGAAAATTAGCTAAGTTAGGAGTGAGGTTTTTGTACTTAAATTTTGAAGATTTTACTTTTCTCCTTCAACAAGAAGTAGAAAAGAGTAAGCCAAGGAAGTGATACCATGTATCATGTACCACTGGTCCTCATTTTGTACAAAACAATAAATTTTGTACATTTTCTTTAAATCAGTAAGAAAATTTGAAATCTCCTATTGAGATATGATTTTTTTCAACATCCAGTCTGGACAAGACTTACTAGAATAAAACAATCAGAATCACCATTAGAAAATCTGGGAAATTTGTGATACATGCAGGACAGTTTTCCTAAGCTGCAGTTGATTGCCCTTGGCACTTTACAGGGTTGGGCTAGAGAGTTGTAAATTATGAGGACATTAGATAAGTATCCTCAGGAAAGCCTCTGTAGTAGTGATTATTATTACAGTTATTATCCAGTCAGCAAAGTTAATGCTTGCAGTTTTTTTTTTTAAAGCAGGGTGTATGTTAATAAAGTGTTCAGTATTCATTACAAATAGTCTTGTCTGTTTTCTAGTTGAGATTCTAAAATTCCTTCTACTCTTTTTTTTTTTTTTTTTTTTTTTACAAGACAGGCAGACTTCATTAACTTGAGGTTTAAAGGTTTAATTTAAAAAACGAATGTGGAATTTATTGGCTCAGCACCTTAAAGAATTTCATGTTTAATAATTGTGAAAGCATTCCATCAGATTTGTCTCTGTTCTGAATTAGTAATGTTGCTGACTTACTGTTTTAGAAGAGGAAGTCCTTGACCTACTGGGTTGAAAGAATTGTGACTGTTCTGAACCTTTGTGGGTCCTTTAGCTCTGCCATATCCCCTGTGAATAATTAGAGGTATTTGAAGGTATTGCTGGAGAAGCCAATTTGTGTCTTTCACTTTGCATATTGTCGAAGCCTCATGAATTAATCATCAGCAGGGCAAAAAATTAACTTCTTCAGACACATATTTTGATGGGTCATGAGGGAGAATGTAAAGTGATCTGTAAAATATTCTACTGATCCTCTAAGTATTAAATTATTATACCTACAGGCTAATTTAATGGGAAAAAGAAGTTTCTTTCTCCCTCTCCTAACAGAAAAATGCACAAAAAAAGAATGTATCACGCTTCATTACTTTCCTAGCATTTGAAGGTGTTAGAAATGCCATCACTTAATTTGCTGAATGTTTTTACAAACAATGTAGAAGACTGTGTTAAACAAATCTTGAGGTGTCTTGTGTACATATTTCCTTCTATACATTCATGTTCTTGGTGGTTTTGTTTGTTTGGGGTTTTTTTTTAATGAGATTTAACAATCTTTTTAATACTAGCAACATTTTTCAAAAATATTATGAGGAAGAAAAAAAAGTGGGTGGTGATTTATAATTGTCTTTGACCATAAAGTTGCTAATTGTCTTCTAAGATTCTAAATAGCTGGCTGTTGGTGGTTCATTTACTGGTGTGCTAAATGTTTAATTTTTTATTTCTTCTAGCAAATGAGACGGAATTAGCATTCTTCTGTGAGGAAGATTACAGAAACTACAGAGCTAATCCTGTTTCGGCCTGGTGAAGATCCCAAGAGATTGTTTTGTTTTCCCATACCTGTTGTAAATTTTCCTTATTCTGCTTAATGAGATTTTTCTTAAAGATCAATAAATCCTAGAGGATTTCTTTGCAAACAGTGCAATTTCCTTCCTATAGAAATTAATTTCTGTCAATATGCTAAGGCTGAGAGAGGAAAAACTGGGGGACATAAATGACTTTTTTCTTCCTCCCTTTTCTTTTTGCTGTGCTTTGCTCTTGAGCCTCAGGCAGTGCCATCCCTGACTCATGACACAGGTTCTTGGTGTGATCCCACAGCACACAGTAGCTGCATATGGAAATTATAGAATGCACAGGATGGTCCCATCACAGTACTAACTTCTAATGAAGATGAAGTGAAACCTCCTTCAAATGAAATGAAATGTTTTATGACCAAATCACTGGGTATTTTAAAGAACTTGAGAATCTCTCTGTTTCAAGTCACAGCTTCTCTCATTTCATGTTTGGTCTCTTTTGTTGAAGTAGTGCAGACTGGCCAGTGTTTCATGCTTTTCAGTGGTGAATGCTCTCCATTATCCTCTCTTCCAGCCCTCTTTAGCATGCTGAAAGGGACAAATGTCTGTTGGGAGGCTTTTGTGTCCACAGACCAGCTCGCCTGTTTCTAGCTTCACTTCATGGAGCCACCTTCACATGGGGGTAGCAGCTGGAGTTCTGCCAGGACATCGCTGTGCCTAAGCAGGGATTGGGCATTTTTCCAAGTGGAGTGAAAGCTCATGGTTCAGTTTTAGGAATAAAACCTGAATGATTGCATTTTTTGCAAGGAGAGGCCCAGCCTGTGAGCCACATGTCTTCAAGACTGGAATTGATTCCTTTATGCTTTCCATGAGACAAATACTCTGTTGCTATGTGTTTGTTCTTGGTAATGCTGGCCTTTCCTACAACATGGACCAAATTAAGAATAATAGAAAATAATCATGCATCCAATAAGGTAGACATCACTTATGAAATGCTTTTTAGGGGGTACCTACATGGGACACTGTGCCTTTAAGCCTCCCCTCACTGAAAGAGGAGTGATGTTGGCTCTCTGCCTTAGCAGGATTTTTGGGCTCTGCTGAATTGAATGAGACCTCACATGCAATTGCTTAGACCTACACATCTATGCTGAGCTCTGGGTGAGGGCTGACAATGCTAAACCATGAGAACTTCCTGGAGGACTAACCCTGCCATTTCCTAGAGCTTTGATTATTGCTTTTATTGACATGTGTGGTTTCCAAAATAATCTAAGTAGAATTTCCCTTTGTTTTAGATGTAGGGCCAAAGAACCCTCTGTGTATTGTTCCCACCTCATTTTTCTTCCTTCCTGACAACTCCCTGGTTTAGGCTGTTTTGCTCACCAACAGCTTTGCTTCAGAGTTTTATTCTCTAGTGAAAGACCTCTACCACTTTCTCAACTGTGATTAAATTATTGTATCTTTATCTTGTAAGAAGTCCTGTGTCACTGAAGTCACATATGTTCTCCAGGGATGTAGATGCAGATGTTGCAAAAGCAGGGGAAAAAGTCAAGGAGGAAGACACAACTTGGAGGGGAAGATATGAGGGACATGGCATGGATACTTAAAAAAAAAAAAAAAAAAATCTTGCCCAAAGTCAAAGCCATCCAAAAGGCAGGCCATATGCCATCAAGGGCAGGCACATGCACCAAAGCTTGCCAAAACTGATCCCCGCTGAAGGCCAAAACAGAAAAGAAGGACTTACAAAGACTCTGGAATGGACATACCATCAAAGGAATTGCAATTGGAGGAGAAAAAAATAAAATTATGCATTATGCATGGCCTGATGAGTTTATGAGGAGAATTTACCTCTTGCATTCTCTTTCTGTCCAGGCAGCCTCTCTGCTGCTGGTGCCTGCTCCCCAAACATGGGCCCACGTTCAGCACTCTTACAGTTTGTCATGTTTGCAGATTTATGTGGTTAATACTGGTTTGTGCTCATCTTCTCAGACAGTTCAGGCTGATGCATTGCACTCCAGACTATCTCATCTTTGTTCAGCCAAATTTACAATAAGGAAGGAAACTTTGTAGGAACAGATAGTGTACCAGAGACATCCGTGTGTCAGGCTGGCCTGCCAAGGCATCTAAATGGTGTCTGTCAGCACATGCAGGCTCTCACACTGAGCATGACTGAATTTGGTCTCCAGCCCTTCCAGACAGATTTGGATTAGTTTTGTGATCCCTTTTCTTTAAAGCATTTGTGTTTGAAAGAGTCACCACATTTTAACAATTGTCCTTTCTGAGCTTGTACCGTTCCAAACCTGCGGTGTCACATCAAGTGTGGTACAGTGGAAGAGCAATTCTACAGCATCGGGGAGAAAAACTGTGAATGTTCTACTGAATGTGACTGGCACTCCAGATTAACTTCTCTCTCCAAGGGAAGAGTTAAACTACTGCTTTGTGAGCTCAGTTCACCCTGGCAATGGCACTTCATTGGCTTCTTTCTCCAGCAGCACAGTGGAGCCTTTTGTAATGCTCTCAATGACAATACTTGTAAACTGGTTTCTTCCTGAAGTGTTTTTCTACTGTGTTTATTTATTTATTTTATTAAAGAAATTTTTTTGTGACTTTCAGTAATGCTTCTTTCTAGTAAATCCCACAAAACCACAGATAATAACTGAAAACGTGTTAGGAAAGATGCTGTTCCAACTTTTTTTGGTGGGATATGGTACAGCCTCGTATCCAAGTATGTTTGGTTCCAGGATTGAGTACTGAATGAAATCTCTGAACACTGGCTAATAAATTAGTAAAGACTGAGATGTCATTGCCCATGTTGTTTTGAAATCCCCTTTCTGTTGAAGGCAATCACAGAGCCAGTACTGTGGTTTGTTATCCTGGCAGAAATCATGAACTGCATTGGTTTAGAGCTGCTTTTAATCAGAGCTGCAGTGGGGTAAGTCACGCTGCTTTGCCAGTGGTCTTAGGCATTGTGGGGTTAATAAGGATTCCTGTTACAGTGGGATGTTCTTGGAACCATTCACCATTTTTTTGTTAAACAAAAGAGCAATATCCAGAGAGGAGTCTGAAGTAAGATAAAATTTATCCTGGGTATTTTTGCAGTAGGGAAAGGCAGTCAAACTGGAACCCTGGGGTGCTGTGTCAGGCTTGGCTGTTTCTTGGAGAAAAAATATCACTTCAGAAGAGACTGGAGTTTTGGTTAGGAGGTGTGAAAGCTGAAGAAGAATAGAGGAAATTCTGAAAGAAATTATCATGAATAGGAAGAAGACATAACAGTGTAAGTAAATAAACAGCAAAATGTGCATGTGCAACACTCTTGGTGCAGAGATACCAGAGCAGTGCTGCTTTCTGTAGAACTAAAGGTATAAAAATGGTGCTTTTTCATAATTTTGGAACTGACTTAATGAACGGCTCCAATAGGCATCTTGGCTTTTTTGGCTTTGCCACATTATACTGTCTGCATCCAATAGTTTTAATGATTTTTTCTGCCCAGAGATAGTTGTGTTGCCTTTTGAAGAAGCAAGGGTGAAGAAAAATCTGCTGATGTGGACAGCTGAGTTGACCAATGGCATAAAGGAGAACTCAAAGATCTGATAAGCACCACTTTTACAGTTAACTGCTTTATCTGATGTAAGCGTTGTGACTTAAAGGTGATCCAGAAATATATTGTAAGCCGTGGTGTTTCTCCTTCACTCCCTGGCAGTATTTAACATCCCCTGACAGATCACTTACTTCAAAATGAGCCTGCAAGTAGCAGCCCAAGAGTTCCCACAGCCATGATGGGACATCCATGGCCTGTCCTTGGAAAATAATAGCCACAGAAATACAGACTGTCCAAAGATCAAGAAGACACAGCATAGGATGCTCATTCTTGGTCTCCTGTGACTGATGGGATCCCAGATACAGAGTGTGCAGATGACTGGAGGCATCACAAAAGCCTGAGGCAAATGCACACTTTTGTTTATTGAACAGCTTGGACTGAGCTCAGGCTTCCTGGCTGGCAACTGATCCCCCTTCCATTGCTTCCTTTCCATAGAACTGCTTGGCACAGATTTGGGAGTGATTAATGAGTCAAGGAATGCCCCGTAGACAACTTTTGATGCTTTTCATTTTATCAGGATATTGACTTTTCTCTACTCCCCATTTCCTATTGAGTCAGAGACACAGACAGCTTCAAACGTTTCCCCAACCACTTCCCTTTGCTTCTTGCTGCCACTTCTGGTTTGCAGTGCCTTAATGGTGAGGTTTGCACCTCATCTGATATGCAATAGCGTTTCCTGTGGCAGTGAAGGTACACTTCTTAAAATTTGTTCATGAAAAAATACGCTTTGATATGGAGACTTTTTCTACACTGTAGCTAATAGTGACGACAAAGGCTCTTCTCTTGCTTTGCAGCAAGACTTGCATTGCAGGACAGCACTGTCCCCCAGTCAGTGGAAACAAAAATGTTTTTATCATAATGGTTTGAATCTTGTAAGGAAATGAAGGAGTTACATCAGGAAAGCAAAAAAAAAAACCCCAAACAAACAAACAAACAAACAACAACAACAACAACAAAAACCAAAACCCCCCCCCCAAAAACCCCAAAACGGGCAGTGAAAAGCCAAGACCTATTGCCATGAACTCTGCCTGCAGAGAAAGCCACCAGATGTCAGCACAGCCTGTTCTTTTCCTCTCTAAAACCTCTGCAAGCCAAGAGATGTGTCATGTTTATGAAAAGTGCTTATCTGTGAACTGGTTTAGCCTGTGAAGTCTGTGCTAGGGTTCTGGTGATGAAAGCTGAGTCTTTCCTTGCAGAAAGTATTTCTTTTCATATTAAAATCAAAAAGCGGCAAATTGAACTGGTTTCAGTGCTTAAATTCCTCTTGTTAGAGAGCATCCTTTGCAGAGCCAGTTCCCAGCGTATCTAAATCTTTGCATGCTGTGAAGAGGCATTTGCAGAACATTCATTTGAAGAATTGTCTGGAAAAGATCAGTGTTAATTTGCTGAGGTTTTGTAAAGTAGATTTTAAGTATGCCTATTTCTTTTAAACACAAGGAAAACCATCTGGAACAGGCACACATGCAAAGCAAAGCAAAACATCTTCAGCAACACAGCTTAAACACACAACAAATGTATCCTCCATGCTTCTGACCCTAAGCTCCCACTATTTCCTCCTTGTAGTGCAAGGGCTAAGGAGAAGCTGGTACTGCATTCTCCAGGCTGTGCCTCCTGAGCTGCTATGAGCTGAGGTGAGATGTGAGTTTTGGGGCCCAAATCCAAGCTCTGTGCACAGCTTTATGCTGTCAGTGATTAGAGCATGCTTAGATGCTGCCTGGTTAAAAGGCTAAATTTGAATTTTTGCAGAGGGACAAGGTGTGGCAGAGCTTTCTGCTCAGATTCCCATCACTTTTCTTGCAGCAGCTTGCAGGTGCCAGGGAGGTGTCAAAGAGAGGGAAGTGGCAGCTAGAGCCTGGGTGAGGTAAATATTCCTTCCTCCTGTTTTGGGCTGCTTGTTTAGCTCCTTTCTTCTAGCCTCATCACACTGGTGTCGTGGTAGAGGTTTGCCACAGCTGCTTCTCAATTCCAAACTACCACTAGAACCCTCAAACACTGCTCACATTCTGGAGGTGATGCGAGAGAAATTGCAGCTGTGCAGTCTTGGGCTGTGTGCAGGGGAAGCCTGTGGTGTGCAGGATGTCTGGAGGTGTTATTCTTGCTTCTGTCCCTCCTGCACAGCACCGAGTTCTTCTTTGCTGGGGACTGGGACCTGGTCTGGAAGCTTGGCACACATGGCAGATAGATGAGAGCTGGGTGTTTAGGTGTTTTATGTCCCGGTAGATGTGGTATTTTTGATCAGATATGGATTGTAGCTTCTGTTTGTTATCATCCTCTCCCTCTGGTACCAATAGATTCATTCCTTTGTGGGACAGAAGCAGCTAGCCAGAAGAGTGGGACTTCCAGCTGGTAGTGAATACACTAAAGGGCTCAGTGTGACAGACGAACATAAGAATTTACCTTGGTCTGTCCATCCCTGCTCTCTGGCAGGTGACTTACAGTGCTGTATACTAGGAATGTCAGTGAGAACTGTAAGAACTGCCTGCTGCTGTCTGCTCTCATTCCACACCTGAGAAGGTTTAATTCTGCTTTCTAACCTAAAGCCAATGGAACATATTCTTTAGGAACAGTTTGGGAAGCCCCTTTTCTTCAGTGAACCATGATTTTTAAAATGGAAGGCATTGTGTTGGTCTGATTTCAACACTACTTTGAAGTCACATCTTTGTCTCTTTGCTTGTGTTTGGGTGTTGGTCTCTTCCTTCAAGTTACCAGCGACAGGACAAGAGGAAAGGTCCTCAAGTTGTGCCAGAGGAGGTTTAGATTGGATATTTGGAAAGATTTATTCACCAAAAGGGTTGTGAAGCTTTGGAACAGGCTGTCCTGGGAAATGGAGCCACCAGCTCTGGAAGGATTTACAAGACTTGCAGGTGTGGCACTTGGGGACATGAGTGAAGGGCTTGGCAGTGCTGGGGTAACAGTTGGACTCAATGATGTTAAAGGTGTTTTTCTGTGCTTCTGTGATTGTGCCCATCCAGTTAGAGGGCATCAGCTGGCTTTAGAGTTAAAGAGCAATCTAGCACGATAGCTTTATATCCCAGCAGTTACCATCCAGACCATTTCTTCACAACTACTCCCCTGTCCCAGCCCTCCCAAATCAAATACAACTGGTTTTGCAGAACACAGACTTGAATCTTGCACAGCAACTTTGTTTTCTAGAGTGCTGAACAAGACAGCTACTTGAAGGCAGACATCTGGCTGCAGACAGCTCTTTAAGGCAGCAGGCTGGCATGCAGCAGCTGAAGGCAGCTAATTGTAGATCAGATGTGGAAACAGGTAACAAGAGTAAATAACCAGCTGAACAGCAGCTGTAGTGCATCCTCCAGTGCTGAGATTTCTAAATCTAAAGCAGATTGTCTTTCTAGGAGGATGCACTCGTGCCACTTTAAGTCTTTGAAAGGTTTCAGTAATACTATGGCTTGTGGTATGTGATCCTCCCGACTGGCTCCAGACAATGATTATTTTTGGTCTTTGATTATGAAGGCCCTGTACACGCTCTGCTAACAAGAGCTGTCCCTGATCATAGATGGTATCTGTGTATTCTGTGCTCAGCTTTAAAATGTGTGTGGTTCTCACAAACACACTAAAAAACCCCAACTTGTGCAGAAATTCTGCAAAACTGATGCTGCTTATCAAGGCACAATAAATAGATCAACGAAAACTGTCCTAGTGTAACAAATCTCATTCCTCAAACCCAAGGCACAGTCTACAAATCCTGCTAGCTCAGTGTGGGAAATTTAGAGCTCAAGAATAACACCAGGTTTTGTTGCTGATTGTAGCTGTGCTGGCCATCTTGGAGAGACTGAAATATAGGAAATACATTGCACAGAGGTGCTGAAGCAGGTGCATCCCCCTGGAGATTCAACTATAGTTTGATATATCACTTTGTGAGTAAATCCCTTAAGAGCAAGAAACCAATTGCACTGTTTAAAGCTTTGTATTATAAAACTGAAGGAGTGAGAGAACTGTACCTGCAGAGGTTAATCTTCAGCTCAGGAATTTAAATGAACTCATTAAAATCAACTTACAAATTAGCTCATTAAAATGCATGCTGCAGATCCAGAAGTTGGTTGATCTGGCATGCCACTTGTATGAAAAAGTGACTAAAGAAGCAGAGAACAAATTTATAGTACTAAAACTCCATCTTTCTTTGCAGTCCCCCATCTGGAACTCCTTCTTCCTTGGACTCTGTATCAACAGCACTTTCTATTTAGTGAATTAAGCTTGTTTGATCCTGTGCTACAAGTGCTGTATGATATCAGTAACCCCCTGTAGTGAAATATATGTCTGCACACACTTGTGCCCTCTCACACTCATAGGAACTCTGCAATTGAGCCCTGGCACCATGGGTCACAGCAATGATCATTTTATTACCTTGATAATGAGATTCTACAAGCTGCTGGCTGTAGTGGGTTTTATTTCTTAGTGGTTAAATTCTAGATAATCACACTACTGCCATTAAAGTAATGGTTTTGTTTGGGGGGAGGCAGGAAAAAAGACTCACACGAGCTCTGATATAATTATGTAGATCTGTTCAGAATATCTTTATATAACTACAGAGGCCAGAGATTAAAACTGGCCTTACTCTTACAGCTCTTCATTTGGTTCTTACATATCCCAGAGGCACATAGTAGGCAGTACAGAAAATAAAAATACAAAGATTTTTACATTCAAGCTAAATATTCTGCAATAAGATACATATATTTATGTGTGTGTGTGTGTGTGTACATATATACAGAGAGAAAAACTTCAAGTACAAAACCAGTTAAATGGTAAATTTTAAGCCAATCTCACTGAATGTCCTATGCACATCAAAAATGCTCAGGGAAGAAAAGATAACTGAAAAATCCCTTACTTTCATTTTCAGCATTCCAGAATCAGAAGAAATGACTCAAACTGTTGTATGCCATGTTTTCAGGACCAGATGCATACAGAGGGCATCATGTGAAATGCTGTTCTGCATTTATAAGGATTGGTTTTGGTTTTCAAAAGCGATGGTGGCTGGCTGGCCAGTCTGTTGGCACAGGCATTACCTGGAGACACTTGACCAGCTTTTTTCCTTAGATGCTGTAGAGCTGCAGTAGCTGTGGGGATTTTGAGCTGGATTGTCTGTCCCTTTGGGCTTGTGTCCATCTGAAAAGCACCATGCTGACTCACTGACTGCCCCTCTGCTCATGGAAACTGTCCCTTTGCCATGGGAAAGGGTTTGTAGGCATGGAAGTCTTGTAAACAAAGCGAGGGGCAAACCTTCTGCTGGGCATAAAGGTGAGTCTTTAACCTTGCAATGACTTAAAATAAACCATTCTTTTCCCCTTGAAGATGAAGCCTGCCAGCCTGTGTAATGGTCTTATCTGCCTCCTAAACTTTTCTGGCCACCAGACAGTAGTCTTGCCTGACCTAAAGATATGAAAAGAAACCTAGATGGGAAAAAAGGCATTGAAATACACTATAAAGTGTGTAAACTGGTGCTTTTGTCTTTGCCTGATGATGAAATGGAAAAGATGACTAAAAAACCAGGCTTGCTGAATCCAGTCTTCCCTCAAGGATGAGTTAAACTGGAGTGGATCAAATTATATTCAGATGAAACTGTCTCAAAACCTATCACCCAACCAGAAACAAATAGTGTTGGGTCATCAGTCTGCTTGGAGAGTGATTTGGTCAGGTGCCAATTTGGGCTATGTTCTGGAGGTGGATGGGGAAACTTAATAAACTCAGCTTGCTGAGGGGGACAGTGGTAAGGAATTGTACTTTGACCATGTTGTCCAAACCCTATGAAAACAGCAACAAAGTCACCTTATTATGAAATCTAGGTTTTCCCCTCAAGAAGCAGCATTTGGAGATTTTACTGTAAGTGTTAGGCAAGAACTAAAAGGCAATATCATCACTGGCCACATGAGCAATATTTGGAGAATATTACTCACTGTAGTTACTTGAGGCTGAACAGGGAATTCTTATGAGTCTCTGTCTGTGTAGAACTCTTCAGGATTATGGAAGCAACGGTGGCTTGTAGAAGGGTTTATGTGCCCCAAAGCTGATAATTCCCCCTGCCCTTTTGGGGGGAACAACACTTCTTTGTCCCACAAGCTGTACCTCATTTTGGTGCTGACAGCTCTTGTTTCTCAAAGCAACACTGAACACTGAGTGTCTTTTCCTTAACTGTAGGAAAATGAGGCTATTCCAGGCATGTCCTTGTACCTGACCTTACTCAGGTAGTCTTCTTGCTTTAACTTGCTTTTAAATGAGCTTTAGTGAATGGCTGTCCATTCACTGCTTGGTGATTTGGATGTCCAAAACCTAAAGAATTATTCTGATTAAGAACTTCATAGAAAGCAACAGGTGAAACATGAAATTAGGACAGAAATCTTCTTTGCCCTGTGCCCTGTCCACAGTGGGTGTGAAGTCAGAAGAGCATTTCATACCTGCTTTGTGATCTAGCAAGGGACTTTCTAAGGTGTAAGGCAATGAAGGACTGTGCCCAAAATGTACAACATGTTTTCATGTTGTGGTCAAGACTCGATGACGATCCCTTTGCAGGACTGTTCAAAGATCTTATTATCGCTAGTGAAACCAGTGGGTTTAGAGCTGCTGTTTTGTTTGCTTAAATGGGAATGTTCAGGTGACAGCCATTTCTAAAAGCTTCACCCTATTATTTGATGTAAGGCCAGCTGGAAGGCCTTGGTTTTCCCCATGTAATTTTGTGAAGCAGCAGGCCTTTCCAATAATTATCCTCGCTCTATTTCAATCAAATACTGCTTGAAACTTTGGCTCAGCGTAACAGAGAACATGCAGCAGTAACTGTCCTCTCAGAGCCAGCAGTGCAGACCAGACGTCTGGTATTGGGGATGTCTCTTTCTCAAATGCTTTTATACTCCTGGAAAAGGTGCTTTATTTCCTCAGCTTATAAACATGCATCAGGCACTGCTTACAGGACTAGAAGTGCTGTCTGTAGTTGAGAGAACAGGGATACCGGGCTTGCTGTCAGGTTTGATAATTTTAGTAAAATCTGCTGTCACGGTAACATGAATATAGCTGTACTGACTTGTCCACAGAGTTCATTGTGGAGAACAAAACCAGAGGCAATTGATCTTTCTAAACCTCACTGCCCTGATTGATCCATACACTCAAGAGGCAGGGTATCTTTGCTGTCATAAACTCCAGAAAATCTGTGCAACCTTGTATTAAAAAATAAAGGCATTGAAATTTACGAGAGCAGCTAGGAAAGCAACTGAGAAATACTGGTCTGGGAGCTGCCAGGCAGCACCTCCAGTGACTGATCTGACTAACAGTGTCCATCAGTTTCCGATGCATATTAGTGCTGCTAGCTTGGCTCTCACAGTCACTTTTAAGGCAATAATTGTCCTAGCAAATCAGCAATATAATTTTAACTGCAACTGTCTAACCTAACTTTGATGGCCATCCATTTTCTAAATCAACAAGTTTTATTATTTTATCAACAATACCATTATACCAAAACATACATATATTTAAGAAAATGAAACACCTTTGAACCTAGAAATGTTGATAGTGCTTCGAAATCCTCAAAGCTGGGGCTGTTAGACATTACTGGAGGTCTCCCCACTTGAAAACTCCCCTGTTGCACTGGGCAGCACAAATTTGACATATCTGCCCTTCTCCCAGCCCCTCCTGATTCTCAGAAGTCTGTGCTGGATGCAGGGCAAACTGAAGATGACTCTGGCTATGATCACAGTGCATGGGACCAGCAGGGTGAGGGTGTAGGTTGGGGGCAGGTAGAATTTGTACTGGTTCTCATCGAAGGCCCTCGACCAGCCGTACGTGAGCGTGTGCAGGGTGCTGATCACCAAGGCAATAAATCCAAGGGAGGACTGAAAGGAAAAGAAACACACACCAGTTAGCAGAGTGCCTTGTGCCTGGCTGTCTTCCTGTATTTCTGACATCATTTTAAGTGTACATGACACAGAGGAAGCAATGGGTATTCCTGTGTTTCAATAAAACATGGCTGGAACCCTTTCCTGGGGAGTGTGCCAGACTGTGCTTTTCTCTGTCTAATCAGAGGTTAGGTGTGACATTAGAAGCTCAGCAGGAATTTCCCAGAAGGTGCTGCCAACTCAGCAGAGAGGAGGGCTCCTGCATCCTGTGAAGCAGCAGCCCCCAAGGGCTGCTCCTGAGCTGCAGCTGCCAGCTCTGCCCTGCCAGTCCCCGGCTGGCTGAGCCAGTCCTTTCTGACCAGCAGCATGAAGCAGCACTGCTGTGGCTCTGGACCACAGCTGGCACTGCTGGAAGTGGGTGAAGTCACAGCTCCACACAGAGCAAAGACATCTTCAGGTGACTGGTGTCACCTACAGGAAAATGAGATTGTGCAGGCAGAAGTGCTCTGTTCTGAGGTGAGCACCAGCCCTCAGGGTTTCCTCCTCTGTCTTATAGATCTGTGTTGGTTCAAAGGCTGTGTGAAGAGCCCTTTATCCACTCAGGGAGGCAGCAAGAATGCAGCTGCTGTTCTACAGGCAAGAACTTCCCCCATTTTCAGCTGAGATCATGCTCCCAAGCACCCACAGAGACAACACCACCTCCTGAGTAATTCCACCTCCCTCTGAGGGCTGCTCTCAAAGACAGGTTTTAAACTCTTTCCCTCACTGAGGGCTTCCTGCCAGCATCAGAGGTGGTGGCTCCTGAGCCTGCCAGCTCCCACTGCCTGCTGGCACTCAGCAGCCCTGGGCACTCGCTGTGCTCTCCTCTGTGCAGGCCTTTGCTGCTGTATTTTCAGGCAAAAGTGCAGGTTCTCCTCTGTGCAGGCCTTTGCTGCTGTATTTTCAGGCAAAAGTGCAGGTGGAGCATCTTGCTCTGCTGCCCTATTTTCAGGCAAAAGTGCAGGTGGAGCATCTTGCTCTGCTGCCCTACTTTGAATGCTTGGTCTAAGCCTGAAATAACAACCAAATTTCAAGATGCCTAGACAGGGAAAATTTTGCTAATTTTAGTTAGTCCCTAACTTAGGGAAGAAAGCCTTTCAAAGCCAAAATATCTGTCTTCGTGCAGAGATCAGCAAGAAACACAGTCTTCCTGAAGATGTGTCCAGGAAAGAGGACATGGCAGGGAAATGAGGAACCAGGACAAGATGGGAGGAAGGACTCACTGTCTTTTGAAAAAACAGTTTCATCTAAAGAACTACTCAATTCATAGATTCCTCTTCTATTTTTGATTGCTGAAAAACAATTAAAAAACCCAGACAACTTTTAAAAATGTACCATGTTATTACCAAAAAAACAGACCAAACTCCTCTAAACTTCAGAGGTAATCTTTTAAGCAGCTGAGGGGACTGGGCAAGGGAGGGAAGGAGAGCTCCAAAATGTGCTACCAGATCTAGGTGCTTCACTTTTACAGTATCTATCTGGCAGTCATGTGGGTGTCACTGAGTCCTGCCAAGGCAGGGTAGGACTCCTCTCTGTGTTACAGCTGAGCATTACTCAAGGTCATGCCAGGAACTGGGAACAGGGCTGGGAACTGAGCCTTAGTCCCATGTGCAAGCCCACACTTACTCTTTCTTTCATGTCCTTGTGACCAGAAGCTGTGTCCACGTCCTAAACCAAAGTGGTAACAAGCAGCAAACCCAACAGGGTCAAGACTAGTTGCATTTGGAAAATTAAGGAGGAGTTTGCTGAAATATGCTGTGGTCACAGTTGAACCTAACAGCAGGACCTGACCCACAGATCATTCATCATTTATAGTTCAAGATTCAGATTAGGACTCATCTGGCAAAGCAGGGCAGGGAAAAGGGGACAGAGTAAACCCAAGAGCAGAAGCTTTCTGCCCTGGGCAGAGGGTAGCCCAGGCATTCAGGCAGCCCAAGCAGGGCTCTGCGCATGGCAAAGATATCAGAGCTGGAGATAATGACCCTGTGCCTCCAGCTGCTGGGACTGGGGGAGAGCAGGAGAGAAAAAGGTGACAAACCACCCAGGCACTCTGTGACTGACCCACCTTTGTGTGTGGATGGTGGGGATGAAACAAAAAGGCTAATTGGCAACAAACACATGGCAACAAACACATGGCTAAGCTGCTGCGGCTGGAGCCAGGGCTGGCAGCTCCTCTGGCAGCAGCAATGGGCTGATCCACTTTTAGCACAAACGAGGAGCTGACTGGGGTGAGCAGAGGGGCTCCCAGTGCTGATGGTGGCTGAAGGAGCCATGGCTGCACTGGCAGACAGCGGGATACAGCAGGTCTGTAAGTGCACAGAACCCAAAAGTTTTGCTGGTTGGAGCCTGGCTCAGTGTTTACAGCTCAATATACACTCAGTGTAGCAAATGCAGAGCCTGCTGAGCAGCCCAGGGGGCCGATTTGCCAAAGTGCTTAGCCCTGATACCACTCTTGAGCTCTCATTGATCCTCTCTATGCAGTTCCTGGCTATGAAATCTTTCTGGGTTTTGTTTTCAACAGTAGCAGAGGCTTTTTTTGTACTGTCACAACATGGGGAGTGTGCGGCCAGCAGCCCTGTAGGGTGTTAAAGCTCTCTGAAAGATGCTGTATGAAGACAGTATCTACCTGGTGCAGGTTTTGCATGTGTTTTCTGTTCTGCATTAACTCTTCCACCTCTGCCACTTCCTTGGTGCCTGCAGGCTCCCTGTAACACCTCAGCAAAGATGATCCAATCACATGTGACTCATTTAGAAATGCTTGGGCAGCACTGAAAGCAAAGAGCCCCTTCCTGACCCAGATAAGTTTCAGACTTGTGCAGCCATCAGTACTATGAAATGATTAGCTCAATGGAAGCAGCCCTGGCCCCTCGCACTGCCTCGACAGGAGGGTTAGAAAAGGTCTGATTTCAGATTCTTTACATCTTCTGCTACATGAACTATGAAAGAAACCAGGTCAATTCAACCTTGGAATTCCAGGAGGGCTTCTCAGGATAGGAAGGTAAAGGCAATCATACACATTTTTACTTCTCAGACAATTAGACTTGATTTGTAAATCACTGGGGAATGTTAAAAATGTCTCCTATAAGTTGAATTACATACAAATCATTCCTGTTAGCCAGTGTTTCAATCCTGTACCTTTTCTGTTAAAACTGGACACACAGGGGAACTGTGTATCCAATTTAACTATATTTAATTGAAATGTGAGTATGTGCAGGAGCTACTGTGAAAATTAACCTTTTTTCCTGTAACTCTGGCAATAATACAAATGGGATTTTCAACCTGTCAGGCAACAGATGTGTATTTTAATACTGTGGCAGTATATGGCACTAATACAGGTGTACACACTGGCTGCTGGAAAATGTCAGACTTGGGAAGCTCTGGGTAAGGAGGAGACTAAAGTGACTCCTGAATTTGCCTCACATGTGTCTTT
The DNA here is from genome assembly GCA_024865655.1 of Emberiza elegans. Taxonomy (NCBI): domain Eukaryota; kingdom Metazoa; phylum Chordata; class Aves; order Passeriformes; family Fringillidae; genus Emberiza; species Emberiza elegans. The sequence goes on from JALJVW010003518.1 coordinate 25,570,690, forward strand.
TGGTGCAGCATCTCTCAAACACCATCCAGTTCAACTGAGATGGGAACAAAATGCTGCATTTTCTGGAAGGCATCTGGCTGGGGTGTCTGCACTCTGCATTTCACCTCTTTTATGCTGCAGAAGTGCTAGAAGTCCCAAATATTTGAGAAAGCATCCTCATGCTTCACCCCTTGTATTTACACTGTGCCACTGTGCATTAATTTAGGGAGGCTCACTCTGAGCTATGTGAATGCAACCTCAGGAGCCTGGAAGCAGTAGCTGTAGCTGCTCTTTTAATTTCCTCAAGAAAGGCACCACCGACTTATTGAGGAATAAATAATTTAAAAGATCCCTCACTTAAAAAAAATTAATATGGAAGCTAACATGCCAGGAGAGATCTGTAACCTGCTCTTTTTACATGGTATTTCCACAGAGAGGCACAATATCATCTGTGCCTCTCCTGCCTGTGATCAGCTGGGAGCTCGTGTCACACTGTCACGCTTTATTCCATGCAGACAGAAATAGGGGTGAGTATCTTTCCATGAACTAAGCCAGCCAGTTCCCATGTGGGGCAGCCAAGAGCTATTTTGGAACCGAACATCACGAATTTGTCTGGTCCCAGTGCTGACATACCCTTGGAAAGGCTGGGAAGGGGTCCCAAAGGGCAGATGGGACAGTTGTGCTCCACGCACGACCTGCCACGACAATGTTTGTGTTACATGACACAAGGCCAGCACCCTCCAGGACAGCTGCCAGGCGGCCTGGGGAGCCAAAGGGAAATGCAGGGGCTTTCAAAGCCTCCTTCCAGGCTGCAAGGAGATACTTCCCTTCGTCTGGGATTCCTGGTATGAGATGTGCAAGTCAGGACTGATTTATCTGGTGTCCCAGCAGCTGCAGCCCTTCCCTGAGACCTGGTGGTGAGAATTAATATGCTCCCATTGTCCAGTCTGAAACAGAGGCTTAAAGCCAGCCTCCCTTCTCCTCGAGGGATGATCTCTTGGGGTCAAGCTCTCCTGGTGCAGGTCTTCTACTCAGTGTAAATAATTACTGGCTAGCCCACAGCAAGAGGGGAAAGAAGACAAACTGGATTGCTCGTGTGGTGATCGGGCACTCGTGGGAGAAGCAGGGGAGCAGACTTCAAACTCCTGCTCTAATGAATATTGAATTATTTATATACCCCTGAAGAGCTTCAGCAGAGCTTAACAGAGGCTGGATGATAGATATTCACCTCTGCACCCCCGAGCCCTGCCCTCCCCTTTGGAAGGGTTAGGTGGTGCAAAGGGAGGCTCCACACGGGAGCTGCAGGGGAATGGGGCCCTGGGGGGGCTCACACACCTTGGGTGCCACAGGGGTTACAAAGCCTGGTGCATGCTAAGCAGCCCTGCTGTAGGAGGCACAAGTGAAAAGGAGTTTTAGGGTTGTGGGGTATGACTGTGACACAGTGAGTGGAATCTGCCCTCAAAATCAACTTTAAAGTGCAAGAGATACTTGAAAGGTTCATTCTCTGCTATCTCCATTAATGAGCCCTAAGCCTGGCTCCAAATGCATCCCTGAAAAAGCTGCAGCCGGTGAATACAGTGTCTGTGAAAATCCCAGGGGGTAGACTCAGGTCACCAAGGGAATTTGGCCCTTGAGAGCTTGGCCATCACTGCAAGTGAGAAGAAGGCTCCTAAACCACTGGGGAAAAACTAAAGTTTTTCTGCAGGTTTTAGAATCAGACATGGCCTTCATTGAAATCATATCCAGTTCTCTATGCTGTGTGGGCTCTGGCAGGTTACAGACCACTCTAAGCCTTTTTGAACTTGTCTATTGAACACTTGGATGCATGCAAGCTCTGCCAAACCTGTCTCACCCCTGCATTATCCTCCCAGGCTCTCTCCTTTTCAGCAGCTCACTCTCCCTGAACACAAGGGCACATCTGTGTGCTGTAGCCAGCTGTGCCCACAGTGAGTTCCCTGCCTGCCCTCCACAGCCTGGTGCTGTATTTTTCCTTGTATTCAGAGAAAAGCACCTTCACTTGACTGGACAAGCCCTGTGTGAGAGCAGCACAGCCCCAGGACACACCACAGCCCTCTGCCCCTCTCCTACTCTGGGACTCACCTCCTGGACAAGGGGTCTGTGGCTCTGGGGTGCATGGGGAGGCTTTGCTGCTGACACCAATGCACAGCTGCCCTGCCAGAGCAGGATGTGCAGGGAAAGCAGGTCCAGCCCTGCCCTGTCTGTGTGACGGCCTGACTCTGATTCTGCAGAATCCCTCTCTGGCATCAGCAAGTATCAACTTTACCTGAATGAAACTGAATTCCCTCCAGTTGAGAGAGTTTGCGATGGATGGAAGTGAAGTGATGGCAAGTAACGACAGCAAGCCCAGGGCAATTATTCCAACAGAGATATAAATCTCCATCCTCCAGACTTCCTCCTCTACCCAGACTGTCATCTTCTTCTCCATAGCCTGGCATGACAATGAAGGTTTGTTAAAATGGGGTGCTTAGGGACAGAGGAACTGAGTTTTATCTGTTTTGGTTTTGGAAGCAGGTTTGCTGAATGAGCACTGGGTCCTGTTCACATCTCCAGCACTATGTGGGAGATGTGGAAATGCTCTCTTATCCCAAAGCCATTTGGCCAAAGCTAGACCTGATTTGATGCCTGCTGGGAAGAACTGCTGAATGCTCTCAGCTCCCATGCCTGTAACCACAGCAAGCCCCAAAGTCACATTTGGAAAGATAATTACAATGAGAACTCAGTTTCAAGCCATGAAAACAAATACAGATGCTTGAATATGCAGTAGTCTCCTAATAACCTTTGTTTTAAGTGCATTTAGGGGGGAAATTGTTCATGCTAATGGAAGGGAAGATGGGTTTTATACTGCATGGCAAAGAGGAACATTTAGAACTGTCCTCTTTAGCCCATTAAATGGGTTTAATTTACTAAACAAAGATGTTGCTAGAAAACAGGAGGTAGAGGGGAAATGAACACAGGATGCTTGCCTGAGATTAATGTGCAACTGTGGCACTTGAGAAGAACCTGCTCAAGGCTGGAGCTGAGAGGCTGGGAATGGTGTTTGATGGATGCTCTGAACAGCCACTGCTGCCCCAAACCAGCCATCCTGTTCCCCTCTGCCCCCACAGCTCCTTCCCTCCTTTTTGGGACAAATATTTGGAATCACTCAGCCAAATACCCCAGCACAGAAAGCAGAGGGGTTGTGGGGTAATCATTTGATCACATTCCCCCCTCAGCTGCACAAACCCTGTGCCATCCCAGGAGGGAGCAGTGAGAAGCCAGGGGCACGAAACAGCAAATCCCATCCTCCCATGGTACTACAGAGCTGGCTGAACTGCCTGAAGGCAGCAATCTCACACTAGATAAACGCTGCTGAGAGTGTCCATAAAGCAATAAAGTCCCTTTCCATTTCCTTGTTCTTATATAAGCGGCTCTTCACCACCATTTTGTTAAACTCCTGCAGACACAGGGTGATGAGGACACACAACCCTCTCTGGGTTATGACTTGGTTACTCCAGCAGGCACAGTTATGAACATCAGTGTGAACAAACAGGGATCTCTCAAGATTTTGGGAGCTGAAGGCAGCACTACTCCTCCTACCATTGGATTTCCCCTCGCCTAGCATTTTTCCTGCCTCTGACCTAGTCTCAGACACACCAGTGCCAGGCAAGGCTGGTTTCCAAGGCTTGTCAGTGTTTCTGGGGAGCAGTGGCACAGGGTTGACCCTAGCCCTGGCTGTCACTGCAGAGGGAGCTGTGTATCCAGGGAGATGGCAGCTCCTCAGCACAGACAGGCGAGTGCTCAGTCTGTGCCGAGTGACGACCTGTTGGGGAAGCACTCCTAGAGTGCTTTTTCCCACTGCCCCACACCTCTGGAAAATGAATGAAAAACCCAAGATATTAGGCCCACCACCCAAGATGTGCATGAGTTCAGCAGACCCCCGCAGGCGCTGACCTGAGGAGCACCCCTGTTACCTGCTTGACGGCCGTCTCGATTAACAGGTAGCGGTGGGAGCGGCGCATGGGCAGGCACAGGCTGTACACGGCGTGCAGGGCTGCACAGAAGAAGCTGAGGAGACCAATCTGCTTCCTGTGCTGCAGCCACTGGTCCAGCCAGTCTGGGAAACGCCTGTACTTGGTGCCATAGTAGAGCTGGGAGCAGGCTGCCAGCACCCCGGGCAGGTAGACCAGAGACAGCATGACGTAGGAGACGCACGGCAGCGTGGTGTTGACCACCTCGATGGGGATCTTGTACAGCTTGTTCTTCTGCTCCCTGATGTAAGGGTGGATGACCTGCCGGATCAGGTTGTAGGTGAAGAAGCAAAGAAAAAGCCCCAGAGCTAAAAAGATGGGGATTTTCCAGGCTGGTAAGAGGCGCAGGGGAATGTTCTCGATCTCACAGGCTGATGACATGCAGCCCATGTCCACGGGGGTGAATCCCATGACTTGAGCAATTTCTGCTATGGTGCGCTTGGCTTCTTGGTTATTTGAGCAGATCAGAACCTGCAAGGAGCAGAAATACACACAGGGCAAAGAAATGAGGCTGCTGGGATCGAGTGCATCCAGAGTGATTCTGTGTCACAGGGAGCCTATGTTATTCCACTGAGCATCATAATTCCTGGCAGGCTTTTTGACAGAGATTTACCATGGCTGCCAAAGACCTCTCTCCTGGACAGGTTTCCTTTCATGCATGTACAGCCAGTTTGTTTCACTGGCTCTGTTTAGATAAACAGACAACTGAATAATACTTTTCACTTAGGCAGATGCTCCAAGGACTACACAGTGTGAACTGAGTGAAGGTATTTAATTTCTGAACAGAGAAATGCAGAAGCTAAGGGGTGGTCTCTGGATGCCCAGCCAGCACTCAAGACTCCTTCTCCTGGAGCCTAAGGCCATTTGCTGATGCCGCCAGACCTGAGCTGCTGAAACAGCTGGGATTTATCCTTTGCTGGAAGAAACAATACCTGCTTATTTCCATCCCTGGCACCCGACTGCAGCGTCCACGCAGAAACCACATTAAAGGCCTTTACCACGGTGCAGGCCGGGAACAGGGAGGCCAAGTACTCGGCGTTGGATTCCTTGTGATGGTTGATCTCCGTGTTGTTGCTGACATCCACCAGGATCTTGCCCACCAGCACATCAGCCAGGTCACAGAGCGTGGAGTAATGCTCCCTGAAAATGGCCACGAAGATGACGTCCGCCTTCTTCGCGGCCTCGGCCTGGAAGGTGACCTCTGCTGCAGCAGGGAACAGGCTGGCTTTGCGCTTGGGGTTGCGGCTGCCCACCACCACCCTGAAGCCGGAGCGCACCAGGCGCACGGCCAGGGAGCGCGCGAAGTCCCCGCTGCCCAGCACGCCCACCGTGCGCCCGGCCGGCGCCGGCGGGGGGCTGCGCTCGCCCGCCGCGCTCCCCTGGCCCAGCAGAGGCTTGGCCATGTCTCCTCTGGACATCCTGGCAGGAAAAACAAGGAGAAACGCAAATTCACTGTGGAGCTCTCGCAGAGATCCAGACCGTGTCTGGGGTCACGGGGAAAAATGTCACTTAGGCCACTCAAATGTGGTTTTGGTCCCAGGATCTATCTGCCAAAGCCACCAGGAAATGTGCAGTAATGTACAGGCACCACTGGAGGGGCACAAAACACCAGGCTGGGTTGGAAGGTGAAGGCTTTTATGGAGGTTTCCCAAGGTTGTGTGATCCAACACCTGCTGGATGCACTCATCCATCCTCTGCTGTCCTTCATGCTGGCATCTCACACTGCAAAGCCAGGCCAACACTGACAGCAATCAGGACCAGAAACTCTGAGATTCCCATGGAGCTACCAGATATCTCCTAAAGAATGGGTCCATGAAGATCCCTGAGATTACATCTGGAAAAGCTGGAGGGGGTGCTTCTGATATGCCAGAACAGAATCAAGGCAGAAAGTCAAACTGAAATGAAAGTGTCCTAAAAGTGGTAAATGAAGAGAGTTTCAGCCCTTGCCTGTACCAATATTTGGGTCTGGCAAGCACTGTTTGCTTCAGCTCTTTAATAAGTAATGAGAACTTACTCGTGACATTTAAAAATATATTAAAACATGATGGGATTTGCTCATGAAAGATCTTGATGAGCTTTACAAACGTTAATGAATTTTGCCCTGTAACAGATTAGATATTGAGGGCATGGAGGGGTTTTAAGCAGATCAATGAATTCACAGGCAGCACAGCAGCTGAACCTGGAGGTCAGAAGAAACTTGGGCAGGGAACTGCCAGACTGTTCGTGGGCTGTGTCAGTGGCTCAAATGTGCCTCCCAACTTAAGGAACGGCAAATTTACCCTAAAGGAATTGCAAATTCCTGAGGGTGAGATTTTAAGAGGGCTCAGAAGGTAGCCCATGGAACTTCCACATGAGGACATCTGGCTTTTGTACTGGCACACTGCTAGAGAGTATGATAAAGATTGTAATTTACAGACTTGTGATATACTGGGGATGGAGAAAATTTGTTTTGGTGGAGTGCAGTCTTGCCTTGTAGCTGGTCAAGTTCTTTCAAAGTGAAGGTGACCATTTGGATGGGGTGACCTAGTCCCTGGCACAGGTGTGTTTTTGATAGGCTTTTGGAAATGTCCTTCACCCAAGGCTCTTCTGGGATTGGCACAGCAGTGGTGCAAAGGGGAAGGGCACTTCTGCATGAATAGTTACCAATGGGAAACAAAGGGTGAGAAGAAATAAATTATTTTCATAATGGGAATAGGTTGCCAAGGGATTTCCCTGAGGATTTATGCTGTTCAACATGCTCAGAGGTGATCTGGGAAAGGGAGTGAATATTGACAAGATGGAACTCGTGCGTAGTGATCACAGAATGGTTAATTAAACATCATCTACTTCCAACCCCTTGCCATGGGCAGGGACACCTTCTACTCGACCAGGCTGCTCAAAGCCCCATCCAGCCTGGTCCTAAACACCTCTAGGGATGGGGCATCCACTGGATCTCTTTGCAACCTGTTCCCATGCCTCACCACCTGCATACTAAATATTTTCTTCCTAATATCTACTCAAAATCATTTAGGACAAGCAATCTTTCTTGTGAAGAATCTGCAAAAGGATTTCCCCATTCAAAGTGCCTGAGCACCAGAATTCACTACTGATGCTAGAGAGACATGGCAAGAGCTGCCTGTGGGCAAAAACTTTCCTAACCATATATATATACACTTTAAAAGAGCTGTAAATTTCTTAAAACTGCTCAGAAAAATGATCAAAGGGTCACATTACTATGAAAACACCAACTTGGTGGTCCCTGGCAGACAAACATCAAGCACAGCCAAGTTACTGGAGGAGATCACTCACACAGCAGCCAGGATCTCAATCCTTCTCCCCACTGAAAGCCTGCAAAACACCTTCAGCAGATGGACTTTGAAACTAAAATTCACTGTCCTGGGTAAAACCATCATGGTTTCAGTGAAAATGCTGTTTCCATGGCAGAGGTGTGTCTGCTCTCCTTGCCTCTCACCAAGTACCACCTTATCCCAGAGATTCAAAGGTGCTCATGGAAGAATTGCTAGCAGGGGAAAACAAGTGCCAAAGAAGTGCATGGTGACTTCTTCCCCTTCAAAACACATGTCCACTGTATAAAATAGAGATCAAACAGCAGTTCTGCTTATTCCACTGAAAAAAATAAAGGGGGCATGTTTCTTCTAAACATAGAAAGGGGCCACAGGGATGACTTTCAGATCTCTGTCTGCAAAGATACTGTGGTTTTTTTTTTTCCTGGTCCCTTATCAGAAGCTTTATCACACACTCATTGCTTTACTTTTCAGAAACCTTGCTTCTCCAAAATGTACTCATGTCCAGAACTATTTGTTCTAGGGCCAATGCTATTGTTCAGAATAATTAGCTTGCTCACCCATAACCCCCCTCCCCTTTTCCACCACCTGTGCACACAAAATACTCCCCCAAAATAAAGAAACACATCTCTGGCTCACACCCATGCGGGGAGAAATTAGCATTCAGGGTGACAAAGTGATTGTTACCCACAGACTCATTTAATAATCAATTTCTGGCACCTCAAAAGTTCTCTCTGTGGTCCCACTGGGATGTAAATGTTGCTGCAAGCAATTTTTCTTATACTGTGTTTCCTCTGTCCTGCAGCTGCCACTGAACATGTAGAGAGATGTTGGCAATGTTTGGAGATAAACATCTTTGCTGTCTCCAGTTATTTTGATTAAAAGGGATGACAGAATTAAACAGCCTTTGAAGTCAGCAGGAGAGTTACAAAGTAAGAAGACTCAAAATGTTTTCTGTGAATTTTGGTGTGATTATTTCAGTCATGCTCTGACTGGTGGGGCTTTGGAGCAGGACTCATCCCTTCTGCCAGCCCATGGTGGCATAGTCCCTGGTGCTGGCTGCTGCCTGTGGGCTGCATTGCTGTCATTGCCATGCACTGAAATCCTCCTGAGGAAGGAGGGGAACATCCCTCTTTCACCATGAACACATTTCACTGAGACAAACACTGTGGTCTCTGCCTAACATGTGCCTGGCAATGGTCTGTCTGATTAGGCAACAGCTTTTCTTCACTTCTGTATCTCTGGGGAGCACACAGACCCCCCCATCCTGCCACCACCCCCTGACTTACCGTGCCCCACACTGCTTTTTTCTGCACCTATGGACATGTCACCTGCTTGAAACTGTCCCTCCCAAAGTTAATTCACCACAGCAAGGCCAAACCATCCAGAGTGGGTGCAAAGCACCATGGCCAGGATGCTGCAGAGGAAGCCAGGAGTGAATATCATGGTGCTTAGACATCTTTAGCACCTCCAGACTTAGATAAACCCCATTTATTGATCTTCCTTGTTAAGCAAACTGCATCCCTGCTGAGTTATAGCACGTGCAATTCAAGGAGATCAGTTTCTTACCAAGGAAGCTACAAGATGATTTAAAGCACTGCCCAGTGGGAATAAAAAGGTCCAATTCTAAGCGGGCAGCAGTTCCCTAACTAAAATACTGAATCCAATGTAGAGTTGCCCTTCAGCTCAGCTGCTAATGACACCCTTACATCACTGCTGTGTCCATTGCAGCACACTTGTTCCCATGTGCAGTTCAATGACTGTGCTGCCACTGCTGCTGTTAATTGCAGGGCAATGGCAGTGATGGGCAGTGAGCAAGATGTGTTCCTTCATTTTGGGGTAACATTTTGACTCTGCTGGGCACTCTACAAAAACTGTCCAGAAGGCAACTTCTGCCCCAAGGAGTGGGATCAGACAGACAGCAGCTGCATGAAATGAAGCAGCCAAATCTCTGTTGCCCAGACAGAGAGAGGGAGGGGTTCTCACAGAAGAAACACAGGGATAATTCTACAAATTTTGCACCTGAGGCTTGCCAGAGGCTGTTAGCTTAGGCTCAGTGCCAGATAAACAAGGTTTTTCTGCCTCTCTGCCCACACTGAGAGGCCTCATTCAGGTTTTACAGCAGGACAGCCATCCTGGATAGAGCGGGGTGGCAGGAGCCCACTCAGGTGTCCCTGGGCTCATAGCAGAGTCAATCTGCTGAGCAGATCATCCCCCACAGCCACTGGGGAACAGGCACACTTGTTATCCTCTTTCAACAGACGTGGGGGAAGGAGATACTAACAATGATGGGACTCCAGCAAGTTTGTCTGGGCTGACCCAGATATCTTTCACCATGTCTTTAACAATGAGACCATCTTTTGGGGCCCCTTTCACATCCTCTGGTGCAGGAGGATAGCCTAGCTGGTTCCTGCAATTTGCAGTTCAGAGGTGTTTGAGTTGTACACCCGGAAGAAGGATGGACCTGTGGTGGCAAGGCTTTGCTTCAGTTCTGGACAAAAAAAAATCAAGACTCATTTCAATGCTCTGATATTCAGATTTATCAGACAAAAGACAAGTTAGTTTTACCATAACTCTAATAAAAAGGCAGTGTTTTAAACATATCAAACTGTGCTGAAAAATATGGCAGCAATCTCACACAGAGCTCCAAAAAATGTCCTGTCCAGTGAAACCAAACTGGTTCCTGTTTGCACAGAAACTCATCTTTGAGCTCAGCCTCACATAGTCTGCACCACCTTGGCTAAAACCACTGCCTTTGTGTCTTCCCCCAAAGTCAGTGTTTGTTTAGACTGACCACAACTGAGTCTCCATAAGCTGTGGATTCAACCCGTGCAGGTCATCAAAGAAACTGCTCTGTGCTTCAGCTTCTGTTTGGGTGCTACTCAAGATAAAGCACATGATTATTACACACATTCCTTAACGAGCACATGGGTTGAAACACCAGCAAGGCTCATGAGGAATCAAAGGATGCAACAGAGCCTTTGGTCAGGTCTCTGCAGAGGAGTGTCATGATTTCTGCACTGGGGAGGTCCCTTTGGGCCCTGCCAGCCATGGCTGGCACCAGCTCGGTCCCACAAACACACACACTCCAGGGACAGGGGTGATCTCTGCCCCCAGGGGACTTCCAGTCTGCATGGAGAGACCTTTGAACCATGAAGCCAAAGCCCTCCAGCCTCTGTTTGCAGAGCATCTCTTGCTGTGTTAACCCTCCAAAAGCCCCAGCTGGTGAGGAGCATTCAGAACCTGAAGCGTTCCACTCAGGTCTTGCTCTGAGCAGAAATATTTTTTTTTTTTAAACACCATTTTATTTCCAGGGAAAATCAAATGTTTAAGTCTCTTTCCCACACACAGAACATCCCTCCCAGGAGCACAGCAAGTCAGCAAGTGCCATGAACCTGAACCTGTTGGAACTGGAACAGATTTAAGTAATAAAAGAGCTTATCCAAAGCTGCTTTAATCTCAGCTCTGGTGCACATTTCTGGAGAGCTAGCAGTCCTGCCCAGGCTGACTGGAAATGACTTCCCGGCTCTGCCCACAAGAGTCAGCGAAACCAAGCCTGCTGCCTTTTTGCTTGCCCCCTTTCCTCTTTCTCCTTCCAAAGCAGAGTTATCTCCCGAATGGTGCAAACCAGGAACTGGCAAAGGATGTAAATCACCCTTCCAGAAAAGCCATACAGCAAACCCTGCTGGGCTGCCAGCCAGGACACAAGAATGAGGAAATGCTGGGAGCTGGACTGTCTCTGCTGTTGTTCTTCAGCTCATGGGCACACGGGACAGGGATGGGGGCCCTGCTCCCCGTGTCCCTGCTGCTGGGGTGGGGAGGAGGGACACGGACCTGCGGCAGGGCAGCTGGTGCTGCCCTGAGCTGCCATCACTGCGTGCTGAGCATGGCACTGAGGGGCAGGAGAACAGACTGCTGTGGGCTCAGGGCCTGCTGTGGGCTCAGGGCCTGCTGTGGGCCCAGGGACTGCTGTGGGCTCAGGGCCTGCTGTGGGCCCAGGGACTGCTGTGGGCTCAGGGCCTGCTGTGGGCTCAGGGCCTGCTGTGGGCTCAGGGACTGCTGTGGGCTCAGGGTCTGCTGTGGGCTCAGGGCCTGCTGTGGGCCCAGGGACTGCTGTGGGCTCAGGGCCTGCTGTGGGCCCAGGGACTGCTGTGGGCCCAGGGACTGCTGTGGGCTCAGGGCCTGCTGTGGGCTCAGGGTCTGCTGTGGGCTTAGGGGCTGCTGTGGGCTCAGGGACTGCTGTGGGCCCAGGGACTGCTGTGGGCTCAGGGCCTGCTGTGGGCTCAGGGACTGCTGTGGGCTCAGGGCCTGCTGTGACCCCACACTTGCTGTGGGCTCTAAGGACTGCTGTGACCCCAGATCTGCTGTGGGGCTCCAGGAGCTGCCACATGTCCCCCTGCAATTGTTCTCCATCCTGATGCACTTTGCATTCACAGGTCCTCAACACTCCTCCTGCCCCAGGGCAGCTCTTTATCTGATTACCTCATTATCGGGTATTTATCTGCTAAAACCACTTCCATAAGCTCCTGCAGAGCCCCGCTTTCTCTCCTCTTTATCTCTCAATCCAGTTAACCTTATCCCTTCCTCTTTTACCCCCAAAGGATATGGCATATGATTTGCCTTCTCCTCTGCATACAGACACATTCTGTATTTGGAGAACAGGTTCCACATCTTCCTTCTGTTTTTCCTGCACAAGTGAAACCCAACTCTTTCATCAGAGCTGTTATTTACCGAATGTCCAACAACTCAGCCTCTGTTCCTTGCTCTCATTTTTCCCGGAGGATGCCCAGAGCTGCATTTTCCAACTGAGCCCCTAAAAGGCACCACTTCTCTTTATCCATCCCAAGAGGACTGTTTGCTTTTGCACAACTGTGTGGCCCTGTGAACCCATGGGGCACAGTGTCCCTGTCCTCTGGCTCCTGTGACCACTGCCTGGCTGGTCGCTCACCTGGTGTCCGGCCGGTCAGTCAGTCCTACCACACAGGACAGAACGTGTGCCCTGTTTTTTTCAACCAGCTCTCCAGCTTGTCACAATCTTCAATTCTTAGTCTCTCCTCTAAAATGTTTCCAGTCCCTCCTAGCTCAGTGTCACCTACAAATTCAGTATCTGCCTCCATACTCCATCACACACTAATGAAAACACGGGCTGACAGGCACTGACCCTCCCAACTCCATATACCCTCTGGTTTATACACTGAAAAAAAATTTAGAATGTTGTTTTTGGAAGCCAGCAGTGAAGCCTAAGGCATGTCCATGCCCCTGACCACAAGATGTTCTTCACCAGGACCAAAATTCAAAAATAGCTTTCAGAACAGGGGAGAGTAGAGGAGAATGGCTACCAGAATTCCCCCCAGGGACAAAATAACCTCTTTTTCCCATACAAGCCCAGACATTTTGGCTACAGTTCTCCTACAGAACTACACCAGCTCGTGATCTCTTTGCAGGGACAGTTTCTCTCTCCAAGGATAAATCCTCCATTTCAATGCTGAGCAGGAAAACTACCTATCAATGATACACAAATGGAAAAAACCCCTTTGTCCTGGTTTCATCAAAACGATGTACTTTAAAGCAGTTACCAACAGGTTCTGCCATAGAGATCTTCAAACTCTCCCCCAAATTTGCCTCCATTTGCAGCGCCACTTCTCTGGAGCAAAGTCCTTGTCTGAGAAATACCTCTGTGCTTCTGCAAGAACATCTTGATCTCTGTGCCCACTGTGTTGACAGAGTAATGAGAAGCCTGAGAAAGACCTACCCTGTAATAAAACATCATGAAATGGAATGTGAAAGTCTGGGAAATCCTGAGGTTTCACTGTAAGACCAAGGAAGGCTCAGACCTGAAGCAAGATAGAGTTTGCTAGAGCAGTGCTGATGCTGACACAGCACACAGGAGTTTATCTGGCTGATGTGACTCTGAATGAGAAGGTTATTTTCTCAGCTTGGCATCTCACAGTTTTTAAGTGACATAAAAGGGTGATTTATAACAACTTCAGGTACTGTACTTAAGTCTTGTATGGCTTCTCTTGCTTTTTTGGGGGGGGTTTCATTCTCAAGTTGACAACTCAGTGACTCACCCATTTCTGAGCCCTCTGCTCCCCAAATGTGAGGAGAGCAAGAAAGCAACCAAAAGGTGGAAACTTCTCAGGCAGATCTAGTAATTTCCTTCAGCCAGACACGATGGGTGGAGGTGTTCCTGCCTAAAATGAGCTGGAGCTTCCACCCTTCTCCAGGCGTACAGAGATCAGGCAGGACCTGACTTCAGCAGTCACCACAGGGAGCTGGCAGGCTCCAGCTCTCTCTTTAAAATCTCTTTGTTTCTTTCCAGGAAAAGCATGGAGGAATTGTGCTGAGCACGCACAGAAATATTTGTATTGGCTGTTTCCGTGCCACAGTGCCTGTTAGAAGGGTCTCCAAGATCAGCACTCTCCTGCCTTTCTGATTTTGCTCCACCAGTCACTCAGAAGACGCACAGGACCACACGGGGAGAAGATGCCTAGGAGGCCGAGTGGGGTGGAAGGAAGGAAGACTCAGCCTATGGCAGAGGGCCAGCCCATCTCCTGCTGATCTGTTTTTCCCCTCCACAGAGCACAGGCATGACACACAGTAGAGGTGTGTCTGAGCAAGCCCTGAATAAGCACAGTGATGAAAACAGGAAAGGCAACCAATGTAGGGCCATGTACTGCCTCTTCTGATTTTCCCAGCAGCTCCTGGGAGAGAGGCAAACACAACTGGCTGACCTGAGCTGTTATCTTTGGAGACACAGCTGGGTAAGAGAGAGATGCTCTTTGCTGGAAGTCAACTCACTGCCCTGCCTTCCCCTTCCTCTCACACCGTCTGCCTTCAGTCCAGCATCCTGCACAGCCGATCCAGCTTGCTTCACCTTTCCCCTGCCCTGACAGCGGTCTTGCAGGTGAGCCCAGAGAGACAAATACATGCAGTGTGAACAATTTGCTTCCCCCCCAGGACCCCAATCCTCAGCGAGACCCACATGTGCTGGACAGGTACAAACACCATGCATTTCACCACGGTGCCAAGCTGCTCTGGCACAGGTTCTGTCCTGTATCTGACCCCAACATAAGAAGGATGTGGACCTGCTGGAATGAGTCCAAAGAAGGGTCACAGAGATGCTCAGAAGGATGGAGCCCCTCTCCTACTAAGACAGTCTGAGACAGTGGGATTGCTCAGCCTGGAGAAGAGAAGGCACTGGGAAGACCTTAGAGCAACTTCCAGTACCTGAAAAGAGCTGGAAAGGGACTTTTTACAAGGCCTGTAGTGGTAGGACAATGGGGAATGTCCTTACAGTGATGGAGAGCAGGTTTATATCAGATATAAGGAAGAAAATCTTTGTATGAGGGTGGTGAGGCACTGGCACAGATTGCCCAGAGAAGCTGTGGATGATCCATCCCTGGAAGTGATCAGGATCAGGTTGGACCAAGTTCAGAGCAGTGTGGTCTAGTGGAAGGTGCCCCTGACCATGGTGAGAGCTGGAATGAGATGATCTTTAAGGTCCCTTCCAACCCAAAGCACTCTGTAGCTCTATGAGCTATTAGTGCTTGCACAAGATCTGCAGTTGGGATCAGGCTCCTTCAGTGGTGGACATGTTATCAACACACCCTGATTCTTGAAGCCTACATCCCGTGGGGAACTCTTAGGACATTTTTTCCAAAGACTACAATACTAAAGGAAATGCATGTGTTGCCACAATCAAGGTTTTAGACTCACTGAAAATCTGAGAACCTGGAAAAAGGATGGGAGGAATTTCTGTGTCAGTACCTTAAATGCCAGGAAAAATTTCAAAATGTTTAAGCCCCAGAGTATGTAAAGGCCTTTGGAAATGTGTTGGAAACTCCCACGTCACTGACATACTTTCAGAAGCTTTTTACTTTCAGTTCAGTGACTGTTCACTTAAACTTAGATGAAGATGGAAAGCGGCTTAATCCACTGTAGGTCTGCATAGGAAACCCTATGAAGAAGCAGTAAATTCAAATTTGAAAACAGCATTTTCTTCCATTATGATGTAACTAAAGCTAACTCTAATCAGTGATGGTAAACTTACAGATAACAAATTGGAGTGTTTTAATTCCTGGTGTGTGACATTTCTTATCACAGCTGCCACTGCCTTTCCCACCTCTCAAGAGAGCTGGCATGGCTGGCCTACTTCTTCCATCATCGGAAAAAATGTGTTTCCCCTGAATCTAAACCTGCTTCTATTTACGGGTGTGATGTTACAAGGCCATAGTCAAAGTGCAGGTCTTAACAATAAAAAGCAAAACAACCCAAAACAAAAATAAAAAGCAAAATAAACAACAAAAAAATTATTATGCTGTCAAAGAGCATGTTTTCCTGGGGTTTGATGTGGTTTTGTTAAACACAGACTTGTTGAGTCATCAACATTTTCTCCTTTACAATCACAGAGAAAATCAAATATGTGCAGTGACTGCGGCATCTTATATTACTGTACATTTGCTTCATAGCAAATGTGATTTTAGAAGAAAACGAAAGCTTGATGCAGTATTTAAATCTTATTAGTCCTGCATCTCCTCAGCCCACAGGAGTATTGATGCTGTAGGCGACAGCCTTCCTCTCCTGCTGTCTCTCAGTTTTAGTTTCTTGCCACAGCAGGCAATTCTCTATGTGTTAGTTTTATTTAGACTACTCTCATTGAAATGATCTGGGGTTCTCTGTACCCCTCTGCCCAGCTCAGGCATTATGAACACAAACACTGCCCCAAGCTCCCTGGTGTCCATCTGTCATGGGCAGATGTCACACCCTGGACAGGGCCACAGGACAGGGCCAGTCCACCTCAGCTTCCATCACCTGTGGGATGTTCCTACTACAAAGTCACCTCGACAATTCCTTCACAGCTTTCATCCCTCGCTACTCTTACATGGATCAAATGCCGAAGTCCCCCTCAAAAAGCATCTAACCTTTGCAGCTTTTTACAAGTCCTTACAGTGGTTCAGAAACCCCACAGCTGCTCCCTGCTTGCCTCTGAGGGATACTGGGCCCTGGCCAAGATTTTCCCCTAGTTTTTATTATATCTCACTGCTGATTTCTCCGTGGCTGTAAAGAGCCACTCATCTCCTCAAAGCATTAGCGAGCTGAGAATGAAAAGTGAAACCTAAGCGCCAAGTGCTGCTCCCTGAGGAGAACGGCATGAAGGTCCGTCCGTCCGTCCGTCCGTCCGTCCGTCCATCCATCCATCCATCCATCCATCCATCCATCCATCCATCCATCCATCCATCCATCTCTCCCCACTGCGTTCAAGAGGACCGCACCACTCGGAACCGGGAATCCGACCCGTTCCGGGGGCTCTGTGCTCGGCTAGTGCCAGGGACAGGGATCTTCCCGCAGCCGCACGGATGCGTCCAGCAGCCCGGGAAGGACAGCGCTTTCCGCGGGCAGCCCGCACCGCAGTCCGGCGGACCTGCATCCCCCGAGCTCTGCCGGTGACCGCCCGGACCGAGACACCCCGGCCCCCGCAGCCATCTCCGCCCGGGACCGGCCCCAGCCCCAACACCAAGCCTCGCACCGAGGGGTTCGAGAGCGCCCTGGGATCCTGCCCGAGCCCGGGGTGGAGCGGGCCGCGGGCGGAGAGCAGCCCCGCTCCCAGCCCCGCCGCGGGGATCCCGGGCCGGCCTGCGCCGCAATGGGGGCCCGGCACCAGCGCTCGGCGGCGGGGGAGCCCCCGCTGACCCGGGACATTCCCGCCGGGCAGAGCAATCCCGGCGGCGCCGAGCCGAGCCGAGCCTCCCCCGCCCTGCACGCCCGGCGCGGGCGGTTCGAGCCCCGCTCCGGCTGCTCGCCGCGCTAGCGGTGCCCGAGCCCCGCCGTGCCCGTCCCCCCGCGCTCCTCACCTCTGCGCGGCGGCGGGAGGGCGAGCGGCGCCGTCCGGCAGCGCGGAGCCGAGCCGTGATGTCAGGGCCCGGGCTCCGCCCTCTGCCCATGTGCCCGCCGGAGCCGCGGGCACCGCTCGGCTCTGCTCGGTACAGCCCGGCTCGGCACAGCCCGGCCCAGCACGGCTCGGCACGGCCCGGCACAGCCCGGCACAGCCCGCTCAGGGTGAGGGACCCCCAGCTCCGTCCCCGCAGCGCTGCCCGGGCGTCACTGTCGTGCCCTGGTTAATAAACACACGCGGGCAGGAGGGCATCGCTGCCGGGGCGGCCGGGCCGCGGTGTCCATTACAGACAGGAGTCGAAGGCAGACCTGAATTCTCTATTTATAAACGCATTTCAGAGCCGGCCGCTGTCTCATTTTAATGGGCGGGTGCGGCTTGTTGCGCCTCTGCCCCTGCTATCAGGGGCCGCGCACTTGTTCTGGAAAGCTGTGCCGGGAGGCGTGGAGCAGATAATGAATGGTTCTGCACCCAAAGAGTTGTCCTGCTGAGAACACCCCAACACTGCCGCACGGCCCCGCTTCCATGGGCCGGGGCAGCACACTCCCAAAGCTGCCGGGAGCTGGCACAAGAGGGAGAGTCTGCAGGAAAAATCACTGGGGCAAACCCACAGGGACTTGAAAACAAATCCCTCCGGAGCTTTGGTTTGCTTACTTAGTAGAGGAGAGCAGCACGGAGGGAAGGGACCTGAAGGGGTTGTCTCCTCCACTGCAGCCATGGGGAGGCGTCTGCAGTGTGTGCTTGAAGCCCGGGCAGAGGATGTGCAGCCCCTCTGAACCCAGCCTGAAGTGCAGTCAGGAGGGTTTTCCTGATCTTTGCCAGCTGCCATCCCCTCTGTGTCCTCCTTGCACATAGGATATGTCTTCCTGGGATGAAACAAGCCCCATTTTTTGCCTCTCTCCCGGGCAGGCTGTGATTTTAATTATCTCATCCCATTCTCACTGCTGTCCTGTGCAGTCTCCAGTCTCCCCCTCTCCAGTCTCTGTGCTGCTGGCAAACGGGCCCAGATGGCAGCCAGGACCGTCCCAGCTTGCAAGGGTATTTGCCACCTCTCACATCCATGGGGTGGGAGATACAGAAACCTGCAAGGGAGGCTTCAGCAAAGATCTGGGATTGCTGGGGAAAGTTCCCGTTGGTGACTCCCAGTGGCTGAACGCTGGATGAGACAGAGATCCAGAGGCTCAGGATGCTCAAGCTGCAAACTTTGAGATGCTGTGAG
Source organism: Emberiza elegans (assembly GCA_024865655.1). NCBI lineage: Eukaryota > Metazoa > Chordata > Aves > Passeriformes > Fringillidae > Emberiza > Emberiza elegans. The sequence continues at coordinate 25,589,092 of JALJVW010003518.1, forward strand.
TTCCCTGGGTGCTGGATGATACTGGAGAGGTGTGAAAACCTATTGGCATGGTTAGGAGAAGGAGGATCATTGGGATAGCTGTACTTCATCACCCCTCTGCAAAGGCCATCTGTGACTAAATGCATCTGGTAGAATGAGATTACTCCTTAGCCTATTCCTGCCTGTAGTGGCCCCTGCCTCCTCATGCCTATCATGGTGATAATTTATATGCCACGATCAGCTCTTGTGGAGACTGAAGGACAGAAATCATTGAACTCTCCTGCACCTGCTATATCTTGTTACCTGCTCTCCCACATTATGTAAAGGGCAAATTTTGCCTTTAAATGTATTTACAGAATCCACAGTCGTTGCCTTGTTTGCCTTGGTCATTGCAATTCATGTTACAAATCCCTCTTTGCTCTCTCAGGTCTCTGCACCGTGTGGGTCTCTCCCTGTTCCTGTTTCCCTGTGTGGGGCAAGGCTGCTGCCAGGGCAGTGTGATCAGTTCCCTGAGTAATGACCAACCCTCTGGAAGTGCTGAAATCTGCTTCTCCTTTTTTTTTAGATTGCACTTCCTTTTTTGTAAATTAGCAAACTTTTCACTGAAACACCTTCTGCTTTCCCACCTTTATGTCACAGAGAAGAACGAATACCAACTTTATACCTGTTTTCCTCTTCTCAAACCTGTGGCTAGCCCTGTCCAGGCCGCCTGTTGCCAGACAGTTTGAGTCATGCAGCCCCATTTTTTCTGCAGCCATCTCAGCAGGCAGCTAAGGCCTCCCAGACCTTGACTGGCTTTTTTGGTTACCCAAAAGATTCCTTTGTTTCTGATGAGAGATCTGATGTGGGCTTGCAAATTGGCTTAATTTCTCTTCTATCCAGGGACACCCAATGTGCCAGGATTGTGCTGAACTTGGCCAGTGTTTCTGGGTGTTTTTCTGCGTTTTTTCCCCTTTCCCCTTGCTGGTCCTGAGCAAAGACTTTTCTCTGTCATCTGGACTGTTATTCTCCCAGCAATCTTCTTTTCCTGGCCCATCACTCGCTGGTCAGAGCTGCAGCTCTCTGGCAGCACCATCTGTGTCCCTGTGCCCAGCTGGCTGTGTCCTGCTGTCCCCTTAGCCCTGATGCCACCTGCACCCCCCCCTCCCTGTCCTTCCCCTCCATGGGCACAGGGAGCTGCCTTGGATCTGCTCGGGGCTGGGGCTAGCATGGCACCAGTGAACAGATTAACCTTGACAGCTCCTGGCTGCCCAGCCAGGGAGCCATGGGGAGTCCTCACCTCCCACACTGTTTTGGGGGCCTGGAGCCATCCAAGGTGACAGTGTGGATGGGTGCACCAGGCCAGCTCAACTCCTGCCCACACCCAATGAATAAGGGGGTGACCCAAGGCTTTACTGCAGTAGGACACAAAGGCAGTGGTCCCTGAGCCTCCCTCCTGTGCCCCTTGTCCCCTGCCAGCTCCCTTGGGTTCATCATGTGCCAGCCCAAGGGCTGCTGTGCACCCAGAGGTCATGGGGATGCAGAAGCGCTGGGCAGCAGCGGCTGCACCTGAGCAGATGCTGTGACAAAAGCAGAGTTTGGGGACACCGCCTCACCGGCCACTCTCAATGTCATAGCTAGGGAATGGCTCAGCTTCCCTCTGAAATCCAGGGGCAAAAATGGCTAACTTACCACTGGAAAACCAGACCTATTTGGTGGGGCAGTCAGTACACGTAGCTCCTCCTCTGGCCGTCCCAAAGCTGTGGTTTGGGCTGGAATCTGCTGTCTTGGTGCCGTTTGGGTTGGGAAATTGGGTTATCGGCACAACAGGGTTCTGTCTGCTCTGGACTGGCACATGGCCTGGGGCTGCTGAAAATGCCAAGCTCAGAAAGGAGCTGAGAGGCTGGAACACGTGCAGTGTACATGTACAACAGAGGTGCAGTGTGGAGATAACATGGTTAATTATTGCCAGAGAGTTAGCTTGGCACGGTTGGGAAACAGAGAGCTCCTGTGGGGGAATGATCTGGGGACTGCAAAGGTGGCATGTGGGCAGCTGTGATGGCTCTGTGAAGTCAGAGCTGGGCACACAGTGTGTTTGTTGGGTGAAGAAGTGGTAGCTCATGCTGTCAGTCGACCTCTCTGGGGTTCCCCAGAAGGACTGGGAGTGATGCTGACACCTGACAGCTCTGGCTGAATCCTCATGGAAGTGCCAGGAGGGAGCAGGCAGAGGGGAGCAGCCTGGGGGCAGTTTTCAGGCATGACAAAGCACTGCTGTGTGCCTCCCAAAGTAGGGAGGGATGGGCTGGACCCCCACAGCCCTTCTCCCAGCTGAGAGCTGTGTAGGGGCCATGGTGGCTGTGCGGTGCAGAGTCTGGTCTGTAGCACACCAGTCACACCATCGGTTGCATGTCCCCTGCCTGAGACCCAGAAATGCCAGTGAAATGCCTGTTTTTTTTGGACTGGGCTTTTGAGGTGAGCTGTGGAATGTGAGTGACTGCACAGCCGTGCCACACACTTCACTCCAGCAGCCTCCTTACCACAGCTGTGCTTGCCAGGGTGCTCAGCGGGATGTCTGGGCTGGAAGTGCCCATACAGGGCTTGTGCACACCTGGGCAATGCTGGATGCAGCTCCTGCATGGCCCCATTACCCCCCTCCCTCCTGGGGTCTGGCAGCGCCCCTGGGGAAGCACAGTTAACGTGGTGCTACCAGAAAACAGCTTCCTGCTACTAATCAGCTCCCGGCAGGTTCTCGCCTTCTCAACTGCCTGTTTTTTTTCGGGGAAAAGTGTCATTTATCGGCCCTTCACGGAGGAAACCTGTTAGAGATGCTCCCCGCTGGGGCTTGTCTCCGCCTGTCGTGCAGGCGCCACCTAGTAGGAAAAGGAGAAAACGGACCAAAAGTCAAGGCAGTTGGATGTAGAAATTCAGTTTCTCTCTGGGAAAACGGTTTAATCCAACACAAAGCTGCTCTGGTTCACGGCTCTAGGGCCGAGCCCGTGGTTCGGGTATTTGCAGCAGAATTCACTGCAAGGAAATGATGAAGTGTGGAGATGCCCCAAACTGGAGCACAGCTTGTCCAGCATGGGTCTGGATTTATTTGACCTAAAAATAGACCTTGACATATAGAATAATTTCCAGGCAGCTCCTTGATAACATTGTTGGGGCTGTATTTGATTAATTAGCTGTATGGGTTAATTGCATTATGCTACCTTCTGCTCTGGTGGGTGACAGATGCTCCTGTTTTGAGCACTGAGGTCATCCCATCAGCTGGAGGCTTTACTTACAGCTGGAAACCTCTCTCTGCCATCCCTGCATGTACAGTTCACATTCATGGAGGCGTTCATGGTTTTACCACAAATGCCGTACTGCTGCTGTCATCTTCTAAGAGTCACGTGGATTTTCAGTGGGATTTCCCAGCCCTAGAAAACCTCCCAAAATCAACCCTTCCCATGGTGGAATAAGTGGGGCCTATAACAATAATTTCCCTTGAACAGAGAAGAAAAAAATAAAATCATGATTTTGTACCAATCTTGCGATTTTTGCGCAGCTTGACACCCTCTGTCCCATGTGGGGAGATGATAAATGCTGGTGTCTGTTATCTGCTGAATTCCTGCAGGCAGGCAGTGTGTCCCCTGCCAGGGATACACAGCTGCATACCCCTGTGCAGCAGCTCTCTCCTGATATGTGTGTGCTGTGGTGAGTCCTGCTCGAGGCATGTCACCCTCTGGTCTTTCCCCTTCATCCCCCAAAATATCAAGAACCAGAGGCCAGGGATGCTGCAGGGTCACCCAGGTCCAGGGGGTCCAGTGGCTTCACCCTGCCAGGGACTGCACAAGCATCCTTGCCCTTTGCCTAGAGCAGAACCTTAATTCATCTCCACTTTCACAGATAAAAGCCTGGATTAATTAAAGAAGAGAATAGAAAGCACTTTGATTTCCAGAACACCGGAAACTCCTAATTATCACGGCTCCCAAAAGCACTGCTATAATTAAGGGGCTCTCACTGGTGCCACTGCAGACCCAATTTTTGCAGGGATTTACAAGTGGCACCTACATTTTTTTGCTTTTGGTGAAGTACAGCAACTGAAGGCATGAATTCTGGCTCCAGGTGCATCCCTTAAATCAGCCAGAACACCACTGAAACAGCATCTAATTCCCCCATGGATTTCTTATTAGAAAACCAGAGTCCCCAAAGGCAGTGTGTTACAGACAGCGTCTGCTCTCCAATTATAGTCTGATTATACAAAATAATAAAACTGGGGGCCTTTTTTTTCTTTGCCTGCTGTCTTTCTGTCTTCAAAATACACTTGGGGGCTGTTTCTGGCTTTTTTACCATAACCAGCATTTATTAGTATTTTATTAGTATTTAAAAAAGGCAGTGGAATCTGAATTTCTCACCTGATCTCTGGTCCTCTGGTTCCTGTAACCTTTCCAGAAGCACTGAAAGCATCATGATGACACTGATGGTGAAACAGCCAAACTTTGCTATAGCATGAAAGCAGCAAAACACCCCAAAAGCAATAACTGAGTAAATCCCACAGGAGCATTTTCCCTGCAAATGGCAGGGCAGGACAGGAGTGCCTTTTGCCCTCTTGTGTCAGAGAACTGGCCAGGTAAAGATGTACACATCACCTCCATGTGCAGAGGTTTATCCTTGGAGTGCTGCAGCTTTCCTATCTTTATCCTGAAATGGGATAGGTTTGGATTAAATATTAGGAAGAAATTCTTTTCTGTGAAGGTGTTGAGGCACTGGAACAGATTGCCTGGAGAAGCTGTAGGTGCTCCATCACTGGGAGTGTTCAAGGCAGGCTGGATGGGGCTCTGAGACAGCTGTTCTAGTGGAAGGTGCTCCTGCCCATGGCACGGGGGTTGGAAAAATATGATCTTTAAAGTCCCATCCAACCCAAACCATTCTGTGATTTTCTCTTTTATCACCTCTTTACTAAGTGTTGTCTGAAGTCTGCTCACTGCCAACAGTTTTCTTGATGAGTGTCAGCTTCACCACCAGGGTGGTTCTTCTGCTCCCTGGGTGCTTCACAGATATGCATGAAACTGTCCTAAAAATTCTCCTTCCTTTTGTCAGCTGCTCTCCCTGTCTGTTGAATGGCCCTGGTTTTGCCCAGCTCTCCCCATCCTGCCCAGGAGGTGCTGTCTGACTGCAGAGCTGGTGCATGGCTTGCAGGAGGGGTGGGTTTGGGTCCATTTTCAGGGCAGTGAGCTGTGCTGTGTCTCTGGGGTGCTGAGCTGCAATGCACTGAATATCAGACACGAAATCAGCAGCCTGGCTTGCTCTGAGCTCTCCCAGGTACTTGTAACCCATGTTTAACCCCATGCTGTCCATGGAACACTTCCTCTTCTCCCTTTGGAAGGGGTAAGTGCATAAAGGCTGTGTTTGACGGGATACTCAAAAAAGCAGAGGGATGCTCCTGTACCTCTTAACCACAAGGTTTTCCACCTCCACCTGCTGATGCAGCAGCCTGTCCCAGGTTTGCTGCCCTATGACTCTGGGTTTCCTCCCTGACCATGGGAAGCACAAGCATCCTGACATCAAGCAGAGGCAAGTGACCTGTAAAAACACGTTTTCCCTCCCAGCAGCGTTGTTTTAGTAGCCATCACTTGTGTATGGGCAATGCAAATGTGACCAGACCAAACCATGGTTCTGCTCTGATCCCATTGCTGGAAACTGGTTTTGTTAAGCAAAATGTTACCAGCTTGGAAAAAAAAAAATAAAAAAAGGAAAGAAAAAGGAACAAATGCAAAATTTGCCTGTATTAGAGATGCAGGGAAGCATTGGAAGTTAGGGAGATCACAGACAATTGAATTTAATTGAAAAATATGATTAACTAGAATGAGACTTGAATATGAAGATCTAATTTGAATTAAAGAAACAAGCTGATTGCCTGAAGAAAAAAGTTGGAGGATTAAAATTATTTTGTATAATATGGGTTCCAGTATAATGGGTTTCAGCACTGCTTATATAGGATAGCTCATAAAAAATTCCCCAACTCCGCCCTCAAAGTGGCTTTACCATCAAAATTACAGGGTTTTTTGAGATGGCCACAGGGAAATGGGGCTCTTACTTGATCTCATGGGCTTAGGGGAGATTTGAGCTATGGATGGTAAATGGGAAAGCTTTATCCAAGACTTGGAGCTTCGCAGCATCATCTCAAGTCTGGTAGCAAGGCTTACAGCTCCCACCTTACAGGGAGGGGAGCAAAACACAAACTCTGGGAGCAAACCAGGGGCCAGTGACAGGTGGACCCTTTCCTCAGGAAGGACAGTGGGAGGAACATTTCCAGGATTGTTGAAGCCTGGTGCAAGAGGCTCTGAACAGAAGCCCCAGGGGCAGGCAGTGCTGGCAGCTCATGCTCACTGCTCATGTCCAGGCTCTGCTCCCACACCAACTCCTGGAAGCAAAATCAGCAAGAAAATAGTTTTAGGGAAAATGAATAGTCTGTATTCACAGCACAAACAGGAAAATTATATACCAGCAAGTAGCACAAATGGGAAAAATAAGAGCTTAATTTACAGTAATTTTGTAGAGTTATAAGCATCTTTATTCCAAGGGAGTTCTCCTCAAAGCAGCAAAATGGTTTAGTGCATCCCCCTGCAGCTTTTTTAATTTCCACTTGGCTGCTGCACCCTCTGCCACAGCATTTCCAGCCACCAGCATCCTCCTCCTCATTGAACAGTGCCACTGGCCACAGTGACACCGCTATGGCCGTGTCCCCCTGCTCCCCACAGGCAGGCAGGATCTGTTCTCTGTGGGATGGGGCATCTGGGAGCCCATGGGAGGCCCTGCCTGGCTGTGTGCTGGGAGCAGCTGGGCGTGCTGGGCACTGTGGATGAGCCAGCAAAGGTCACTCCCTTGTCACCCTGTGGCATGGCTGGCCAGGACAGAGCTGTGGGCACACTGGCTGGCACAGAGCCTGGCCTAGGGGCTATCAGAGCCCTCATCCTGGGGGTGGGCATGGGGATGGGGGACAGGGAGGGGCTTCAGGAGGATGGAGAATTTGTTGGACTCTTTCCAGATGATAATTTTGACATTTTGTGGTCTCTTGAGGATATTGAAGTAGGAATAAATGCAGCGTCAGTGCTCATTTGTACTGACTGTCACTGCCAGACTGGGGGTGACCTGAGCGTGCTTTTAATGCATATTTAATGGGTACAGTGGTCTCTTGGCCCCATCTTTGGCTGCTTCACACCTGCACTTTGACACCACACACCTGAACCCATCAGAGTGCACCCACTGCCTGCCCTTCCTCACCCATCCCTGCTGTGTGCTTCATTCCCAGCCTTCCCCACCTCCCCCAGTCCCTGCCCCACCGGCATCTGCTCCATTCCAAGGAAACACAGACAGGGATTTATTTCCTCCAGTGCTTCATGGAAGAACATGAGCAGGGTAGTGCACATCCTGCAGGCTGGTCTGGTAGCACATCCCAGAGCAGGTGATAACCTGCCCCACACCCCAGGGATTACCCCAGATATCCTCTGCCCTAATATTGTGTGAGGATCTCATTTCTGAGCAAAATCCAGCTGTGGTTTCATTAAAGAGGCTCTTGCTCCTTGTGCTGAATATTTAATTTAGCACAAGTATATGCGTGTTGAGTTCAGGGTGTTGATTAAGCATGACTTGAGATAGAGGGAAATTAGTAATATGGGAAAGTGCAGTCAGTATTTCATGGCAAAGAGTAATTGAGCTAACAGTTGACATATGGAGTTGTGTGGGCAAACTAATTAAATTTTACATCTTCCCAAGCATTTGTGAGTTTTATAAGTGTTTGATTTATATATTAATTAAACCTCAGAGTGAAATAAAGAGGACACAACTATTTATCCTGCAAATGTGTCCATCAAGAGGAAGGGCTTTAATGTATTTTCAAGCAGATGCTGAAGTACCTCTGTGAGTCCCCAGCTCAGCTCAGTGGTGACATCCCCTATGGTGTCTCTTCCTCCTCTTCATTATCAGGAAGAAGCTCTCTGCTTTTTGGTATCTCCCTGATGGGCTGCAGACCACAGGTTTCCCACTCATCTGGATGCTTTGCGAGTAGCTAGTGAGAAATCTGGAACATGATTTAAATATTTTTCTGACCCATTAGTAAGGCACTAGAGGTAGTTATGGCATGTCCTGGGATGATCTTGCTGAGGTTTTCTGGAGTTGTCTTATTTGCATTATTTCATATTTAAAGGCAACTTGCACTGTGTTTATTTGCAGGTGGGCAGAAGGACATGTGAAGCATTCATGGTGGTCAGCATATTTTTCAGCCTGGTTTATGCTCTTTGGAAAACAGGAGGTCCTGAAGTTATAGGATCAGTTGTGCTCCTGGGATCTTGGGCATGGAGCTGGGACAAGATGGTATTTGGGTTCAGTGACAGTGAGGAGTCCTAAAACGTGCAGCCCTGGCCCTGATTTTTCTTTTAGGCTGTTGTGCACTCCCCGCCACTGACACATCTCTCTGGAGGCCAGCACACATCTCCCAGGTCTGTTTGGCTGAGCTGGGAGGCCAGTGCTGGGCTGGTGCTGGGGCAGTCCTGGGAGGTGCAGGGCTGGCTGGGGGCTTCTGGCTGTGCTGGGCTGACCTGAGAGCCTTTGAGGAGCAGTTTAGTTTATCTGAGTGATTTTGTGTGAGTTTAGTTCCAGGGCTGAGTTCCAGAGCTTGGGCTGCTCCTGCCCCGGGCATTCTGGCTTATTGCTTCAGTGAGTGTCCCTGCTCCTCTCCAGAGCTGCTCCTGCTGAACTGCCCTTACTGCCGTGTGCATTTTATTCCTGTGGGTTAATGTGCCTGTAAACCCCTCTGATTCCAAAATAAATAAAATAAGGAAATGTTTCTATTCTGCTCAAGCAATGATGCTTCCCCAGCAGCACCGGTGACGGGGCCATGCCAGAGCACTTGCATCTATTTCTATATCCTGGCTCTGAAATCTTGATCATGATAAAAAATAAATTTACCTTTTATATTTGCTATTATTGGCTATTATTATATTGGCTATATAATTGGCTATTATTTTCCCCTCTTTTAAATGGAGAAACAGGAGCTGTTCATGTCAGCAGTGATATAGGATTCAGAAGACATTAGGTTTTGATAGGGTAGTGGAATTACAGCTAAAACATGGGTATTAAAACTCCCTTAAATGTAGTAAATTATTCATGTATGTAGCATATTATAATCTACTGTGTGTAGATTATATGCTGTGAAATAGATGGCAGCTATGTTAGGAGTCATTCTGCATGCCACCCGCTGTCCCACCTGGCCTCTGTGGACTCCATCAATCTTGTGATGGCCAATGATCCCTGTTCACAGTGTCAGTGATTAATATATTTGCCCATTGGAGAGGAGGAATTACAAAACTTTAGCGTTTGTGTGCAGTTAGAAGCTGTGGGGACAGGGACAACCGGGACCAGGTTGGAATGAAAATGGGAGAGGAAAGGCACCAGCCTCAACTACTTTTAAGACTTGGTGCTTTGTAGAGCATCTTCCCCAGAAACCTTGAGAGAAGGGAGATGCAAAAGGCTCCTGTCACATGGCACAGGGGGTCGTGGTGCCTCCTGCAGTGCTGCATTGGAACATCTCAAACCCTGGAAAAATGCACTTCACTGCCAAATATAACCTGCAGGACTAAACAGGTGTAAAATCTAAGCAGCCTCTGTCCTCTGCTGCCACTGATGTTGGACAGGCACATGCAAGGCTGCTCTTGGATGTCCTGCATGAGTGCTGTTTGTCCTGCTGGAGCAGGTACCCAGGCCAGTGCTGCAGCCCTGCCCAGGACTGGCTCTGAAGGAGGTGGGGATGCCCATCCTGGGGCCTCTCTGCTCCTCAGCATCCCTCAGCCCTGGTGGCATTGCCTGACTTTCTCTGCATAGTCCCTATGCCCCTAGCTGCTTTCAGAGCAGAGGGGACTGGAAGAGTTGCTCCAAAATAACATATAAATAGGAAGTGAGAGGTCAAGACTTCCCACAGAGTAATTTTGCTCAGAGCCTCAGAAAACATAACAGATGAGAAGGATGAGGACTCATGTGGTGATCAGCCACTGATCAGCTCCAGGTAGCACAGCCCTGGCCCTGCACAGCCTTCTGGTTTCTGTTTCCTCTCTGGTTTTTGCAAACTGCCCTGTCAGACCTCACTTACTGGGAAGACCCATGTGCAGTTTTTAAGATGCCGTTGGCTGCTCCCTGTTCCTCCTCCATCCTAATGTGAAATCTGTCATTGCACTCTATCAGGGTGCCTTTCTGCCTGCATCCTGTGTGAGCTCCAGATTGCTATTGATAGGTGGGAGAGCCACGACAATCTTGAGGAAATTTGTGATCTGGTCCTGGCATATTTGACAGATAACACTCCAAATACAAATGTCAAAACGCATTTAGGTTTTTTCCCTTTTCTAACTTGCCCTGAAGAAAATGCAAACACTTCTTGACAGAATCAGTTCAGGAGCCTCCTCTAAGCCAGACCTGGAGTGTTAGAAGAATCTGCCTCTTAAAGCCATATAGATCCACTGCTGCTGTATAAAAAAATATTCTTTACCCTGAGGCAGAATTACTTAAGAAAATCCTGACGTGATTAGACACCACTCTCTTCTGAGAAAAGAGTAACTATACTATTAAAGGATAACTGAGATGCTGCATAAACTGACAGTATTTAAATTACTCAGTGTCTCAGTTCTGAAACATCATTTGGCACGAGGGCACAAGGAAGGACTTGAATATTTTCTGGCTACCACTGTGCAGACATTCTGTAACCTGAATATGTTCTGCTGGAAGCACTTGCAGGTGCTGTCACTGCCCTCCACCTGCTGACATGAGGTATATTTAGGCTCTGGGTTTGTAAAATTTATAAATGCAGGCTTGAACAATTTATAACAATTAATAAATAAGTAGCTTGCAATTTTTGCATATGCTTTAGCATGCAGGAATTCCTCTTGCCTTAAATCAGTGTAATGATGTCAGTTAAACAATTATCTTGCTTGTTGTAGTGCCTAAGAGCCTGGCTCCACCACTCTGTTCAGTGACACACAGTTTAAACACAAAGCCAGGGTCTATATTTATATGCAAATATAATCAAGTTCAAGCTTAAATCACAATATTTTTGAAGTCAAGATTGTGTGTTAAATAATACTCCATGCATGTATGTAATTATATATCAATGGTGTAAAACCCTTCAGATTTCAACCCCAAACCACAGCAGGCAGAAGGGCTGAGCCCAAAGCACGTGGATAACCACAACCCCCCTGGCTTGTGTAGATTTTGGGGGGCAGTATGGGTATTTTGTGTTAGCTCAGAGCTTGGATCCAACCAGCTTTGGTAGCTCTTGGGAATATGTGTGATTAACCAGCCCAGCCACAACATGTCACCAGCACTCCACACAAACAGTTCTGCTACTGCTGGAGAGCAGGCAGAGGGAAAACATCACATCCTGCAGCGAGGAGAGGGAAAAATAGCATGAAAGGACGGGGAAGAAACTTTAAGGAAAGTGATAAGGGACAAAGTGGAGATTCCTGGAAAAATTATCATAGGAAAGGTGAGGTCAGCAGCGGGTGAGGTGGAGCTGCGTGAGTCCTGGTCCCTGGGATATGCTGGCATCCCAGCATTGGGGTTTACAGGCTGTAACTTAAAAGCACTCATTGCTTCAACTTTGCTTTCCATTTTGAAGGATTGTTTTTCCTCCTGATTGTATTAAGCCTTGCCTGTTGTGAACTGAAACTACTCAGTACACTAATTCCCATTCCCAGTGCTCCTCTCCTCTCCTCTCCTCTCCTCTCCTCTCCTCTCCTCTCCTCTCCTCTCCTCTCCTCTCCTCTCCTCTCCTCTCTCCTCTCCTCTCTCTCCTCTCCTCTCCCTCCTCTCCTCTCCTCTCCTCTCCTCTCCTCTCCTCTCCTCTCCTCTCCTCTCCTCTCCTCTCCTCTCCTCTCCCTCTCCTCTCCTCTCCTCTCCTCTCCTCTCCTCTCCTCTCCCTCCTCTCCTCTCCTCTCCTCTCCTCTCCTCCTCTCCTCTCCTCTCCTCCTCTCCCTCTCTCCTCTCCCTCCTCTCCTCTCCTCTCCTCTCCTCTCCTCTCCTCTCCTCTCCTCTCCTCTCCTCTCTCTCCTCCACCAAGCACTGGGTATTACCAACAAAAAAGCTGTGTCAGAAATAAAGTGCATGAAAATAGTGGAGCTTCAGCAGCTCCATGCAAGTGTAGAGAAAACACATCCCAATGCAATGAGCGTAGAGCCCGGATAGAGCATGACCTTTGTCAGGGGCTAGTAATCATTCCTGGCAGTGTTTGCTCATGAGGATTGGGAAATGTGGGCAGCCCATTAACCTGTGCCACTCAGGATCTCCATGGCTGAGCATCAGGAGCAGGGAGTGACTGAAACAGCCCTTACAGCTCTCAGCTCCCTGCTCTGGGTCTCACAGCATGGATGGGGAGCAGGGGATTCACTCGAGGTCTCGTGGGTTTGGAATGGAAGGGATGCAATGCAGCCCTATCCAGGCTGTATCCAAGTGGCAGGGGAGTTGGTCAGTCCTGCAGACACCTGGAGCTCTGGGGAGCCCAGCTCTGTGTGTTTGCGTGAGCACTGTACATGCTGATACCACTGGAAACACAGCTGGGGTGATTACCATAATATATTCAGAAACAGAAAAGAGGATGCATCTCTTCATGGATTTGCTGTCTTTTTGCTATTGGGTTAGAATTTAAGAATCTTTAATTCCCAGTTTATAGGATAATATGCAGTTCACCTATAGATGTGCTTTAGTGTGTTTCAAATATACCACTTTGTGCCTTTATATGGAGAGCAAAGCTGCCTCCTCCAGGGAGGGAGGAGGAAACCATTTCAGTCAGATACTTAAAAGCTTAAATCAGCTTGCCTGGCACTATATGGGTTTGGGGATGCTGAGGAAGTGGAGGTGAGATGTCAAAGTACAGTATTCAGCATGTGTGATACCAGGGGAGTCTCACTGGGGAGTGACAACCCTGTCAGCCCATCCCAGGTGGGATGCAGTTCCTCTGGTCAAACCCCAGGAGACCCAGCAGTAAGTTTGGGGTCTCTGTAGCTGGAGGTGAAGGTTCAGCCAGCCAAATTTATCATGCAGTGTAGCCTAAGATGTGTAAAGATGTGTTCTGGCTCTATTTTTGTATAAAACTTTTTTCTTTAGTACGAGCTACATAGTAAAATTATTTACTGGATAACAAAGCAGCAGACACAGGAAATAAAACCATACAGAATATTCATGCTGTGTGATGCTAAGCACCTGATTTAAAGGCTTGGAGCCTCTCTACAAGTGACTGAGAAAGCTGTTCCCCCAGAGCCCAGCAGTGTTGGGGGTGCTCTGAATGATCCTCCTTTTCCCCCTCACTCTGCAGAGACACTGGTTGCATGTGATCCCTGGAGGGAGGAAGGTCGCTTCCTTGGTATCCAGGTGGATGCCCTGGTTTCACTGTTTCTGGACTATTTTTAGTTGTGTGCACTCATGCTGATAGCCAGCCCTGCAGGCTGCCTGCTGTGCTGGCTGGGTTGGTGGGAGTGTGATGGGGGGTCTGACACGGGCTTGGGGGGGCTCTGTGCTGTGGAGGGGGATGTCAGCCCAGGAGCCAAGCCAGCTTCTGGCTGACCCTGCCAGAGAGGTAAAGCCAGAGCTTTATGCAATGGTGTGTGCAGCACACTCAGGCCAATTAACTTGGAAAAGGATTACTGGTATGCCACTGGGATGCATCTGTGACAAGTTCAACCTCCGATGGCCACTGCGTAAGGCAGTGCTGATGCTAATATGCAAAGAGTCCCAAATTGTCATGAATTAATAAAACTAGGAGCAGGAACTCCCTAAGGGTGATTAAAACACTTAAGTCAGCATTTATTTAAGGCTGACAACTCTTATGGGCACTAGGGAGAAGGAGAGGAGGATTTGGGGCCAGGATCCCTGCAGTGGGGATATGGGGTGGGAACAGGAGGCACACCTTCCCATGGAGGTTTATCAGGAGACCCTGGAGGATATTGCTGTGCTACAGCAAAGTGCAAGGCAGAGATGAAGAAAAGGCAATGACAAACGTGAAGTGCTTTGTTTGTGTTTTTGTGTCTGTGTTGAGGATGTTGAGGACGGGTTGTGCAGCCCAGCTCTCACTGCAGAGCTGTCGCTCAGAGGGAGCCTGGAGCGGCTCCGTGTTCGGAGTGACGCGCGGCCGGTGCTGCTGCCAGCCTTCGGACACGTCACGCTCTCCTGAGCAGCCATACAGCGCTTTCGCTTGCTTAAAACTGTGTTCAAGTCCAGGAGAGCTTCTCCAGTGCTGGCTCCACAGCAGGATTCTGTCTTTCTGTGGCATGTTGCAAGCGCTGCTGGTGGATTGTGTTTACCTGTGCCCAGCTCCCTCCCACCTGCGGCAGCGCTTTGTGCGCTCCTTGCTCCTCACTCCCCTCACTGACAGCCAGTGTGCCAGGAGGCAAAAATACCATAAATTTGGACCATAAAACTTTTGGACCTTTCCTCCGGAGGGTCCTCCTGTCGGTTTTGTCCCAGCTCTGTCCTGTGTGTGCCTGACTGTGGGGCTGAGCCTGACCTCGTGGAACTGAGGCTGCAATGAAGTGTCACAGCCCCTGCCTTGACTGAAGCAGGTGCCTGCCTTGCCTTTGTGTCCTGTCAACACCGCCTAGGTCTCAAACTCTGTGTGAACAAGGATGGTACTGAAACAAGCCAAGAGGACTCCGTACTCCACCAGGGTGTCAGCAAGTGAGCAAGATTCAAATGGGTCTGGGAGCAGAGCAGCAGGGACAAGATGGACTTGACGTGAGGACCCGATCTCACATCCTTGTAACAGCTGAACTTCAATTTTACACCGTGTTGTACACAACTGCTCTGTCAGATCAACAAGAAAAGCCCAGTATATCCTTTCAGCACCTTTGTTCTACATATTTTGCTGCTAATGGGGAGAGGAATTGAGGTGGGATTTTGTGGTGGCTCTGCAGGCTCAGCAATGCTGCATCTGCAGCAAAAAGCCCCTTCCATCCCCATGTGGGGCTGTACCACCGTGCCAGCTGCAACCCACAAGCAATTAAAACTGCTTAGTAAGCAGACAAATCACTTACTACATTTTCCACCTTCTTTTTTTCCATTTTTATATCTGTTGAGCAGGCAAACACAGCTTTTGCAGAAGTCCTGAAAGGGAATTTTAAAAGCCATCCTGCCCTCTCATTTGTTTAAATGTGTTTGTGTGAGATTCTGCCAGTGCTGGGAGACTCAGAGGATGAGAATCCTCCAGGGATTTTCCCTAAATGACACTTTCAAAGTCAGATCTGCATATGCACTGCATCAGACACCATTTAGAGAGTACATGTAAGATCCCAGTTAAAAGAACCACATTTGCTAATATTTTCCCTCTGTTTATTCTGGGTCAGTGTGCATTACAGAAGAGGCAGAGATGACCATGTTGCAGAGTTTGATGGGATAATGGCAAAGGGAGAACAGATGAGTTCAGAGAGATGGGAGATGCTGATGCAGTTTTGTAGGACAAGGTAGGATTTGCAGGGCATCATTCAAAATAATTGTGAAAAGTATAACTGAAATGGTGGAAGCAGAACAAATCTGAATGTGCCTTTTTTGTGGCAAAGCACTATTTTCAGCTAACATTGATTTGATTTGAAAGGGAGTTTCAGTGGAGTGAAGAATAAATGAAATTGAACATTGTTTTCAGATTTTTCTGTGATACAGAGTGATGTAGAAATTAACTTTAATCCTGTTCTAAGGAATACAGACTGTGATGTCTAGTTAAGATGTCTAAACATGATAAAATTAAGGTTTTCACTGGATTATAACTTTACTAAACATTAGCTCTTTCAGTGGAAGTTTTTCAGCCTGGAGTTGGTACAAACATGGTAATTTTTATATTTGCTTATAGGTATCAATGCAAATTTTCAGCTCAGAGAATATAGTTATTCTTGGGAATAAATTCAGAGAAATGCAGGTAATTAATCCACATTTTAGAAGTTGCTATGGATGTTTTGCCTAGAAGAAACCCCATGCTTTGGAGGGGAAGCTCCAAGTTTGACAGCAGGGATGTGCTCTAGGTGGTATCACCCCATTTACAACCCCAGACTGGGTGAAGTGATAAGCCTGAAAAATCTCAGTCATGTGAACATCACAGAGAGACAACGGCTCCGGTGTTCCCTTCCCAAGGGCTTCTGCCAGCACCCAGCAGAGCCTCTGAGTGCTGGGGGTGATGGGAGACACATACATTTACTGAGCAGGCTTTCCCTGCTCCTGCCCATCCCGCTGGGATGCTGGGCACAGCCTGGGCAGTGTCTCCTGGGGCCCTTCATGTTCCCAGGGTGAGGGCTGGACCTTGCTGGGCGGCTGCTGTAGGGAGCCGTGTGGAGCGCAGTGTTTAAGGTGTTAAATGAGAGATGCGGGTTAGATTTGGTGTAGGTGACAATTTTAAGGTGTTAAATGAGAGATGCGGGTTAGATTTGGTGTAGGTGACAATTTTAAGGTGTTAAATGAGAGATGCGGGTTAGATTTGGTGTAGGTGACAATTTTAAGGTGTTAAATGAGAGATGCGGGTTAGATTTGGTGTAGGTGGCAGACCTCAGAGAGAGGCAGAAGCACGGACAAAGCCTGAACCAGCCATCTCCAGGGCTGGTTCTCCAGCAGGATGCTCTGCATTTAGCTCATCCTCATCCAGAGTGGCAAAATCTGGGCTCAAGAACTCCAATTCCCCTGCCTGCGATCTGCCCCCATCCTGAACTCTCCCTGACCCATGGAACTAGGACAGTTCCTCATCAGGAAGATTTGAAAACCCTTGGCTTTTAAAAACCAGAGGAAAAGACACAGTGCTTCACTTCAAACTCATTTCCAGGGGCAAGGTCTCCAAAGGCCAGAGACTCTCTGCCTGGTGCCATCAGATTTCCTCCTGCATTAGCATTACACGCTGGGATTTGGGCTGATGTACAAGTTTCTTTTCCAAGATGCCAGCCTTGGTTGGTGCTGTTTGGCCTGGTTTTGGGATGCAGGCTGGGAAGCCAGGGGCAGTCAGGCAGCTCTCCTCTGCCAGCCTTGCAGCAGTGACTTTGGGGAGATGTTGAAGCAGATTGAGGTGATGTTGGAAACACCAGAGCAAGGTTTGCTGGAGCTCATTTATTGTCACCTCCAGTTCATAACCCCAGCTGACCTCAGGGGGTGTTTTGAGGTTGCATTCATTAGTGCCTGTAAGAAATTAAGATGCTTCAGTGCTACAGCTGTGGAAAAGTACAGGATAAAATTTGTGCAGGATTTAGATGCACTGAGTAAGATGTGTAGACCGATGAAGAACAGAAGCCTGTTTTCTAATGGATTTGTACATTTTTCTCCCTCCATCCACCTCCTCCCCTGTGTGTGACACTCCTGGGGGCTAAAAGTGGCCTCCTTGGTTGGCCTGTCCTGCCAGAGGTGGTGTAACCCTTGGGGACATTCTGTCTCCTCTCACCAGAGCATTGATTTGTGCCTCTCTGACTTTCATGACACTTGTAGGAACTTAATTTTTGAAAGGCATTGTCCCAGTTTGGTTGAGGTTGTGCCATGGGCCTTACCCACTGATGGAGAGACAGTGTGGTTACTCAAGTGCCATTTCTTTTTTAGTAACCTGCATAAATATCCTCCTCACCAAGGAGTTAAAACCATCCTTGTCCTGGGGGGCTCAGGGAGGCCTCAGGGAGCCCTGCAGAGAGTGTTACTTTGATGTATATTTAATGTAACATATACAACAAAGGTAAGCAGGAAAATTGCAAATTTTTTAATGTCCTTAATTACATTTTTAGCTTCACTTTGGGGTCACCTGATACCACCACAGAGCTGGTGCCCATTCAACAGAGTCATGCAGATGATTTGGGATTGGGCCCAGTGACTTAAAATAATTTTACTCCTGATGTTAACAAGAGCAGAATAGAGCTGTGAAAGTTTATAAATAACAAGAGCTGGGTTTTGACTAAATCTATAGTATTTTTTTCTGGCATTCACCTTGCATATATTAAGACATTTCCATAAATAAGAAAACTTAATAAGCCTCAGAAAGGTTAGACTGTTTCCATTGGATTTTATGCCTGTTGCATAAATCCTACCCAAGTAATTCCATACTTTGTGTGGACATAATTTTTTTACAGTATAAATTCCATTAACACATTCATGCCATATGTGCCATATATTAAAACAAGCAGCGTCCTGCCCTTCCAGTAAATCACTAGCATCCATGCCTGCTTCCCAATTCCATCAGCATGGATGAACTTGGGCAGTGTGGTGGTGAGAGATCCTGTATGGAGCCTCAGGGCTGCAAAAACAGCCTGTCTGGGCTACATCCCTGGCTGTAGTGAGGCTCTTCCATGATAAAAGATTATATCCTTGCTGTGATCCCATGATAAAGAGGATAAGCCCATTGTCCCCTCTTCTCTTCTCTTCTCTTCTCTTCTCTTCTCTTCTCTTCTCTTCTCTTCTCTTCTCTTCTCTTCTCTTCTCTTCTCTTCTCTTCTCTTCTCTTCTCTTCTCTTCTCTTCTCTTCTCTTCTCTTCTCTTCTCTTCTCTTCTCTTCTCTTCTCTTCTCTTCTCTTCTCTTCTCTTCTCTTCTCTTCTCTGTTGAAGTTGACACTAATAACCTGGGATGCAAATAATTGCTTTAATTTCTAGATGTTCTGAATATCCTGAGAATTTGTAAAAGAAAATTATCCTCTTTATCCTAATCAAAAGCAATTAAAGGTACACTTAAATAGAGCACAGATCTGTGCTTAATTCCCAATGTTTTGCACGTACAAACAACAGGAGTTACTAACTCCTCAGCTCCACAGGCAACAGCAGAGCCCCCATTTCGCTGTCACAGGTGCTTTGCAAATTCAGATTTTCTGGCTGGAATACTTTACCTTGGTAATGGCCTGTGCAGATCAAAACTCCATCAAATAAGATGAAGTTTCATTGCTTACCACAACTAGAGCAGTGATTTAGCACTTTTAAAAGTTGTTTTACTCTGCACAACCGGAGCAGTGCAAAATGCCATGTTCTCACTTACTCTGCCTTGCAGCCTTGGAGTTGATGCATTTTACTAATTCATTTCACATAACTATGTCCTTGCCATTTTTCCTTCCTTTGGCCAGAGCTCTTGGCTTTCAGACAATTCCTGCAGACCCTGCAGCAGTTGTGTCACCATAAGATGTGTCACTCAGACTGGGAGCAGTCAGGTTTGAAAAGCCAGGAGCTGCCTGCCTCGCATCCGAGGTGGAGCAGGCAGTGAGTGAACAGGCAGCAAGAGGGATGCAGACAGACAAAGTCTTGCACACTTAAGCAAGGTTTAATGCAGTTAAAACCAAGGCTTAGATGTGGCTCTTGATAATGCTGGTAATAACTACCTTTTTGGGACTTCCAGAAAGAAGTGGTCATCTCATTTTGTGATAAAACAGGGGTGCAGAATGAATGGTCTCATTTCCCCAGAAGCAAAGTGTGATAAGGAAGCAGTTGGCATATCCTTTTGGGGTAAAAAAAATAAAATTAAATTGTTAATTTCTTGGGACAGAATCCATCTTTCATTTCTGATTTTGCCTAGCACTCTGCACAAAAGGGTGCCCATGCATCACAAGGTTCCTGGCAGCTACCAAAACCATGCAACACTCATGTGATACAGGGATAAGTGACAGCCAGCACATGCATCTGGGTCTGGTACTACTTAGACCACTAATAAAGGCACTGATGATGGGATAGGGAACACTTATTGGAACTTACAAGCACATGGTGACAGCTGGCAGGCTGAAGGAGAGGCTGAGAAGTTCAAATAGTGGCAAATCACGAATTGCATGAGTAGGTCAGAATGTCTTTCAGATCAGAAAAGATGTGAACCATCAGAGAAAGTCCAGGGGGAGAAGTGGGAATGGACAGGACTCTAGGAACAAAAAGTGATGAAGAAATGTGGAATAGACTGAGCATCTGGAGTGCGGACTGACCAGGGAAGCAAGGTGGCAACTGTGTCAAGTGTATGAAATACAGAAAGGGAAGGAATCACCTGCTTTCTCTGTCCATGGTGGATAAGACAAGGAATTGGAGGCTTAAACTGCAGCAGAGAAATTAAGGTCAGATTGTTACGAATTTCTTTTTTTGTGTATGGGAGAGATTATGAAGAATTGCAACAGATTTCTTGAGGAGGTTTAGATGTTTCTATCCCTGGAGAGATTTCCATGCATTAAACATTGATCAGGCCCAAAGGCAGAGAAAGTGGTGGAGTACCCAACCCACCTTCTGGAGATGCCATTGACCTTCTGCTACTGGGAATTACAAGAAGCTGACCTTGCAATCAAGGTAGTGCAAAAAAAAAAAAAAAAGTAAAAAAAAATAAATTCAGGTTTAGATCTCAGATGTGGCAGATTTCTTTTGTGAACCTACCCAGAGAGACAGTAGTGTCTCAGGAGTTACCTGAACCTAGGAGTCTGCTTTCAAGATGGTCTGTTTCTGTATTCTAGGAATTCTTGGATTTGCACAGAAATTAGTGCCTGTTGTCACTGTTTGAGGTCACCGTTCTCAGAGCAGAATTTTGGGTGTCATGTGGAATCAGATCCATAACAGTAAACTTCATATTGATGACAACACGTGGCCAGACATCTGTGATATTACCTTTTCTGTAACAGCAGGAACTAAAACAGATGGATTGAATATTTACTCCATCTACAGCTTTGTCTACAGAACACAGTTACAAGAGTCAGTGGGCTTCAGACTTACCGCACAGGGTGGACACTTCTGGCTTGCAGAAATCCATTAACTCACCCCAGGCTTTTATTCCACACCACGTGAGGTGTGGAGAAGGGCTTGCAACCCTGCTGCCCTTGGAGGGAGGTGACCAGCCGCTCCTTCTGTCACTGCCTCTCCTTCTCCTGTGTCCCTGTGGCCTGCAGTTGGCCCTGCTTGCTCAGGAAGAGATGGCTGGAGGTGAGCACTTGGGGAGGGCTCTCCTCCTCCTTCCACCTGTTTTTCATTCCTTGACTCACTGGCTCTCAGCCGTAAGCAGTGACGTGACAGCTGAGTCACGGACACACCACCTGGATGCTGTCAGCATCAATCTCTCTTATAAGGATCATAGAAGAACAAATAGAGAAGACTCTTAGGGCTCCTCATTCGTCTTCCTGCCAGCGGGGCACCGAGCCCTGCAGTGCAGTCTCTGGCTTTGCCCAACCTCGCTCTCAGAATCCCAAGCCACGGGATTCCACTGCCCTTCCCCAGGAGCTGCTCTGTGATTCAATAAACATCATTACCAAGGAGAGAACTGCTTTTCCACTGTTATTATTTACCCTAAGTATTCCTAATGTGAGCAAATGGCTTCTTACTGATGTCCACACTGGAGGGTATTTTTTGTTTTCTTGTGAAGAAATTCAGTAAAGTCGCAAAATCGGAGATGAAATGTTTTATTTGTGCTCTGTTTAACAGTTTTAAGGATGTCTCTGCTGCATGCATTGTTGTACACAGTGGATGAGAAAGCCCAGAGATGCAGCCCTATGCCCTGAAGAGCTTACACTTTTCATTTAAGCAAGATACAGTGACTGAGAATGACAAGTAACGAGAAGGGAGGACAAGAGTCATACGAGAAAGGTCAGGATGTTTCTAAATAAATCCTATTGTCATCCTTTTAATTGGGTTTATATTGAAGACATCATACATGGCTACATATTTTTGACAAAATTTCACTGTGTTTTAATCAAACTTTTTTAATCTCAGAAAGTCATCTTGCCTACTTCGGTTTGGTGCTTATTTAAAGCTTCATTTTTGTAGAAATTTATGTTTTTCTCTCACAGTTACTCTTTCAGCTTGGCTAACTTGTCACAGTTAGCCTGGTTATTAATTCCCTGGGTGTCTCATAGGTACAGGAGGTTTCCTGGCTGATCCACGCCACTGGACTGCTTCTCCTTGACCTTTGTCTCCAGCTCTCCATCTCCTCCCTGCAACACCCCAAACTGCCCTTACTCCAGAGGTGGCAGTCAAACCTCTTCACCTGTTTGCCTGAGAGTAACAAAGCCCCTCCTCTTTGCACAGACCTTACAGCTCCTCAGAGCAGCAGGGACTCCTCTCCTGGGCACCAATAAACCAGAGCAGAGCATCACAGAGCCAAACCATCTGCCCCACCTCCTCCATATGCCCTCTCCAGCTTTTACACCCCACTCACTGTGTGTTTCCTACAGCTGATGGAGGTGTAAAGCCAATTCCTGCCATCCTTAGCTTTGGCTTTCCAATCCACGCATCTTCCTCTTCACGCTACTTGATTAGCAGAGGAGCACATTTAATTTTGGGGGATGCAGGGTAAAAGTCTATCATGGTAACTCAATGTTATTCCAACAGATGTCCATTCAATGCCATCTGTCCCACCTGTGGCTTTGGCTATTATTTTTTACTAATTTTAATCTTGTCTTCGCCTTAAGGGGACAAATTCTTTCTGGTACCTGACTGCAGGTTTAGCAAACTCCCTGAGGGAAGCCCAAATGCATTTCAAAAGCATTTTTAATGTGTGTCTTTCATCCTGGTGAAACCAGCTGTCCATGCACATCAATTCCCTGCAGCAATTTTTCCTTTCATGGAATGGAAATATTCAGCCTCATGGTTGGGTATGGAAATTTTGCTGATTTGAGACAAAGGGTCTGTTTAAATGGACTGAGTTTAGTACTCTGACTTTCCAGTCTCCCTCTTAACTCTTCTGAAGGAAGTCATGAAGGCTTGAGAGCTGAGTCCTGCTGGGAATTTCAGAGAGCTTGGAACAGAGATGGGTGATTTTCAGCTGGAGAACCTGCCAGGGGTTTGGTTTCATGCACACACACTTTGCTGAGCATCTTAGCCAAGTGCACACCTGGTACTCAGAAGGCAAGGGGAGGATCTCTTTCTTCTACCAGACTTCCCAAATCAAGTTAAAAAAATATGCTTAACTATGACTTAATTATTTGTATTTTGTGTGGAAGGCCCTAGCTCAATTAAAAAAGCAGATGCTTATTTGTATAGATAGTGCAGAGTTATTGCAGCAGTCACACTGGAAAAGCATTAGTTATTAAGGAGACAAATTTAACAAGACAAATCTAGGGCCAACCTGTTTCTCCTCAAGCAGTTTGTAAACACATGCCTGAGAAGCAGAGAATTAGGAAAGGAGAGTTGAACTTGCTCTTGCTATGACCCAAATGCAGCTGGTTAAGGGCAAGCTTCATTTTAATTTACTGTTTCTAAGCAAGACATCATTCAAGGCTGATGTTTGACAGGTGGTGATGCTCATATCCTGCTGTTTCTTCAGGACAGTTTTGTTTCCCTCTAAAACTTCTCTACATCCAACTGAAGATCTCTGGGAGCAGGGAGCTCCCAAACAGCTTGGAGCTCCTTTGGTGTTTCTTCCACCACTTTGGCTGCCAGGGCCAGGTATCAGCTCCTGCTCCCAGTACAGTTCCTAACAATTTCCTGGGCACAGGAGCAGCCATGGATGCTGGGACCAGGCATCTTCAGCACTACCTTTAGGCATTGTCTGAGGCTGCTCTCTTTTAACAGAATTCATCTAATCTTTGATGCATTAACTTCAGAGTGTGACCCTGCAGTGAGGAAGGCAAGGGCAAAAGTCCCAGTGGGGCAAAAGTGGGAAGCAAGGTTCAGTTGCTATGATTGATTATTTTTTCCAGAAAATACAGGCTGATTTCTTCTGAGTTTGGTGAACAGTACCTATTTTGGGAATATGAAGGCATTTGGCTCTCACTGATCCTCTCCACACCTTTTGGTATTTCTCCAAGCAGTGCCCTGAAGGCAGCTCTGGGGTTTGTAAGCTGCTCTCCTGTAAACACTCAAAGGTATTTGTCCAACAGAGGGAGAGCCAGCTTCCCTGCACAGCAAGTGGATGTGGCAAAATGCAAATAGCAGCAGTTCACAGGGATCGATACACCCAACACAGCCCAGGCAGCTGCAGGGTCTGTTTGGATGGTGTGCAGGCTTCTCCTTGAGCAGGATCTCTAATGGACACTGAGCTGCTACAGGGGCATGATTCTGGCTGTATGGACAGAAATTTATGCATTGCTACAGCAGCTCAAGTGCCTGTGGGCTACTGCAGCTCGGCCTCACAGTCAGTCAGATAAGAGCCAGCTCCCCTCCTTGTTCTAGGTCATAAAATGCTTTTGCTGCTGTGCAGGACCTCATGCACTCATGGGGTCCATCAAATGGGAGCTTTGTGCTCTTAAGACAAGTTCTATTGAAAACCCTGGCATAGGTCATAAAGAAGTGCACAATTTTTGTGGGGAATGATGGCTGCTAGTACAATAAACCTAACCATTTCTAAACTTCTCCCTCCATTAAGCAAAAATAATCAGTGTCATTACATTTTATATTTCGTGAATGAAAAGAATAGTATATGCATTCTGAACATTAACAGACCTGAATGTGCTTTTAGCAAGAAATGTGAACATTTTAATATAAGGACTATATGTATTATGTTTTACTAGCTGTTGAATACACCAAGTTCCAGATAGCTAATTTTGGAAATGAGAAATAACTCATGATGTGATAAAGGCAATGAATGAAGCACTTCAGAGGATCAAAATGTAATGTTATCCATAGCTTCCATTAATTAGGACAAAGGACAGCAAAACAAAGCTACACACTGGGATGGATGAAGTACTGATCTAAGGGTACTGTGCCTTTACTCAAAATAATCTTGATTTCAGCTTTTTAAAAGTATTTTACCATGGCTCAGGAAGTCCTTAAGCCATGGATTGATGGAGATTAGGAGAAAATACCAGGAAACTATGAGCATAGACTCACTTTGATCTTGACATTTTTGCTAAATAGGGTATCTGAGCTGGTATGGCTCTTACATTTTCAAGTTAATGGCCAAATCCAAAAAGTTGCTAAAAGAAGGAACTAAAGCACTGAAAGGAAGGAATCCAGCACTGAAATCAAAAGGCTCTCTCAGCTCCAGTCCAATCCTAGAAGCACCTGACTCAGGAGGTACCTACCTTCAGTCTCCAAGAACTTCAGATGTACAACAGTCACCTTGCACCTGTGCCTGGAACCTTCTCCTCCTCAGTGGGGCTGCATCCTGCTGCATCCTGCCAGGGTTACAGATGGTTCAGCTCTGGTTGGACTTGGAACAAACCACAGGCTTGAGTTCATGAGCTCAGTTTGTGCTAAGGATGTGCAGCTGAGAAGGTGAAAAAAGAAAAGTAAACCTGAGAGAAAAGAGAGCAAGTGCAGAGGAGTATTTAGTTCAGCAGCTGGGATTGGTCTTTCAGGGACAGGAATTGTGTCCTCCTGGCTGGAATTCACAATCAGCTTCTGGAGGAAGACTGAAACTCCAGATCAGGTAGGTGCTTTCACCTCTGAACTAAAAATTATACTCACCTTTGATCTTCCTCTTTACAGCCCAATGAATCTTTAATTCTATTTATGCAAAGAAGAACAGGTTCAGCATAAGGGCATACAGTGCTCTCCTCTGCTCTCCCCATCTTCCCTGGGTATCTTGCACCCTGGAAGATTTTTGTAGCTCTCCAGGGAACACAGGTTGGTATTTCTCAGGCAGCAAATCAACCTGAACCCAAATCTCCTCCTTGTCACCCTGCTAACAACCTCCCTGAGAAATAAAGTGGCCAGCTGGGGCTGCAGGAGTGTCCTGTGTTTGCCTCCAGAGGGACAGAGACTGTCCTGAAAGGTGGCTCGGCCCCAGTGATGGGCATGGTTTGGAAGCTCAACCCCGAGCTCCTTCAGTAATGAGATTGTTTTCTTTCTGTCTCTTGGGAGAGGGCATTTTACAGCAGAATAGATCCTAGAGAACAAGCTGGAGAAAATCCAACTCACAACACCCAGCATCTGGAAGTCTGAGACTACTCTCCTGGAAGACTGGAAAAGAGTTTCAAAAACATGTTCCAAATCTGGGAAATGGGGAAACGCTGGAAGAAACATCCAACCTCCCAGGCTGGTGTCCTCACCACTGCCTTGTATGGATGTAAAAGCATGCAATAGTTGTGAGATCCCAACCCAGCAGACACTCTGGGATGACTGTGGAAAGTGGATCGGATGGAGCACAACATCTCCTGAAGGTTACTACAACCTGAGGTGGGTGGGTGGGTGGGTGACTGTCCCTTGAAGCAGAAATTAGGAATGGAAATTCTTGTGCTCATGGAATTTTGGAGCTTCAATGCAAACTGTCTGGGTTCTTTGCCTGTCCAAATTTGGGAACTGACTGAACTGCCAAGTGCTTCCCTGATCAGTTAGGTTTCCATGTCCTTACAAGATCTGAAAAAGAAGTTTCACATTAGATCCATACAAGCTTTCAGGGGCTTAACAATTGCCTTGGCCAACAGCAGCAATCACCAAAGCTCCTGCTCAGCCAATGTCTAACGCAGGGGTCTGACAGCCTTTGTGTTTCACCAGGGATGCCCTGTGGGTGCCTTATCTCTCTGTGGGCACACCCAGAGGTTCCTGAGTCTTGCCAGCCCTCAGCAGCCGGCACTGGAGCACCAGCCTGACTCACTTTTGGAAGAGGTGAAGTGCCTGACTCTAACAGGAGCCCTGGTACTTGTCACCCCAACTAAGACAGATACCTCCCTGCAGGGCAGGCAGTACCTCAGACACAGCCTCCTGAGCTGATCTGGTAATTCCCTGCTCCTTGTACTGCTGTGGTGCATCCCATTGCACATGGAAAGCAGGCTCCCAGCAGTGTAGCAGCAGCCTGTACCAAAACTGTAACCTAAGTGTTCCCAGGTACCTTTTTGTGCCTACATTCCAAGTTACCGGTGTAGGCTCAGTAAATGGCACCAGCTGCCTCAAGGATCACAAGTGCTGCGTCTTGGGGCACAGGATGCACTGCATCAGTCAGGCAGTAACTCCAGGTCTCCAGGAATATAGATCCTGCTGGAATTAAACATTGAAGTCACATTGTGTTTACCTTAAAGCAATCTGAGGAGGGATTAACTAGGTGATCAGTCCATCTCACCACATCACAGAGGAGTAATTAAAATATTCCCAAACAAAATTGCTAGAATTTGACAGCTAATCTAACTGCTGATAGCTCTGTAATCTTTTCTTCCTACTTGTTCAAATGCTCAACCCTCCTCATTAAGATCAGGGCCGATTTTGTCCTGCAGAAAGTTAGAATATATTTCTTCTTCTTCATCTGTCCTTGTTGATCTATGGGAATAACAGACCCCATCACATAAAATTATTCTGGCTTTGCAGAAGGGGCTGGTGAGCCTGTACTTGGAATACAGTTCCCAGTACCGGTCACCTCATTAGAGAAGTGAGTTGCTACAAATTGGGACGTTGCAGCAGAGCCCAAACGATGCAAGAACTTAATTATTCAAAAAAGGTTTAGAAAAGCTACGGTGTGGCTTGCTGCCTTTGGAAAACAGGAGATTAAAAAGCCACTTCAGGGGGGTTTGCGGAGCTCCGGGGGAATAGCAAGGATTCACATACACGGGAAGAACAGAGCGAGTGACAAATACCAGAACAAAAGGGAAATTAACAGAAGCTTAAGTAGGGATGAGCAGCAAAGCAGTGTAATTTATTTGTGAATTTATTTGTATTTAGCACAGTTAATATATGGAAAATTATACTAAAGCTGGAACAGAAACAACTATTAGAAATCATTTTACAAGGCTTTAGACACGTGTGGGAGCTTAAAATAACTCTGTGGGGTGCGACTCATAATTCAGAGGAGAGGAAAAGGATTCACGTCTTCCTCACAATCTCTTAAAACATTTAGCTCCATTGTGCTAAGAAATAGACATAGTTACTTTAATCTGACTATCCATACAATTCTCAGGGAAAGAATTTTATTTACAAAATTAATTTTCCTTCCAGCTTCAAGTATGTAAGTGTGGGGGAAAATAATCGGAGACCCTCGAAAGGACATGGCTGAACCTGATCTCAGCAACAGCAGAACAAAGCCCGAATAACTCCAAGAAAAATTCTGGATGCACGCAGGGATGTAACTGAGATGAGATCTGGTCCTGAAGTGCTGCACTCCAGACAGAAAAACCTTGATGCCCCCTTCTTAAATTTCAAGAAAAACTATCAAAAGAGTCCCAAGTCCTTTTGGGACATTTCCACAGCTCTTGGAAGAAGCCTGCACGTCCCTATTTGCATAGGATGCCTCCAGGCCATCCGCTTCAGCAGGCGTCGGATCAGACTGGACGGCTCGCTGCCTCGACCTGCAGCTGAGCCTGCTCTAAGACCAAACACTCTGCCTTCAGCTCGGCGAGCCCGCTGGGAATTCACCCCCTCCCGGGGACGACACCGGGATGCTGCCCTGAGGCGATCCGTGTAATCCCTGCATCGCTCTTCTCTTTTCTTTCCTCCCAGGTCGGGTGCTGAACCCGCCGCTCGGAGGGAGACACGTGGGTGAGATCCCAACTTTCTCTCCAGGGGAGATCTCCGCAGGCAGTTTACGATGCCAGAGCTCCCGCCGTGCTACCAGCGTTTACTCGGAAAATCACAGGCAATTAATCACGGTTTTCTCGGGGGAAAACCCACTTGATTTGGACCCGTCATTACGCAGGGAAACTACAGAACACCGTGCTGTAACCTAGCCTGAACTCTGCTAAAGGCATTTCTTCCTAGGGCTCCCTTTTCACTTGGCAAGCCCTGCCTGCCTTCGGATAACCGGGACGGGTGTAGCGGACCCTGGTTACACTTGGATGTGTTGAGGAGCAAGATGCACCCGCGATGCTGTCCCGCTCGTCTTTGGGCCGCCGAGGCAGGACGCGGGGAGCCTGAGGAAGCCGCGGGGAACGCTCTGAGGTGACCTGGGGGGCTTTCCCGGCCCCCCCCGCAGAAAGCTGTGCGTGTCGGTGTCGGCGGCGGCAGGGCGCTCACCCCGGCGGGACCGGGGCTCGGCCGCCGTCCGGGCATCGCGCAGGGGCCGTCCCGCTGCGGGCAGAGGGATGGAGGGACGAAGGGATGGCGAGATGAAGGGAGGAAGCACTTCAGGCGCCAGGTGAACGGGACAGCGCGACGCGTCCCCGACCGTCCCGGTCTCAGCGGGGCGCGGTTGGGGCGGCACCCGCGGCGACTCGGCCGGTGACGGCGGGGCGGGCGCGGCCTCCCCCCGCAGCCGGAGCGCCCGGGGCCGTGCGGGACGCCCCGCCGCCTCTCCCCTCCCCTCCGCCCGCCCTGCCCGGGGGCCGCGCCGCCACCGGCGCTCGGCGCGGCGAGCGAGCGAGCGGGCGGGCGGTGCCAGACGGGCGCCCCGCGGACCGCAACGACGGCGGCGCCCCGGAGCCCCCAGGCGGCTCCGCCCCGGCCCCGCAGGTGGGTCCGCCCTGCCCGCGCCCCACGTCGGGGCGGGACCGAGGGCTGGAGCCGGGCGCCCGCTGCTCGCCGAGGCGACGCCCCCCGCGCCCGCCCAGCCCCGCCGGGCTCTCGGGGCGCCGCGTCCCCTCGGAGCGGAGCGGGGCGGCTCTCGGCATGGCGGGGCTCCCGGCCGGCCGGCGGGCGGGCTGAGGCGGGGGCCGGGCGGGGAGGCGCCGGCGGCGGGGTCTCACCGCCTCTTCTTGCCGTCCCCCGCAGGGAGCGGCCGGCCCCCCGCGCCACCATTGCCTCGCACGGCAAGGAGGACCTGCTCGCCGCCGCCGCCCGGCTCTGGCAGCGGAGGAGGCGGCTGCTGGCCGCCGCCGGGCTCGCCCTGGCCATGGCCGTCGCGCTGCTGGTCGCCGTGCCCCTGCTGCTGCTGCAAGCGCCCGCCGACACCGGTGCCCACTACGAGATGATGGGCACCTGCCGCATGATCTGCGACCCGTACAGCGGCGGGCGGCCGCCCGGGCCCGGCAGCACCGCCGCCGTGGAGGCCCTGCAGGACCTGGGCGCCAACCCCCCGCCGCCCTTCGTGCAGGGACCCAAGGGGGAGCCGGGCCGGCCGGGCAAGCCGGGCCCCCGCGGGCCGCCCGGGGAGCCGGGCCCGCCGGGGCCGCGGGCCCGCCGGGGAGCGGGGCGACGCGGGGAAGCCGGGGCTGCCCGGGCTGGCGCTGGCGGGCGCGGGCGGCGGCGGGAGCGGCGGCGGGGCGGCGGCGGGCGGCGAGGCGGCGGGCGGGCTGAGCGCCGCCTTCAGCGGGCCGCGCATCGCCTTCTACGTGGGGCTCAAGAGCCCCCACGAGGGCTACGAGGTCCTCAAGTTCGACGACGTGGTGACCAACCTGGGCAACCACTACGACCCGGCCAGCGGCAAGTTCACCTGCCAGGTGCGCGGCATCTACTTCTTCACCTACCACATCCTCATGCGCGGCGGCGACGGCACCAGCATGTGGGCCGACCTCTGCAAGAACGGCCAGGTGGGTTCCGCGCGTCCTCCCCGCCCGGGGTCCCCCGGTCGTCCCCCTCCCACCCTCCCCGTCCCGCGGGCGCGGCACCGGCCGCCGCCAATCCCGGGAAAAGAGCCGGCGGGAGCATCCTTCGCGCCGTCGGGCGGGGGTGCACCTCTAGAGCCGCGAAAAAATCCGAACTCCCGGCTTGCAAACTTTTCTGCCGGGCTGGGGAGAAGGAGAAGCGAGGACACAGGGTAGTGGAGGGGTTGGGAAAGAGGGACTCGGGGCATTGATGGTGCGGGCTGGGGGGACTGATGGAGGGGCCGGAGAAGAGGTACGTGGAGGCTGCGATGGGGAGGCTGCGGAGGAGTGACTCGGAGGGCTGATGGAGGTGCTGGGCAGGAGGGGCAGGGGGGCTGATGTGCCCAGCGGCTGTGTTGGCAGGTGCGGGCCAGTGCCATCGCCCAAGACGCGGACCAGAACTACGACTATGCCAGCAACAGCGTGGTGCTGCACCTGGACTCCGGCGACGAAGTGTATGTCAAGCTGGATGGAGGCAAAGCACACGGAGGCAACAACAATAAGTACAGCACTTTCTCTGGCTTTCTTTTATACCCCGATTAACACACAAGTGACACGACACAACTGGCCCCGCCACTGGTGCACATGGGGCTGTTTGGCAATTCCATACCCCATCGTGCTGCTGTTCCTGCTGGTATCCACTGTCTCCGCAGGTCACTTTAGCTTCATTATCAGTTTGTATGTTTTTATTTTCACCCTTGTGGAAACGAAATAGAAATGAAACAAAGTGAACCCCTTCCTTACTCTCCCCCGTTTCTTCTGACCCCCACTCTCCCTTTGCCTGAGCGTTTCGTGTGTCACATGAGGAACTTGGCAGCTTGAAACTCTGAGTGGTTCCTGGAGGGTTTAAAAGTGCCCAGAGTTTGGACTGTGTCACACACGGAATTTGAACAGGTCACATTTTTTCATCAATAAGTATTAATGACGATGATGAATTTTCAGATCGACTATTCACGAAGTAGGACTGGATCATAACTGTTTTTTCCTCTGCTGCTTTGTATGGGGTCAAGTGTAAACTTTTCTTTCTGTGCAATGCAATGCTCGTGTGAATGATGGTGTCATTAACGTCAAACTTGTTTCTGTCTGCAAAAGAATTTGGTCATTGACCACAGCCACCCAAATACCACATTAAATTATGTTTTTAGACAATGCCTTCTTGCTTTTTGTCTTTTCCAGTGCTACAAAGCAGCACTGTGGTGGTGCCACAGGAGGGTGGGGAGTAAAGGAGGGGGTCACTTCAGCCCCTTAGGTTTATGGTCATGTTTAAAGTTAGGAGAAGTTCCTTGCCTAGGTCTTGAATATGGTTCAAGGGGGCTGGGAAGAAGTAGAGAGAAAGGAAAAAAACTTCACCTTTATGCAGTTTTGTGAAAAGAAGGCACACAGTTATCAAGAGGTGAAAGTGGGGGTGTGGAGCGAATCTCCTAAACAGATTTACTGGGTTAAAACCTGATCCAGAGGTTAGCAAAGTACAGGAAAAGGAGATTAATCAGTTATTATGGAAAGCCATGTTTCTGTAACATGATGACAAATGTTAAGAAGGCAGCAGGGGACAGAGTTTGTCTAAACCCTTGCACTTGCAGTATGTGTATGGGTTGGAAACCACACCTGACTGGGCAGTGCCTGAGAAGGGCTGGCTGAGAAAATTCTCTCAGGACTGATGGATTCAGACCATTTAGAAGGGTTTTCTCCTAATGGTCCTCTGTAAATCCCAGCCACCCTTGGTCTTTTTTCAAAATGCACAGGTGTAGTGCATTGGTATGCATCAGTAGTGCATGTGGTTGTGAGCCTTTGGTGGAGGAGGTGCATTTGTCATCATCACCCCAGTGGGTAACCTCCTCAGTTTGGGTAAATTGGGACTGCTCTGCTGAGGCTAGGAGAGGTAAATTGATTTACAAAAGCACTTACTTTCATTTTACTGTCTTGTCATTTCATTTTTCCCTCCTGAAAGTCTTACCTCCCTATCAGCTCTCTGCCCTTCCCAGTGTGTGAGTGCAGTTTCACAGACCAGAGACAGGGGCTGGTCTGAAACAGCTCTGCCCAGGCTGGAGCTTTGCCCCTGCCCTGATGTTGCAGGAGGAAAGGGAGCCACAGTCAGATGGACTTGTTCCAGCCCCACTTCGGGGCAGCCCCATGATGACCAAGTTCTCAGAGTCACTCCTGTCTCCTGCCCAGTCCTCAGTGGGTATTGCCTTCTCCTTGGCTGGAAGGGGAGGGTCAAAGGGAGAAGGCAATTCCTCCATCCCATCCTCAAACATCCCCTGCTGGGGGAAGCAGAGTTCATAACCAGGTACACGTGTTAGACACTTATCAATCTCTTATGTCTTGTCGATTTGTACTATTTAGAATATGATTAAATCCAGTGTCTGAGACCATCCAAATGAAGTATAATTGCTATGGATCTTCAATTCCCACCGGATCCGTAATCCTTTTTGACTATTCCTCCTCCCTCCTTCAATGAAATGGAGCTTAGACACAAAGCCCTTGGTTTAAATTTCAAAAAATTAAAATTGACATGCAGCAGCATTAGCAGGAGCCAGGAGGAATTCTAAGGAGGTGCCTGGGCTCTGCTTTATCCTTTGCATTAAGAAGCAATTTGTACTTCTAACAAAGACCCAACTGTTCCCCCTTGGCAAAAGGGCAATGAAGATGCCTTGCAAGGGAATTGCTGTTCACAATACTTAAACAAATTTGAATCTTAGATTTTTAAATCTGTATTCCCTGGTGGAGCCTGCTCCTCTCAATTCAAATGCAGGGCTGGTGGTGTGTGCCTGCCAAGGTGTCAGGAGCTAAGCGGATGATGGATTGATGAGGCAATGGGAAGACACAGGCTCACAGTGGCAGTTTGCCCCGACAGTGATCTATGTATCTGCACATTATCAATGTCATGAGGAGGCTTGAACCACCCTCGCTAGATGTCTCATTTTCCACTTATCTCTTATGTACTAATTATCAGGCTGGATTATTCCCCAGGACAGAAACAAAAAAAAATTGCTCATCGCCCCTGCACTGACAGTTTACACAATCGATAGAATGAGCGTCTCCCTCAGCTGCTCGCAGGCTTTTTTGTTTCCTCTCCTCATTGCAGGGTCTTCCGAGATTGCCTCTGTGGGGGGTTGATAGCTCTCACCCAGCATCTGCTTGGACAGGCTCCTCTGTCCCAGTCATCTTGGTGGGAGCTCAGTTGTGGGTTGTGGGCTTTTTTTCCTGAAGTAACACAGGGAAAAGCAATTGGGAGATGAAAAACTTGAGTGCTCAGTGGTGCAGTTATCCAGAAAAGCAGAGGCAGCTCTGCGGATGGGGACGGTGGTCCCTGTGCTGCCAGTGGCTGTGGGCGACAGCAGGGTCACACGCAGTCCAGCAAACAGCCTGAGGTGGCCTTGTGACCCTCTGGGCTTCCACCTGAGCTTCAAGTGAGTCTTCCTGCCCTTGGGAATGGTCTGTGGGTTCTGCACGTTTCATTCACAAAGAGAAGGGCTTGTTGGTAAGGGGGATACACCGCTCCCCTGGTCTGGGTGGGAAGAGGAGGATTAAAGCGTACTCAAGGGGCTGGCTTCAGCTTTCTCTGGGACTGGCTTTCCCAAATGATACTGTGTCTCAAACATTAGCTGGTGTCTGCTCTGGACGTCTGACCCCTCAGAGGTGTTATTTACTTGATGAGTTAAACAAATCTGCTTTTAAGAACTGGGATGTGATCAGGTGTGATGTGAATAGGGAAAGCCTCCAGAAAGGAGCGGGATATTGGAGTTTTAGACAAAAGGTGTTCCCTGTTTCTGAGCTCAAGTTAAAATCATAATACAAAACTTAAATTAAAAAAAAAAAAAAAAGACAGGTGTTTGTGCTGTCAGAGTAATTTAGATACTGCACAAGCAAATCCTTGATCTTTGTGACCGATGTGAAACCTTGACCCTTACCCTGTGCCTGGTCACTGCTATGGAAGAGATCCCTGGAGGAGAGGTGAGCAGGGAGATGTTGAAGCACACAAACATCATGAAAGGGAAAATGGGGATGCTGCTGAGAGCCCTGAGAGGTTGCCAGCCCCCCCATGTCTCTGCTTGTCCCCTGGAGGAAGGTGTTCAGCTTACTCTGCTCTAGCAAGCGAGTGGATTTGTGGCTGGCCACTTGTTTTTTGCTGTCTTGACCTTCACTGGTTTAGGAAACTCCTGGCAAGTCTCTAGGGAGGTGGGTGAGGAAATCCTGCTTTGTCTGGGGTGAAGAGGATGAGCTGGTGCTGAGTTTTCTCCAGCCAGGCTACAGAGTTGAGGAATCCATGCTGTGAGAGCAGCTGGTGTCGGGTGTCCTGTGCCAAGTGTGGTGCCTCTGTGCTTTCCAGGATCTCAGCTTGCAGATTTCCTCCTTGAGGCTCATTCCCTTGTGGAGCAGGGCCTGGGTCAGTGGGGCTCCCTGTGCTGCAGCAGCAACAACAGTCCCGCGTTGGGTTCTCCTTTTTCCCTTTTGCTGTAAGGAAAGCAAAGTGTTGCTTTTTGTGCCTCCTGTCTTTACACACATGCATTGAGCTGTGCATTGGTCTTCGTCTTGCTGCTTTTGAAGCTTACTCTGGGCATTTTTCTCGGTGATTTAAAGCTTGTTTATCTCTTTGCTTGCCTTCTTCAGTGGCTCACGGTGCCTGGACAGGTTTAATTTGTGAACTCAAAAAGTATGGAGGATGGGTTTTGGTGGATACTCGTGTTCTTTTTCTGTTTATGCAACAGGCTAATTATATTAAGGGGTCTGTGACAATAGAGGCAAAATGGCATATAAATCTATTTAAAATCTGTGTTAAATACTTTTTTTTTTTGTAACATGCTATTTTTTTTTCCTTTTTGTGATTGGACTGAACTGTGGGAAAAAAATCCTGGTAAAATCATGTGTCTTATTATTGTCTCTGGGATAAAGAAGCCTGTCAGAATAAAATAATAACTGAATCTTCACTGACTTTGAGACTACAAGAAGTTTGGTCCTTTTTACTGTGAAAGCCTACATGATGCAGAGACCTGGAAGATTAATTACAGACAAGAGAGGTAAATTGTACCATGTGCACACCCTGTCAGTTTTGGGTGAGAGCCTGCTCTCAGCTGGTTTCACATTTAATGGCAGAAAAAGGTTCAGCTTGTCCATAACTGCAGGTAACATGCAAATGGGGACCCATTTCTCTGGACCAAGCCCGTGCCAGTTCAGAATCCCTTGGTCACAGAGCAGGTGCCACAGCAGCAGTGCAGGAGATACTTCGCTATTTCTTGAGCCCACTTGCCCTTGAATGAGCTTCGTTTTTGAAGGTTGTGGGGGCATTGCAGCAGGGGCATTAAAGACTAAAGGGGCTGAGCTTCTGGTTCCTCTCTTTTTGGGACCAGTTTGTTAATTGCCTCAATGGTAAGTTACAAAGAGGCCAGCAAAGGGCAAGGCTTGTTCCCTGGATCAGCCAGGGGAACAGGGGCATTCCCTCCTGGGTGACAGGCTGAGGCTGGGGTAGGACTTGGTGTTCTAGGCTTGAACGTACATTGGAATTCCCCTTCTTTCCCCCTGCATTTCAGGCTGAAGCCTTGAGAGCTGGTGGTTTCAGGTGAAAATGTGAAGGGTGCCAAGCCACTGTTGTGTCCTGGCCCCTGCCACAGAGTGCTCAGCAGGAGCTCTCAAGGTTTTGCACAGCAAAATTCAGAGGGAGCTATGAGTGATGATCCCGTTTCCTTGCAGAAAAAGCCCCAAATGCCCACAAATTGGGTCCTTCCAATTATAAAATAGCCTGAATTAACCATTCAGCTGTGTGGCATAGCTCTCTCTATATCCTGATAAATGGGAGTAGATTTTCTTCACAGGGGCTTATGACATATCCCTCTCTGTGCATTTGCTCCCATTTTTGGGTTTTTTTGGCACGAACTAGGGTAGAAACAGAAAAGGCTTGCTTGATCTGTATGATCTGCTGCCCTATTAATGCAGGATTATTTCCTCCAGTGCTCTGTGAGCACGGTGACACAGAGAGCATGGCTTGCCTGCAGCCTTTGACTGTGCTCCTCCCAGCGAGGGCACATTCACATGATCCTTGCTCTCCGTTTTGCTTGCAGCTGCCAGATCATGTCTAGAAAAACAAACAAAAAAAAAAGTGTCCAGCCCCAGTCTTGAATGCAGCTGAAATGTTTTCTTGGTGACATTTCTCTTTGTCAACAAATTGCTTATCACTTAAGTGTTGTGTTGTGATCCCCATCCCTAAGAGGAGAGATCTGCTGCTGAGAATGGGGGGGAGGAATGCTCAGGAGAATAACTTGTTTGAAGATGTGAGCCCAGGCTTTATGAATGATGATTCTTTGTCATATCTTAGCTCTGAGGTGCAATTTCGGTGGTATGATAATGCAGAAAATGTTTTAAGTCCTTGGGGAGGAAGCTGCTTTTCAGGTGGTGTCTTGCTCTTCCCTCATTATTGTAATGCTGTTCCTGAAGCTTTGTGTCAGTCATGCTGTGCTGCAGCATGTGAATGCTGGGGGTGATGGAGATCACATCCAGGTGGATCTCTCTGTTTTGTTTTGGTATACAGTTGAATTCTTGACATTTGCTTCCCATTCTTCTAGCACCTTATTTTTCACGGGTCTGTGCTGCTTGGGAGCCCAAGGGCCGAAGTTTGCTTCCAGGTGCACTTATCTGATTCTTTTCACACTTTGTTTTCTTCACACTGGAGTCAGAATCAATCCTTAATACATGTGTATCTTCCCTCAGATTGCCAGTGAGGCAACTGATTAAGTAGCATTTGAGGATGTAAGATGAATCTCAATTTTTGCACCCTAGAAGTGGAAATGGTTCAGGTCCATTTTTTTTTGTCCTGCCCAGTAAGTGTGACTATGTAAATGCTTTTCAGAAAAAACACCCTGGGAGGGCAGGACAGCTCCTTTTGCTGAAGTCTAGCAACCTGCTGAGGAAAGAGAGGTGTCAGATACCTTTGAAGCTCAGCTTCTCCAAGCCCCTGCTGAGGGCATCGCTGCAGCTGAGGGAGCTCAGATTGTAAACTTCAGCCTCCCCTCTCAAAAGGCAGAGCATCCTTGAGGAGTAACACTGCTGCTATTTATCAATTTGTGTGAGAATGAAGCCTGAATACTATTAGAGCTGAAACACTAATTAAGCCAATAAATTCCTTTGTCTTTTTGGGTGTGTTTGCAATTAATATGCAAAATCCCATTGATTCCAGCAACTCCATAATTCACGATGCAGTGTTATTACATATTGACGTGGTACCCTGTGAAACATCCAAAAGACACTGCTGTGCATAGTAAGGATCCTGCTGTGCTCCCAGTTAAACTGTTACAGGCTGGGTGAGTCACAGTGCTCCACCAGGTTCTTCCAAAAGCTTGGCTGTCAGTGGAGGGGGTAGGAAGACCACACAGAAATGTGTCTCAAGGGCGATTTGCACTTTATATTGCTTTCAGAATTACAGTGGAAAAAAAAAAAGGGAAAGATGTTCCAGCTGATCTTAAAAAAAAGGTTGAAACTGATGCAAATAGAAACAGATTGTAAAGGAAATATGTATTTGGATCAAAGCAAGGCAGTTCTTAAAAGCTGCCTTAGCTTTAATTTGCATCTGATGGGGCAGTCTAAGTAATCTTTCCTCAAGGTTTGTTCAAAGCTATGAGAAGGGAGACAGCACAGGAAGGCTTCTGAGAGATGGAACACTTTCTCTCTTCCAGGGGAACATTGTTTTGGCACCCTAGGACAGAGCAAGAGTCCTTGACCACTGAACCCTGCAGTGACTCTCTGCCTAGAACTGCCTTTTGCAGCATCAGAATAAGTTCTGCCCAAATAATTTTCAGCATCCTTCCCTAAAGCAGCAAAATCAGGAGGACACTGCAAGGAATGATTGGCTCTTAGTCTCAGAATATTTAATTGAGAGGGCTGCCTGTATGAGACTTTGTTGCTGTTTTTTCTAACACTGGGACTCTTTTGCGTCCCCAGGTTTGTGACAGCTCTGCTCTCAAGCTGGAAGGTCTCAAGAAAAGGGATGTGGTTAACAGAGTAGATATTTGTCATGGGGTTGCTCTGATCCCCATCATCCCCATGCTTTGGTGAAGCAGGAGCCAGGTTAAGCTTAATCTTGGGCTGGGGTTTTGTGGTGGTGTTCTTTTCTGTTGCTGTTTTCATTTCTCAGGAAATTATTCGATTTGGTCTTGGCATAATCAATAAACCTCTGTATTGATATGTGCAGCCTCTAGAGCAGAGCATGGGATGGATGTGCTTTTAGTTCAAAACTGCACAAATCAAATACACAGCTGTTGAATTAATTTGTGGTTGGTGTTTTCTGATAACTGCAATTCAGATTTGCTCTTCTTGTTCCCATCCTTCTAAAGGCAAATAAAAGAAAAAAAAAGGCAGTCAGGATAAAACTGAAGCAATTGTAGATGCATTTGATCCCCATGTATGCAGAGGCTGCATGACAGCTTTAGAGGATGGAAAATGAACAATATACAGGATGCTATCTCTGATTTCAAAGACAGCATGTTTGATTTCAGGCACAACGATAAAGCAGAATTCTCGATAGCTTGTCCAAGCTAATTTTCTTCTGAGTTAGTGCACTAACTACCTACCTAACCACAAGCTGTCCTTTTCCTTTTTCTTTTCTATTAGTGGACTAATAGGATTGCCAAGCTTTACTTTCTAGATGGGTCTTAAATGGGAAGCAGTTTGTTTCATGGAAGAAAGATGTTTGGGGAATCAATTTATGCCAGCTTGTAGCCACCGGAAACCTCTGTACTTCAGCAGACTTTAAATTGAAAAATGGAGCTCGCTCTTCATACTAGATTTCTCAAACTACTTACTCCAAGCAATAGAAAAGCAAACTTGTCAGGTAGGCAGGGAGTTTTGAGGTATCTGTGTGTGTTTATCACTTGGTTCACTTCTGGAAATCTCCAGCTGAAATACGGGAGCCTGAATTGCTTGAGAAGGTCAAACGAGGTGAATATAACACCCCTCTGGCCTAAAAAAATCCATTAATTGTGCTGTCAAAGGGAAGTTTGGACAATGGCAGAGCTGACTTCTTAAGAATTTCTCTTAGCTCTTACAAACTGGTGGTGGGAGGGAGTA
This sequence comes from Emberiza elegans, assembly GCA_024865655.1. Lineage (NCBI taxonomy): Eukaryota > Metazoa > Chordata > Aves > Passeriformes > Fringillidae > Emberiza > Emberiza elegans. The sequence continues at coordinate 25,628,388 of JALJVW010003518.1, forward strand.
AGGTGAGAGGAGTAAAAGATTTTGGGGTAGGATTGAGCAATCGCCTGTGTCTGCAAAATGAGGTCCATTTCTGTCCTCAGACCTTTCTACAAGGGCACCTTTCTTCTAGGGGCAGGGTGGCCTGGGGATTTCTCATGTGTTTCCCTGTAGCCTTCTCTGTGGGTGGCAATTCCTTAGGCAGGCATCAGAGCTCACATCAGGTAATGCAGAGAAAACCGTGGATTTAACAGATGTAAATCTGTCTTCTTCCTTTCTCTCTTTTATTCCTCACAAATAAGAAAATTACCTGCAATTGTAGCAAATTACTTTCAAAACAACTGTGGAAATATTACAAATATTGATCATATGATTTGGTTGAATACAGTGAATTCAAAGCCTGCTGGGTGTTGTACCAGGAGGCCAGTTATGGATGGTATATTGCCAGGAGGAACAGTGTTGTGTGGGACGATGCCAAAGTGTGTCCTGGGCTCTGCTCTGCTCAGTGCCATCGTTAGTGCTGGGACTCATTAAGCAGAAGACCTGTCTGTTAAATTTGCAGATTGCAAAAAGGCAGGGAAAAGGATTAACCTCAGAATGGCTCTGACAAAACAGAGGAAATAGATGTAAAAATACCAGGAGAGAATTAGAGATGCAAGTTACCTCTAACCTGGAGGCAGTCCATGGCATGGACATGAGTTGGAAAATTAGAAGAGGTGGTCCTGAAGGACAAGAGAGGAAGGGAAATGTGTTATTGACATAATTTTGGATAGGAAAGAGTGAGGGCCTTGAGATACAGTAGTGAGCTCAAACAGAAGGGGAAATTTTGGATGGTGGGGCATGGGAGCAGGTTGCCTGGGAAGGCTGTGGGTCTCTGGCACAGTAGGACTCAGAGTGCACCAGACATCCATCAGATCTAGCTGTAACATAGCTGTGTTGGGTGGGGAGCTGAGCCAGACTCTTCAGACCATATGCACTATTGATTTTCCATCACCCTTCCTTTCTCCGTGGATCTGCAGAGATATATACACCCATCTGACTGCCTGTAATAGAGCCCTCAAAAAATGAAGTTTGGTGTGTTTCTGTGCCCACAGCAGCTCTGTCTCTGCACACCAGAGTGACTCCATCTCTGTTAGGCCCATTTTGGAAGGGCAGGTGGAGGTTCATGGGGTGATGGCACGTGGGCCAGGTGATGCTGGCGGAAAGACTCTTGCAGGGAGCGAGTTCCTAGAGCTAAGCCCTGTTATCATAGCTCCAGGCTGCAGGAGCTGCAGGATGTCCAGGATCCCCCCAAATCCTGCTGAGTGACTGTGCAGAGGTGTTGTCACCACACTGGGTGCTCCTTTGGCATAGCTTCTACAAATCCGAGCACATTGTTTCTGCGTCTGAGCATGTTGGTTTTGCCATCTATGGTAAGAAGATGGAAATATGGACCTGCTGATCAGCAGGCATCTAACACTCAGGTGACTTTGAAGTTCATGAATAAGAGAAACTGAAATACTTCTGATCTCCAGGAGTGCTGTGTGTTTGTACCTGATGCACCACTCACCCCAAGCAGAACTGAACACTCAGTGTTTTCACCATAGTATCCCACACCAAGTGAGAATGCCTCTGAATTTTTTACTGTTTTTTTAAAATCTGTATAATCCGCAGATTATATGTTTAAAAACATCTGTCATAACCTCAAGTATTTTCCTATGTAACTTGCCAATGGTAACTGTGTGACTTACCTGCAGAGGTTTATCTCAAAACTCTGTATTCCTGCCATTTAATTTTCCTCTTCCTGTAGCCCCTTTGTCCAGCATCTCTGGCTTTGTGTGGGCTTTCTGAGGTCTCCTCTTCAAGTCCTAATGCACTTCCAGGTGTGTCAGTCCTACATGTAGAAAATACAGTGTTCACTGAAAGAAAACTTTGAGGTGTAAAAGGAAAGGGGATGGCATAGTCTGGGCATCCTGCTTGTGGGCTTTTTTGTTTTTCCCTCCTATCAGCTCAGATTATCAAATGGAACAATGATAATACTTTTTTTTCAAAAGAAAAAGAAACCCCACCATAAAAACATTCATGCTTTTCAAGTCTCAGCTTGAGTTTGCTTTGACTTCATTCACAGGGATCTGACTAGCCTTGTTTCCATCCTGGGCCAGAGCTGCTGTATTTAAGCCTCCTCAGGACAGGGTTTACAGTGCTGACTCACACTTCATTGAGAGTCACAAACTGTGACTCCTGTGATGCATCAGCCACTGCCAGACCCAGACCCCGCGTCCCTCGCAGCCGAGCAGGGCTGAGCCCCTGCAGGAGGGTGTGGTGCAGGAGGAGGTGGTGCAGGAGGTGTGGATGTAGTGCAGGAAGATGTGCAGGAGGGTGTGGTGCAGGAGGATGTGCAGGAGGGTGTGCAGAGGAGCTGCAGGATGTCAGGATCCCCAAATCCTGCTGAGTGACTGTGCAGAGGTGTTGTCACCACACTGGGTGCTCCTTTGGCATAGCTTCTACAAATCCGAGCACATTGTTTCTGCGTCTGAGCATGTTGGTTTTGCCATCTATGGTAAGAAGATGGAAATATGGACCTGCTGATCAGCAGGCATCTAACACTCAGGTGACTTTGAAGTTCATGAATAAGAGAAACTGAAATACTTCTGATCTCCAGGAGTGCTGTGTGTTTGTACCTGATGCACCACTCACCCCAAGCAGAACTGAACACTCAGTGTTTTCACCATAGTATCCCACACCAAGTGAGAATGCCTCTGAATTTTTTACTGTTTTTTTAAAATCTGTATAATCCGCAGATTATATGTTTAAAAACATCTGTCATAACCTCAAGTATTTTCCTATGTAACTTGCCAATGGTAACTGTGTGACTTACCTGCAGAGGTTTATCTCAAAACTCTGTATTCCTGCCATTTAATTTTCCTCTTCCTGTAGCCCCTTTGTCCAGCATCTCTGGCTTTGTGTGGGCTTTCTGAGGTCTCCTCTTCAAGTCCTAATGCACTTCCAGGTGTGTCAGTCCTACATGTAGAAAATACAGTGTTCACTGAAAGAAAACTTTGAGGTGTAAAAGGAAAGGGGATGGCATAGTCTGGGCATCCTGCTTGTGGGCTTTTTTGTTTTTCCCTCCTATCAGCTCAGATTATCAAATGGAACAATGATAATACTTTTTTTTCAAAAGAAAAAAGAAACCCCACCATAAAAACATTCATGCTTTTCAAGTCTCAGCTTGAGTTTGCTTTGACTTCATTCACAGGGATCTGACTAGCCTTGTTTCCATCCTGGGCCAGAGCTGCTGTATTTAAGCCTCCTCAGGACAGGGTTTACAGTGCTGACTCACACTTCATTGAGAGTCACAAACTGTGACTCCTGTGATGCATCAGCCACCGCCAGACCCAGACCCCGCGTCCCTCGCAGCCGAGCAGGGCTGAGCCCCCGCAGGAGGGTGTGGTGCAGGAGGAGGTGGTGCAGGAGGGTGTGGATGTAGTGCAGGAAGATGTGCAGGAGGGTGTGGTGCAGGAGGATGTGCAGGAGGGTGTGCAGGAGGATGTGCAGGAGGGTGTGGTGCAGGAGGATGTGCAGGAGGGTGTGCAGGAGGATGTGCAGGAGGGTGTGGTGCAGGAGGATGTGGATGTGGTGCAGGAGGATGTGGTGCCATCAGCCCCTGCTGCCCTGGCCTTTGGCTGAGCCAGCATCACACGGTGGGGCAGCATGGGATGTGTGACAGTGACTGAGATGAGGTCATTGGGAAGTGAAATCAGATTCAATTGTGTTAGAAATTCATGTCAGACAAAGCCAGCAGAGGTACTGCAGAACTATACATACATCTGCTTAATATATTTATTATGTATCCTTCCCAGATTGATTCGGGGCTTAAATTAAAAAGGAAAAAAAAAGTTTATTTTTCTTCTTCTCTGTTACTCATCTGGTAGTTTTGTGGTATTTAGCTCTTCCTCACTGTTTGACTGGATTTGTGAAGTTCCCATTTCTGTCAATAAAGCGATCAACAGAGAGATGGAGTTAGACTTGGCACAGAGAAGGAGTGTGGCAGATTTTCCTGCTCAGGTCTGGTGTCACTTGCAGTCACCAACAGCAGGCTGGACTGACCCATGGACAGCTCATCTGTGCAGCCCAGTAGTAGCACTGATTGAAGTCTGGCATTAGCAGAGTAGCTTGGAGTGTACTTCAGGGCTGACTGGCCTGCAATATGCCAGCAGAGTACAGGTATAAAAGCAGTCTCTAGCCATGCCTGCTTTTTGTGACCAACAGAGGGTTCCTCCTCCAGCCTCTCTCTGGGGTATTGTTCTGCCTTGCTCCTGGCTCACAGGGACTGCATTTATTTTGGTGATAGCAGCATGCAGGGCTGTAGAGCTATTTGTGACTCATGGAGTTATCTGGACTTTATTCAAAGGCTGCTGGAACACAATCCTGAGTAATGTTTTAGGGGACCCTACCTGAGCAGGGAGGTTGGACAAGATAACCACCAGTGGTCCCTTCCAACCATGACTGTTCTGTGATTCTGTGACTTTCCACCGCTAGAACTGAAACAGACCATGGCCCATATGTGTCTCTAGGAAGACAAATCACCCTTCTTTGATGGAATTACTCATCTCCCCTCCTCCAGGGCACACTTTGTTCTCTGAGCTCTGGTACCTGTGAAATCATGGCTGGAGCAGGGGTGCCCAGCTCCCTGCCATCACCCAGACCACAGGCTAAGTGTTGTATTTCCAATGCTCCTTGGTCTCATCTTGCTGGGACCTGGCTCAGACCTGCTGAACCTGATGTGGTGACTTTGTATTGTTTCCTCCATGAGTTCATCTGCTTCCCAAACCACGTGCAAGGCTGGTGTCCACACCACTGTCCTGCAGTGCTGAGTGATCTGTGCTGTGCACAGAAGCTCCTCTCTATCTATCTATCTATCTATCTATCTATCTATCTATCTATCTATCTATCTATCTAGCTATCTAGCTATCTAGCTATCTAGCTATCTAGCTATCTAGCTATCACTTCCTATCTCTATCTATCACTTCCTGGGCTGTGTCCCTTCTTCAGTCTAGTGGGACTCTGCTGCTACCTCTGGGCTTTCCCACCTTTCTCATGCTCTCCCCTTTCAGCTCCCATGGAAAAAAGGGAATCTCTAAGCATGGACCCAGAGAGCAATATAGGCCACATTGCTCTGTGTTTGGGGCCCCTGTGATGCAGTCCATGCTGTGGTGCAGGTGGCCAAGCCCTGTCTTTGTGAGTACTACAGTGCCTCTGAAAAATGTGTCTGGAATGGAGAAGTGGGAGTTCTTCAGTGTCAAATAACCACATTGCAAATTTGCATGTTTTGGTACAGTCTGTGCCACCTGGGAGCAGCCACAGGGGTGGGATCTCCATGGGACAATTTTATGTTAGCCTGTGCAGGCAGTGGGAGTCCGTGTAGCCACAGGGTGAGGAAGTGAGGCTGTGCTGCAGAGAGGGTGAAACTGGCAGAACTCCCACCTTCTTCAAAAGGGGTCTGTGTGGTCTGCTGATTAAAATTATTTTAATGCACATCAACATTAGTCTGTTCCACATTGTGTGGAGAAAGGACGCAGAAAAAAGAGAATGGTTTGACACGGTTCTTTTAGCCTTCTGATTCTCAAATTTTGGTGCAGAGTGAGGAAACTTCTGCTAATAACAACCCTCAGGGTAAAGCCTTTTAAAAATATTCCTGGTAGGTTTTTAGCCAATTAAACTAAACCGGAGAACCCCTGTCCCTATGTTCAGCAGTTACGCTTAATGAAGGGTATCTCTCAGGTCTCATTTCATCCTTGATGTCACCCAAAAATTATGGAGATAAAAAACATCAAAATTGAAGCAAACCAGTGTAATGTGGAGAGATTAGAGCTGTGAGGGGCTGTGACCTGCAAAAAATCAGAGTGCAAGGCAAACAACGCTCTGTGTGTGAGGAACACTGATGAACATCTGTGGGGATGGGGAGGAAGAGTGGATCAGGCATTGCCTGCTGATGCAGACACCCACCAGGCCTGCTCGTGTAGTGGTTTGTGCGCACACTGACTGGGCTCAATGGTTTTGCCCCCAACTGCTGTCTCAGAGGAAATCTTCATGCTGCCTCTGCCAAAGCTTGGTGGACAAAAACTTGTGGAGGAATGATGCATGGTCAGTGTAAGTGCAAAGAATGTTATATTATCTTCTACTTCTTGTTCTACCTACACCTGAATGTTAATTTTTGCTTTCTCTTCAAGGGAAGCTGCTAAATGCAAATTACCTCTCCACCACCAGAGAAGCTGAAAAGGTGATGATAAAAAATATACAGAATAAATGATGCTAAGCACTGCATTATTCTAGAGAGAGCAGGGGAAGGCAGAGGGCACTGTAAATATCCTTTATGTACATCCCTGTGTAATCCCAGTGGTGTAGTGCAGGAGAGGGCACAGAGCCTTGGGGTTCACCAGGCACTTATATAAAATAAGATGCAGCAGTGTGTGTTAGAGCTAAGCCATAATTAAACACCCCCAGGTAGTTTAAATGAGACGTGCACATTCAGAAGATAGTTTTTAGCAGATCCTGTCATCATCTGACTGGCAGAGAAAACAAACAGCTGTGGCATGTACTTCCAGCACTGTTTGCACAATGAGCATCGAGGGTGCATTGGCTGTGGCTCCAGAAGTGTGTTGTGCTTGTGCAAGGATGTCAGAGGGTTTTAAGCTGGTGCCTTCCACTCTCCTTTGTGTCCTGGCAGGTGTAACTCACCCCATGCTCTCCCTCCACCAGGGCACGGGGACAGAGGGAAGCTGGGGCTGTCGTCCAGAGCACCTTCACTCACCAGCCACGTTCCTCTCCTGAGGGAGTTGGCAGTTGGCAAAGAACAGCCACAGCCTGAAGCCTGCAGCTGCTCTCACTGCCATGGCAAGGATGCTGGAGCTGATGGTCGAGGTGCAACTGCCTGATGGAGCTCAGGGCTTGGCAATTGGGAGTGACTGAGCCTGGGTGTTCTAGAAAGCAGCTGTCCCATCAGCTGGGAGTTCACCCCCCCATGAGTGGGGCTATTGAATTGAAAAGGCAAATGTGTTAGCTTGAATCTCCAGGAAGGTGGTTTCCTCAAGGCTGAGCCATTGGAGCCTGTTGGAGCCAGACTTTGAATTGTTACAGCAATGACAGGGTTTGCACATGGTTACCACCCATCAGGTGTGAAGAAGAAACTTCCAGCTGAAGGAGCAGCTGCCTTCCTGCCCAGCTTATCAAAGCTGTTAAATTGCTCCAGCTTAATCATGGGGAACTCCTTGAGCATTTTCAAGGAGAGAGTATCTGATGAGAATGTGCATAAGGAATTCAATTTCAGGCCAAAAAGGAGGAAAGAAAAGTTTACCTACAGCACTATAAGCTCCTCACTATAAAACTCAAGTGGCTAAACACCTTGTGGAAGTGCTGTAGCCTGTTCCAAACATATTGAAGCCTGCCCTTTTGCTGTATCAAGGAACAGGAGGCCATCCCCTGTGCACTACTGGGGTGCTGCCCTGCTGGGAGCTCAGAGAGTTTGGGACAATAGGTTTTGACAGGGTTATGCTCATTATTTTTACAGCCTTGAAGAAATGAGCAATTCCTCTGTAGGATCATTGTGTTTTCCTCATCCAGTCTTCTGCAGAGCCCCTGCAATAGAAACCTGCAGAACGAGAGGCACCTCCTGAAGTCACCGGGCTTCTTGTTCTGCAGCTTTCTGCTGCAGGGACTCTGCAGAAGGTGGGATGGGGAAAAGGCAGGATCTGTCCAGCAGTCAGCTGCCTGATGTGGCAGCAGTACCCTTGGTGCTGGGGGAACACTGTCCTTGCCTGCGGAGACAGGAGGGAAAAAAGCCTCAGTTCCCAGCGGCAGCGCTGGAGATGCCGGCCAGAGTTAGGACTGGCTTGATGGCTCCTGATGGGAGCAGGACAGGAGCCTGGAGCTGGTTTAACTGTGCCTCTGCCATCACCATGGTGGTTTCTTTGTGTTCTTGGGGGTGTTGTGAATTAAGGGACACTGTCAGGATGCCAGGTGGGGTGTTCTGGTGAGCTCATTGCATTGTAGCCTTGTTGCTGCAGGGGATGTGCCTCCCTGCCTTGGAGCTTTGCTTCAATATTTACAGAACACAGTGACACATGTTTAAAAATCTTCAGCTGGAATGAGCAAGACCAAACACTGCTGTGGGAATGTCACTGTGTTCCTTTTTAGAGACAGTGTGGGGCTGGCTGTGGGGCACAGAGCTCTTTTGGCAGGACAGTGGTTTGAAGGGAAGCTGAGCCTGTAGCAATGGATCAGCTTTTGCATAGGACAGAGGTGGGAGATATGGGAGGGAAGGGGTGCTCAGGTCTGTGGTAGTAGTGTGAAACATGAAGCCAAAACCCAGCTTGAAATGCCTTGGAGGAGGTGTCCCAAGGAAGGCAAAGACCAGTTTGGGATAGAAAGTGAATCAGCTTTGGGTCTACCAAGGAGCCTTTAGAGATACAGCATGCACCCTGACTGGGAATAGCCCTGTCCTGCCCAAGGGGATTATCCAAGGGAGCCCTCAGAGCCACCTTGCAATAACTCCTTGGTCCCAGCATAATCATTGTCACGATTATTCTGTGCTGGGAAAGCTTGGTTTTCCTAGGCATTAAACAGACAGATGAGTAAAGGGTGGTGTCAGCTAAACACTTCCAAAAGCTGTTATGGATATTTTAATGTTGCTGTGAAGTTGTTTTCTAGCTTTCTCTAAAAACCAGTTTGGGGTGCATACAGATGCACAGTGTTGAGCTTAGTGTCTCTTCAGGGAGGGAAAGGGACCAGACCATCACTTTGCTATTCATTTCCAAGGGCAGGATGTACAAACAATATCAATATTTATTAAACAGCTTTGTTTATCCCAGGTTTGTAACAAAGAAAGTGACTTAGATTGTGGTGTTTGTCCTCTTTTCAGTGTCCTATTCCTCACCTGGGTTTGCAAGTTTTTCTTAATGCATGTATTATTTCCCTGTTTTGAAGACACCTGTATCCCAAATATCTTAAAAAGGGAAAGTGGTACTTGGTTTTTGGTTGCCTCAGTGGTTATGTCATTTCTGCTTTTGAGTCCCTGTCTGTGATAGACAGCAGCTCTCACTACCCAGGCTTACAACAGAAGCTTTGTTGTCTGATTTCGCCCTTCCACTCTTCCTTCCTTCCCCTCAGCTGCTTTAAATAAACAGGGAAGTTTTAAGTTCAATGAGACCAGTAAATTTACAAAATCTACTCCTGTGAATGGCTTTTTTTCCCACTTCAGCTTAAATATGATTTCAAGTGACATCAAGAAGAATAAAAATATTCAAAAACCCCCAAAGCCCACTTACAGCATCGTGAAAGTGCCCAGCCAGCAGTTTCCACAGCAGCAGCCTTGCTTGAGGCTGTTTGCTGTGCCCCTTGCTGATGGGCACATGAAGAGTGCAGAGAGGGATTTCTAGACATCTCCTGCACTACAGAGGTGAGAATTTAGATATTTACTCTTTTTTAAAGATGCAAAAGGTCACTCCCATGCATAGGGACTCTGCCACTGCTTGTTGCATCCTTAGACAAGACAGAAACACACTGTGAGGCACAGTGCTGCTGCCTCTGAAAGATCAGGACTGTTACCAGCTGCTCCCTTTAAATTAATTTTCCCAAAGTCAGTCCCAACATGAGCAGAGCGATGATCCTGATGACACTTCCCGAACAATTAGCACCGGGAGCGAGGAGCATCAGAGGACTCATGCCATGTTCTGTGCTGCATGTCTTCGGTATAAATAGCCTGGCTGGAGGATCTTTTGCCCAAAATTATGATGAAAGGGTGATTTTATGTTAATTCAACATGTCAGTTGTGTTTGAAACCAGGGACACCAGAGCTTTCTGCTCTGCTTTGATCAGGAGCCCTGGACTGATTAAACTGAACATGGGGCAACAGGAGGGTTGTTCATAGGGGGCTGGTGGGCACGAGGGCTCGTGGGGTGGGCAGTGTTGGGCAGGTAGCTCCTATGTACCTCACAAACTGCCTGCTGTGTCCTCATGCATGAGGAGAGGCCATGCTCTGCATGTGCGGATGCAGCCAGGATAAGGAGCACTCCTTTGGAACCGTGAGTGACCTTGTGATGAGGCACCAAAGGAGACCTCAGGGCTGTCCCATCAGGAAAGGTCCAGGATGAGCCACCAGCCAGGTGGGTTGGAAGTGCTCACAACAGCCTGGCTCTGGCTGTAACTGCTGACAAGCCCAGCAGTGCCTGTGGTTTGCTGAGCTTCATCTCCAGGCGCTTTGCAGGCAGCCACAGTGACCTGCTGCTGGTCCTAGAGGAACTGTGTTTGCAAGAGGACACTTGGCCATCTCAGATCTCATTCCTGCACTGCATTCCACAGACAGAAGTCTGTGGGAAGGATGTAAAGCCCTTGGCATGGAAAATACTACTTACAGTGCCAGGAGTTTGCAGAGTCCTTGGCAGAGGTATGGTACTTACTACACAAGAATTAGCACCCAGCCAAAATGATTCAGACTAAAACTTCTTCAGAAAGTCCCTTAGTGGATGGTTTTATACTCATTCCCTTTCTGTGTTTTGACCAGCTGTGGCCAGTGGAAGGAGAGAAGAGAAAGTGTGTAAACCAGGGGGAACATCACCATGCCCAAGGCAATGTGCTGAACAAACTTTAGAGGAGGCACTGAGAAAAGTGCCAAAAGTTGCGTGGGCAGAGATCCACAGTGATTTGTGTTAATTAGCTAATGAGCAGTCTGTTGGAGACACCCAGACTTACAGACCCCTCAGCCTTTACCTCATAGAAAGACCAGTTGCAGTGTTGAGGTTAAGAGTCAGGGTCCACCCTAAGTGGTGGCAACATGTGAAGTACTTAGAGAAAGATCCCAAAGACTGAAAAGGAATTATAACAAAGGCTGGTAGAAAGACAACCCTCACCTGCTTGCAAGGCCTGTGGAGTTTTTGCTTGAATCACTCTAGTGGGGAGAACATGTATGAATGTGGAAATTGGCTGTGGTGTTCTGGAGCTCAACTCTTCCCATTAATGGGGGCTCCTGGCTCATGCTTTTAAAGCATCTGGTCCCTCCAGCTCATCTTTTCAACTTTAATAAGAGATGTGCATGTGCTTCCCCTTCCCCCCAATGCGTTACATTTTCAGATCAATTTTAAAAGTAACCTCTTTAATATTGAATTATTCCTGATCTCTATTGTCACTTCTAGCTGATTAGTTTAAGGACTGTGCTTGGTTTGTTTAATAACCTCTTGACACTAAACAAACAATCCTGAAAAGGGAACAATTTGCAAAACAGAAGGAAAACAAATAACCTACAAGGGCATCCTCTTCAAAATAGAAAGACTGATTACATTAAAATGGCAAAATAATTCCGGACATTAAAAGAATGTATATAGATATTGGCTTATCTATATTCAAGGAAGATTTGAAAACACCGCAAAGTTAAAGTTTTCATTAGCAGTACAGTGAAATCTCTCAATTAGAATTCCTGAAGCATATTAAATGGTATTTAGTTTCTAACTCAATGCATCATTTTCTGTTAAATAATTGATCGTGGTGCAGAGATTGTGTTTGTGTAGTTTAAGAAAGCGATTAGACCAAAGAACATTTGGTAGGAAAGTTGCATTGATAACTGCGACACTGCTCCAGCCGTGCTCGGGAGGTGCTCTCACAGCAGGGCTGGCCACTGAGGTGGGCAGCTGCTGGGCCTGAAGGGACTTGGGGCAATAAAAGCTGTACTGGAACACAAAGAACTCATCTTGAACCCAGTGAGGAGAGCCTGGTGCCTTCAGGGATTCAAACTGCCCGCGGATGGGAGGAGGGAGAAGCGCTCACCCCAAAACCACAGCGATGAATGGAGCAGAGGGTAAAAGGCTGAAACTCCATAGATGCTGAGAGAAGACCTAGTAAGGAGCAATAGGAGTCCTGGCAAAGGCCAGGTGTAATGAGGTTAGCCTGGAGGATAAAACCATCACTGGGCTCTGGCACCTCTGTGACCAGTGCCTGAACCTCAGGGTTGTTATTTTTCTGTGTGACATTAATTTACCCTCTCCCCACATGGTGCCTGCAGTAGAGGAATACTGTGATGTTACACCTCTCTGTTGCCACAACACAAAAGACTCTGTCTTCAGAGGTGTGCACTTAAACAATATTTGAAATGCTTATTTCAGCCTATCCCTCAGCTGTGTTTGCACGAGGAAGGGTTTAATCTTCCTTTGTGGCTCTGCCATGACTGGCATGGTGCAATTGCATTGCATGCACCAGAACATGGAAGGTTCTGGTGGAATTCCCACTTGTCTGAGGTTAAACCCAAGGTTTCTGTTGTGCCTTTTATGTGGACAGGTCTCCTTGGAAACTTGCTGCCTAGGTGAGCAAAGCCATATTCTGGATTGCCCAAACACCACCCAGTTCTTCAGGGCTTCACCCTATTTTATGAGGTATTTAGGCTGATTGAATGGCACAACACAAAGCCCATAATGTCTAACCACCAAGACTTTGGGTAGCTTCTCCCCCCGCTCAAGTTTTTAATTTTGATTTGCTGATATTCTTTAATGAGATGCAATTACAGTTTCAGTGTAGTAGGTAGGAGGCTTTATATTTGTACCGCTTTGTAGTAAAGACATAATTACTGCGTTTATGAATCAAATCCCTTTATGTATCATAAATACTTATTAAAACAGCCACTGGCAATTTTACCTCAACATGTTTCTTCATGAAGTAGGATTTATTGCCTATATAAAAATGCCAGTCTTCCCTGGATCTCCCTCCCCTGCAATTGCTTGGCTTGCAGAATCCCCGTGCCTGGTTCAGAGTGGTTCAGAAGGTGAGACATCCTGCAAAGCCCTTAAATAGCCGTGTGCGTGCGTGCACAGCTCGCGTGCCCTCAAGACACCTTTGGGATTACTGTTTGTGCTCCAGTCATATCTCCTGTCTGTCTTGCTCAGAGTGCTGGGAGCAGACTGTAGATGTCATCTTCATCTCAGCCAAGTTTGGGGCTGACTTGGCTGTAGCCTTGGCTGTACCACCTCAGCCATGGCAGAAGTGTTTGCCCAGTTTATTCTGTGCACTGAGCAGGGACAAGTGGATTGATGCTTCAGAGGAAATATCCCCATAAGTCTTTAAATTATTCATTTTTGTGCAAAAAGGTGGGTTTCATGCAACTGAAGAAAGTTTCCATTCAAACACAATTTTTTTCAAATTCAAGTGTTTCACATTCTCCTTAACCTCTGACTGGTTAACTGGAGTGTCTGCCCCGTCTTTAAGGGGAAAAAAAAGCTGGGGTGGGAGGTGGGAACACACAGAGCAGGAATCTGGGAAAGACTTGAACATGGTGAGTTGTTTGACACTTCAGAGGCTGCTGTCAGAAGGAAGATTTGATTCATGGACTATTCAAACTGTAGGGAAAGGCAGCTTTGATTTCTGTAGACAAAAGTTCAGAGTTCCAAACAGTTTAAAAGGAAGGCTGGCAAGGCAAATCCTGCAAGGTGTTGCCAGGAAGTTCGTGCCAGATTAATCTGATTTGTGTCTCCTTGGCTAAGCTAACAAACACCCTCAACACAAGGACAGTAAATCTCCTCCCTGAAAATGTAGTCTTGAGAAAGTACTTTGCAAGAAGTCATTGGTGAAACTAGAAAAGTTGTTTCTCAACAGATGAACAAATAAAGTTGATAAGGAATTAATTTACAGGCAGACAGGAGCAAGCAAGGAACTTAATAAACATTTCTCTCAAAGGTAGGTCTTGGGACATATTTTCTTTAAGGACATAAGAACATTTCTTTAATGGCCCATAAAGACAACATTTTATTTATTTCATTAGCCATTGTGACACTTTCAGGAGATCTGGTCAGTGGAGAGCAGAATCACAAAGTTGTTTTTTTTTTTTTCTGAGAAGCAGCAGAAATGGAATGAAATAATGTGAGAAGTGAAAATCCTACATTTGGACACTGGAGACCATGCTAGGAGGTTGTGGTAGACACTGGGGACTGGGAGCTAGTGAGGACAGCCACCCTCTTTGGTCCAGTTATCAAAAAGGCAGCAGGGTGACCTAAGGATGGCACAGACTTCCCCCAGATACAGTAAAATGAGATATAATTACCAGCACACAAGGTCTGTACAAGTCCTTGCCTGGAATATTGCATATGTGGGTCACACATCCTCAAGAAAGATGAATTTACCCTGGAATTCAGAGAAAGATTGATAGAAAGAGAGCAAGGGGAGAGTTTATCCTGCAGAGGAGGCTGGGAGTGCTCAGTGAGCAGGGACAGGAGTTCTTGTCTTTGGGTGCTCTCTCTGACTAAGACACGGGGGTGCAGAAGGACCTGAGTTAGAGGACAAAGCTGGGTAAGAAAAAAGATGGATATAACATCATATAACTATACATGAAGAATGAGGAGGGTCCCTACCAGCAAAAGAGCTGGGTCAGCTCCTGAAAGGACGTGAGGAAGGGCAAGAAAGAGCTCCTGGCTTACCACAGACACATCTAATAGCAGAGGACAGTAATCCTGGGTATCCCTTTGGTCATCAAGTCACTCTTAATGAGCCCTTTTATGCTCAGTCCTTCAGAGCCAACACATGCAATTTAGGCACACTGTGAAGGTCCTAACGTGCCTGCCCTAATTTATCCGATGGCTGTTATTCCTTTTTCATCAATAAGGAATAATGACACAATGAGGCCCTGTAGTTGGATCATTAATTAGAAGAGTTTTCACCTTTCAATTAACAAAAGCCAAACAAAAGCCTCCTGGATCCTTTTGCTGCAGTCCCGCGGGAAGGGAAAGGCAATCACCCCACACAGGTAGGGCAGCAGGGGAGTTTCATTGAGCAACAAGAGGTGCCGTCTCCGGAGCTGATTGATTGGCCCAGGAAGCTCGTTTAACCTGATATCTATCTTCAGGACTAATCAGGCGCGATGAATAAAAAAGGAGGCGTCAAGCTCCTTAGTAAGAGAAGGCTGGCGGCTGATAAACAGATAATTACACAAAGCAAAGCTGTCACAACAATAAATGTGCTTTGGCAAGAAGCGACCTCACGATGTGGGAAGCACAGAAGAGTTGAAACCTCACCATCATCCGGGAGTGAGGGGAATGAAGGCAGATTTACCACATGGCAAATGGCGTTTGTCACAGGAGATGTGGAGAATCTCTGGACACTGCTTCGGCAAGCACCAGTGCAGCCGGTCGATGGTTGTTCCTCAGGCAGTTTAGGATCTGCAGTTTGTTTTTTTCTGCTTTGAGGGGGGAAGGGACCTTGAAGATCTCATTCCAATCCCCCTTTCACGGGCAGGGATACATACCACTGCTAGAACATATTGCTCAGGGCCCCGTCCAACTTGGCCTTGAACACTTCAGCCATGGGGCCTCCAAACCTCCTCTGGGCAACTTGTTCCTGTGCTTCAGCACCCTCACACTGAAAAATTCTTCCTCGTATTTAGTCTAAAACTTTCTCCCCTTGACCTAACACTGTCTGCCTGTGTAAAAGCTGCCCTCCCTTTTTATAACAGCCCCCTTTAGGTGCTGGGAGATGTTCTAAGGTCTGCCTGCTTCTCCAGGCTGAACACGCCAGCTCTCTGCGCCAGTCTCTGCAGCACAGGTGGTGCAGCCCACTGGGCACCTCCATGGCCTCCCCTGGCTTCAGTCCAACAGCTCCACGTCTTTCCTGGGCTCAGGACCAGACCTGGATGCGGTGCTCGGGGTGGATGTCTCATGGGACCCAGCAAACCCTGGAGTCATCGGACAGAGCCGGCCGGGACAGCTGCAGAGGGCACAGCTACCTTGCACCTCTCCCGGGAGCTGGCACATTCCTGCTTCCACCCCGTGCCCTTCCTCGGAAGCACGGGAAAACCTCAGGGCCTCAGTGGGTATCCCTTCGGGAAAACGCGAGCCAGGGCAGGCAGAGGCTGCTGGGGCTGCTGGCCGAGGGGCTGCCTCACGTTTCCGGAGCCGGGCTCCCTGCAGGGGCCGGACCCGGCCTGGGGGAGCCCCAGCTCAGGGTGCCGAGGGGAGGCGGGCAGTGCCGGGAGCCGCACCCAGCCGAGCTGTCCGCTGCCCTCCTCTCTCCACAGGGTGGCAATGCTGCCTTCGGCTCCGGAGCCCGGCCCGCCGAGCCCGTCGGGGGCTCCTCGGAGCCGGGCCCGCCGAGCCCCTGACCCGGCCCGCCGCCGCTCACAGCGCCCGCGGAGCCGCCGCGGCCCGGCCGGGGCTCCCTGCGCACCCCCCACCCTGGGGACAGCGACACGGGGACAAGAGGTGCTGCTGGCCCACCCTGGCACCTCCACTGCCTTTTCAGCGTCATGGGGTGCTCCTCGCCCGTATGTGCACCTTGGGGTGGCTTTTGGTCCCGTCCCTGGCCGTGCTCCCCTCTCTCAGTGCCCACCTCCCCGGGGTTCCAGCAGCGCCCACCGGGTGGAAGATGTCCCTAGCTGGGATGTCTCTGGGGTGGTCCAAGACCCGTGCAAAACCCTCATCACACACTTGGAGGGCAGCAAGATACTGGTCTTTAATTGGGCTTTGTAAGTACGTGTGTGGCTCTAATTCCAGAGCCTGCAGAAACTGCCGAGTGGCAACAGAAGGAGCTGCTGAATAGCAGGCATTAAGCAGATAAATATTAAAATTGTGATGTAAAGTTAAGCACTGGAAGGACAGGTTCTAAGGAGAGGAGCAGCTCGGGGAAAGAATTGAAATTAATTCCTCTGAAGCAGCTGCAACCATTTGTTTATAACAAACCACGTATCTCCGCACACATGAGAGGATGATGTGGCCAGGCACCAGCTCACACCACTCCCATGGCCAAAGGTGAAGCCCTAAGAGAGGCAGAAGCCCTTTGTGAGCTGAGCAGAGCACTATCCCCTGATGAACAGCTGGAGCCCATGCCAGTGAGCAGGGCTGGGACCCCACAGTGCTCCTGTCCTCATGACTCGGGAGCAGCTGCGCCCTGGGAAGGCATCCCCCAGGGTGCTCTTTTTTATCACTGGGTATTTGCAATATGCCAGCAGAGGCAGGTGTTGTATTTTAAGGCATGCAGGAGGCTGAGTAAGTTGTGCACATAATTGTTCTCAAGACTGAAGTAAAAATTCAACCCCATCTCCATTTCTGCCACAATAGGAGAGCCCAGATATGTCCTCTAACGATGTCATGTGTCAGAATTTCTTAATGACACTTTCCCCTCTGATTTCTGTTTAATTTGCCCCCTCTCCTTCTGAAGATCACTCTCTTTTTACATCCCTCCAAATAAAGAGTGTTTAGTTAGCGGGGAAGAAAAGGTTGCCATTGAAGAACTAAGAAAAGCACTGGATTAATTCTCTGCCTGCAGCTAAACTGAGAGTTCATCTCCTAATAGGCCATTTCAAAGCAGTTAGATTTACTCTTTTAGACTAACCATACTGTCTGAACAATATTTTATGCCTGTGTTAAAATATAATAGGCTAGAGAGACAACTCAAATGTCAAGAGTAGATAGTGCTGTCAAAGTAATTTGTCTTGGGTAATGGATAGAGTGACATGACTTTGAAACATTCTGAGAAAGAAATCATTCTACATTTGAATGGATTGTTTCTTTCCCTTTAAAAAAGCCAAGACTGTATTATTTAAATCGTGTCTATCAGGAAGTCTTTATTTTCTGTGAAAATAACATTGGTATTTCCAGTGGTGGGGACATGGCACAATGGGACTTTGCAGTGTTTGACAGGGGAATTAGGCTATGCCAGCATGGTGCTCCCAGAGCATCCTCAGACCACCCCTCATGAAACCTTGGATACTTGGGGGAGTTTGGGAGTGGGTTAAAAAATTAAACCCGGTGCTCAGGGAGGCAGCAACAGTGGAACCGAGTTCAGGGGAGATGCCATGCAGCCAAGGTGTTTCGAGGTCCCCTAAAGAGTTTCAGGGACACTGGCAGATTTTCTTCTCCAGCATTAACCATTTAGATCAAAAATGCTAATAAACTGCAGGGGTAATTGTTTGTCATGGCAGAAATGTTATTCTTACTGCTTATAGATTTTTAAAGCTTTCATCAGCTTCCTCATAAGCAGTCAGTGGATACATTTATACTTAAGGGATATGGACGACCTGTTATCTAGTCTTGTCATTTGTCCAAATGTTCTGGAAGAAAGGCATAACTTAGTTCTTTGCTAAGAAAGTCTGTGTGAGGACTTAGAAAAAGTCAGAAAAGTCTTAAGAGAATTCATTGTCTTGTGTTAAAAAGATTAAAAGGAAGTTGGTAGGGTCTTATTTAGCAGAATTCAGACTAAGTAAGATTTTCAGTGTTTATTTAGTCCCTTCACACCACTGTGGCAGGTAAAATAATGATTGAGAAAGGAGCCAAGAACATTTACGTTCCCTTTAAAGTCTATTTCCACTGCAGGAATAAATATGACCAGCTAGCACAGCTGACAATCACCTTGTTTGGCATCTTCCCCAGTACTTCCTTGTGCTCTCCTGGGCTCATGCTGAGCTGTGTCAAGGTTAAGGGGGTTCTGCTGGGGCAAGGGTCTGGTCAGGGTATTATCCATCCATGGAGTAGGGGGCTGCCCCTGGATCAGAGTCTGGGGCCATCTCAGTCATGCCCAGGATGGGAAGCCTCTTTAAGGGCACATAAACCCCTGCAAGTCATAACAAAATAATCACATGATGTGTAAACACTTCCTTCACCAGGAAAAGAGACATCTCATTTGGAAATGGGCCCATGCAAACTCAGTGTTGAATGTTATAGAAAAGCACTTGTCATTGCCACTCTGCCTGATGGCAGCGTGGTGTTTGGATGGGGACCAGCTTCCCCAGGCAGGAAGGGGAGAGCTCCCATCCAGTGGTGCCTCCCCCTTGGCAAAGTGTTTGCCAAGCATCCAACACTAACAGCACGTTCTGTTCCCCACCTCCCACACACACAGGTGTAAATGACCAACAAAAACCATGGGGCTGTAGCAATAAATGGTCCAATTTGAAGATTTCCCAGGACCTTTCCATAGCAATGTAGACAAGCAGCATTGACATCCTTGTTTTATGGAGGAGCAGGCTGAAGCCTGGATAAATACTTGCCCTGTTGGATTTGGAGGCAGTCTGTGGAAACAGGGTGTGGGTGTAGCTAGGGAGTCTCACATTTTAGTGACAGCACTGAGACTTGTGGGCAAAATGTCCCTTTTCAATTGCTATTTTACTGTCACTTGCAGTAATTTCTATTCAAGGCATGTTATTAGCAAATCTTTGGGGAACCCCCTGAGATTTTTGGTTGATAACTAAAAGAAACTCCTTTATGTTCGTAATGATAAAACAAAGCATCGAGTCATTCGAGTTGATTTTACCCAAGACATTTCCTGAATTATTGCTCTTTCACAGCTGTCATGGGCTTGAAGCTTTCAGAAGCCCATTTTGTTTCTGCTCGTAGCCCTTTCATCGTCAAAGGCTGGTGCTGTACCCCTGGGTTTGCTTGTGCAGCTCAAAGAGGAAAGAGCCCCTCAAAGTTAAACAAAAATTCCTCACGGTTAATGAACTTGTCTAATTTTATGCAGAAAATGCTAGCATCTCTCCTTTTAAAACTCACTCCAAATTCCAGGTTGATACCAATGGGGATAGTTTAAAAAGCATCTCAGACTTGGATTCAACTCCCTTTGACTTTCAGCCAGACCTATACACTCTTACACATTTTCAGGGGGGGAAGATTTTCAGCTGTCAAAGTCTTTTAGGCAGCATCACAAACCCACCTGGCTTCTCTTCAGCACTGTGGCCAGCCAGGAAAAATCAATGACTCTCTACTTAGCTGTGTAAATCCAATTTACTGTAATTACCCATGTAAGAAAAAGATACTGCTCTACTTTAAGGTTCTCCAAAGTTGCTTTATGATCTTCCTGCAGTATTTTATCAATGTTGTACTGTTTTTCCCCCCCCACACCTTGAGCAGTGAATGAATCAGAAACTAAAAAACCCAGCAAATAGCCCATATACAAAAAGACAAATAACGTCCCTAAAATGATTAAATTTGTTTGCAGGTTACTGTGTAGAAATGCTCTTGCCTAGTCTGAAATCAAGTTGACCTAAATTATACAGTATAGACTATTGCATTTAGAATAATAATGGTGTGCTGGATATAGTGGAGTGATTTTAAACCAAGGGTGTACAGCCTTTGCTGAGATCCAGATGGGTTTCTTAATCTGATTTATGATGCAAAATTTAGGTCAGGTGGATTGATTCCTAATAGAGATATAATGAATCAAAATTTCTAGAATGGCTTTATTTTGCACAGAGGTGTCAACATGCTGTACTTCTCTATTTGTGCACTTGGCGTGTAATGATTCTCTTGCAAAAATCATAATCCATCAAGTCTTCCATTCAGGAATATCAATCAGTGCCAGGAACAAGACTATTTTAGCCAGGAGTTCTCAGTCATTTTGTTTTCCTCTTCATGAACACATAAGGTGCTGTGATATTTAAATTGTGCTTTGACATGTAATCATTAAATGTTTGAAAATGTCTCATTCTGTTTTTGTTGCCTTATCCATTTGTTTACACTGAGTCCTTGTTTTGCCATTGTTCCTGGGGTTTTTAGCATACAATGCCCATATTGTTGCCTTTAATAGCTGCAGGCAGACCCATCTCAGTTTTCTGACAAGAAATTTGGTTTCAGTATTAGAAGGTTAAAATTAAAATTAATTATATATAGGTTCCTGCTTTAACAGAAATTAAAACAAACCATTCCAAACCTTTCTCTTAACATACCTATCTTTCACATAACAAGCCAACATCAAGATAATCAGATCTGTGGGATCTTGATGAGATTTATGTCCTATGTGTTTTCCTGTGTTATGCTTTTTTTTTTTTTTTTTTTTGGGCAGAGTGAAAGCAAAGTTACATGTTTGGGCCACTGTAATTTCTAACCTTCTGACAGTGTTTATCTGCTGGGCAGCTTTCTGACTACATATGAGGATCTGATACCAGGGTTTGGGTTGGAAATACAGCAAATCCCTTGCACTCAATAGCAGTTCTGGGCAGAGCTGGGTCTGATGAGGTATAGTTATATACTATAAGTAGATGTATAGGCATGGCATTACTTATTATGGTTTGGATTAATTGCTATAAACAAGAACAGATACTTTCTGTTTTTGCTGAAACAATGTGAAATGTTTAAGCCAAGACAACAGCCTAGTGCAGCAAGGAGCTATGGAGTCACCCATGGAGAAGCAAAGTCTTCCCTAAAGAGCAGGACTAAGCATCCACATTCTTTTTTGATTTGGTCATTGAGTTATGAAAATCAATTTAAAAGAAGATTAAGGTGGAGACCTTTAGAAAGCATGTTGAACTGGGGTCTAGAAATGGCACTAATACTTACTGTGCTCCTGAGAGTGTGCTGCTGTTAAAACAAACCCCACTAATGGTATGGCAAAGGTTGTTCGCATGCTAGTTTCAGCCAAAATTCAGCTCAGTGGTGTGATCACTAATGTCCTGCTTCAGCCTCCACAGGCTGCTGCCGTCAGCCTCTTCCCTGAAGCATCCTCTGGCATTACACAGATGGTCAGGGACTAAATGAGGGCTGGAGGTGATCTTCATATCTCCTTTCCCTGCGTGAGAAAATTGCTGTTTGCAGAATGACTGGGGACCCTGGGGTACAGGAGAGCCCCGTCTCCATTTCCCTGTGTGGAATCATCGATGGAAGTGCAGCTTTCCCCACTGTACCCTGCCATTTAAACAGGCTGGAAACAATGGGCTGCTGCGCTAAGTGCTATTTGCCACGCTGGCAAATGGCAGCTATGGGTGGCTTCTAAACTGTTCCTCTCTTTATTGCACCCCCACACAAATCAAACTGCCCAGCCTTGCGAACAAACTCAGACCTATCCCCCTCCAGCACGTGGCAGGCTGAGATGCTGCTCGCCTCCAGCCTTCCTGCAGATCATAGGGCTTTTTCCCCCCATCTCTTATAATTCTGGTGTGCAACTGAGAAAATTATACCTCATTTCTTCCTTGGTGTAAATTGATGCAGCTGCCTTGGAGTCGGAGGGGCTGTGCCAGATTGTACCAGCCGCAAGCTTGGCCGGGAGCCAGCGCTTGGCACAAACTTGCTGAAAGCTGTGTACAAACAAGGCTTGTCACTATGTATGTTATTGCCCTTTTGTTTAGGATATAAATATGTCCCATATATGCCAGCAAGCCTCTCATTTGCTATTTCAATGGAGAATCCTGTAAAACAGCTGTCATGCTGTCTCCTGTCAAATCAGTTACAGATGCATGTGTCCTTCCCCATAATAAACAGGTATGAAATTGTCTTTATGCACTGCGCCAGCCCTTGTCACCAGGAATGCAAACGAGGGAAGCTTGGAAAAAAGAATAGCCCTGAAACCTGGTGCTCTGATGGAGCACCATGAAAGTTACTTAGACCTCTTCAAAGAGACTTACAAGCAGAAAATTTTGGGGCGTGAAGTAATGAACTAATGCTGATGAGTGTAGAAAAATGGGGTGAAGTCCTTCCTAGTCCACAAGGTTGCTTTTCTGCACTAGTTGTAGATGAATAGTGACAAAGCAGCCCTTGTCCTGGCCCAGGCTGGAGTGGAATACTGGGGAATGCTCCTTCCTGCCTCCATCAAGATGTAGCATGCTTTGAGAATAACTGCCTGTGCAAGAATGTTCCACTCTACAGAGGAAGGAAAGAAGATGGTCAGGATTTCAGTGTTATGTCTTTTATGACTCCTGGACCCATTACATACGTCGTTATTGTGAGAGGTGGCTGCTAATTTTTGACTGTTTTTGTCATTGGATGTGTGAGAACAGCCCACCAGACCTCCAGCCCTGAGGAACATCAACTGTGTTGGTATTCAAGGGACCCAAAACATGTTGGAGTCCTTGACAGAAAATTGTGCCCCACCCTGTCCTTGCCACAAGCCAGCATCAGTTTGGGAAGACCTGAGGCAGCATGGGTCATGTGTCTGAGTGCCCAGCTGTTCCCTCAGCTGAGTTTGATAAAAAACCCCAACATGACACAGGTCAAAAGCCACTGAAGCACTCTCTTGCTCTTACACTCAGTACTACCCATGGGAGAGTTGCTCTTCAATATGAATGGGAAATTAAGCTCAGTTTATAACTTCTGAACACTTAAATCCTACCTCATACACCAAGCGTTTTGTGGCCAACCTTCTGTTTTTGATGAAGTGCTTCTTTCCCAGTGGCTGACATTGGTCCTTCACATGAATTAAGTGTCAGGCTGTGAAAATCTCCCATGCACAAATAGAGCTAATGAGGCAGATTTGCAGAGATGAGGATCTGGCCATACATTTTATTCACGTTTTCTTAGGCCATGTCTCTGAGGTGGATAATCATGAAGCTGACAGCACCAAATAAATTGCCTATTAGCTATTAGTATCTTGTTTCATGCAATAACAGTCAAATCTGCTTACATCTGACAGCAGTGTGTGAAGGTTTGGGAAGTTTGGGGTATCCATCAGGGATAATTTTTTGCAAAGACTCAGTAGGTCAAAACCAAGTAGTTGGGGTCACACACTGACAGCTGGGGTGAGGAGTCTCTCAAGACAAGGCTTGAATGCTGACGTTGTTCTTCACACTGAGCACGAGGAGAGCAATGTCTTACAGCTTGGAGAGTCTGCAGCTGATGAATTACCCATCTCCTCCCCACTTCAGCAATGTGCTGTTAAAATCAAAAGACTCTTATGAAATTGTGTTTGCACCTGAGCCAGGAATGTTGAAACTGTGATCTACTACCAGGACCATTGGTCATACAGCAATTAGTGAAGTGCTCCTGGGCATGGCTTACCACATGCAAGTCAAACCTCTGACACAGGATTTTAAACAGGGATGCTGGAAACACAAGTCCAAGGAGAAGCCAGAGCAAGAATGACTGTTCTGGAGAGTATTTCTAGGATCTGTTACAGGAAAAGATAGGTTTGAAGACATTTTATTGAGGACTGAAATGTCATTGGGAATCATAGAGTGACAGAATGGTTTGGGTTGGAAGGGACCTTCAGTATCATCCAGTTCCAGCCCCCCTTCCCTGGGCAGGGACACTTTCCACTAGACCAGGTTGTTCAAAGCCCTATCCAACCTTGCCTTGAACATTTTCAGGGATGGGGCATCCCCAGCTTCTCTGGGAAATATGATCCAGTGCCTCACCGCCATCACAGAGAAGAATTTCTCCCTGATATCTAACCTAAACCTGCCCCCTTTCAGTTTACAGCCATTCCCCCTCGTCCAATCACTACAAGGCCTTATGAAGAGCCCCCTCACAGTTTTCTTGTAGCCTATTTAAGTACTGAAAGTTGCTCTAGGTTCTCCCTTAAACCTTCTCTTCTGCAGACTGAACAGCCCCAACTCTCTCAGCCTGTCTCCCTAGCAGAGATGCTCCAGCTCTCTGAGCATCTTTGGGGTCTTCTCTGGACTCACTCCAGCAGGTCCACATCCCTTCTGTGCTGAACAAGAGGTGTTTTGTTTAGTGGTGGACTCCAGTGGTGGTTTTGGACTCCAATGATGGTTTTAAAGGAGTTGTTACAAGTCTTTAGTGAGGTGTATGGTGGGTTAGATGTGGCCTCACAAAATCAGTGGGTGTTGATTTATTGGTGTGGCTGACCAGAAGGGTGCTGGTTGCTGAACAGACCAGACGCTTAAGCTGTACAGGGAAGAGAAACTACTGTGCCTGCATTTTTGACATTCCTAGTGGATGTCTGGTTGCCAGCTCAAGCCCTTTGCATCCAGGCTGTGCCAATGCCCTACATGCAGTTTCTGTGCAGCAGCTACAAGCAACCACCTCTCCATCACCCTCTGGTGTTACATTATTCCTCCAGCTTCCCCTGCACCCACCTTTCCTCCTCACCAGACAAATGCAGCTTGATGAGCCACCATGGAGTTTCCTTTTACAGTTGCTGGTGACCATCTCTTGCCCTCCGTAAATCTCCCTGTTCCTTCATGTTCTTCAGTACCTCCTTCTTCAGATGGTCCCACTCCAAAATAATCACTTTGGTGGTGACCCAATGTCGTGGAATCATTGAATCATTAAATTGGAAAAGACCTCAAAATCACCAAGTCCTGCCTTTAACCTCACCCTGCCATCCCTGAGTGCTGGGTGCTTCAGCCCTTGCTCTCACCCTGCTTGTCTGCAGCTCTCTCTGCTCTTGTGCTGGAAATCTCTTTTTAGTCAGGGCTTGCTGAGAGGCTGGCATGGGAGGCTCCTCACTTCTGAGCTAAAACTAACACATCAAACTGCAGCTTTGATTGCAAGTGTACCCCTCCTCTGCCCCAAGAGCAAAGGGTTGGTCTGCACGTTTCCTAGTAGGTGAAGGGGGTAAAATAATCCTTTTTTTTGCGCAATTTGGGGTGTGTGAGTGCGGCAGAGGAGCTGCTGAGCACCAGGATGTCCCTCCTGACTGCTGCCAGGTTTGCTCTCAGGCTTGGGAAGCTCCAGCAGGGCAGGTCCACACCTGCACCTCACCCCCAGAGTGAACAGAGGGGATTTCATCCATCACTGGCTGGGCTGAGGAAAGAAGAGGAATTCAGGGAAGGAATCAGAAGGCAAAACAGCTCCCAAAACATGTTTTGGAAATTTGCGGGAGTTTGATGCTCCTTTAAGAGTATTTTCATTTTGTGCAGACTGCTAGGATAGGATAATTAGCTAATTAGCTAAACATAATGTCTAAGCCTTTTTTTCATCTTTATGCCAACTTTATTTTTAAACTGCCTCCCCTCTAGCCAAAAATCCAGCTGTTTCTCAAAATCATGTTGTGATTAATCTTGGTCCTCATTGTAATCAAGAACAAAAATCCCCTTCATTACACTGTGGCCAAGGTTTCTGCTAAGAGGATTTTGGTCAATGTTTTTTCAAATTGCACATTTAAATAAACATGAGTTTTTATTTTAAAAAGCAATTTGAGCAAAAAGTAATCCTATTTAAGATATTATTTCTGTAGATGTACCATTTACAAAACCTTTTGTGAAAGGTTCATTCTTGATTAAAAAAAAAAAAAAAAATCATTCTGATTTGAACAAAAGAGCCTGAAGAGAAACTGGAATTTTACTGCAAATGTTTTATATAAAAACAAAGACTTGCCCTCACCAAATGCTTCCAAACTTAAACAAAGCAAGCTCAAAATTCAGCACGAAAATAGGTTTTTGCTCCTGTTTGTTTTGACTCTCTTTCTGGTTGATTTATTACCCTCGGCACCCCGCAGCACCATCTGAGCAGTCTTTCATTACTCTCCTCTTTTCTTTCGGACATGATGAAACTTTCTGGCTCCTTGCTGTCCTCCCAGCAGTGATGAACATGGAGCAGGCTCCCAGCTCTGCTGCCAAACACCCACCTTCAGTGCTTCTGCTCGCTCTCCTCCTGCTTCTGCCAGCAATTTGGGTTGCACTGGTGTGTGCCTGGGAGGATGGGAGATGGCCAGGAGGGAAAAAAAATAATGAAAGGCAATCAATTAAGTCAATTAAACAATTAAAGATTAGTCCATGCACCAGGCCTTTCCTTCTGCTTACACACCAGTTTATTAAAAAAAAAAAAAAAAAAAAGATGGCTTTTAGATATAGTGGCCACTGAAGCATGGAGTTGTTTGGGTCTTGGGTAAGCCCAGTCTGCTTTTAATCATGTATCTATGTTGTATTCACTCCAGCTGGTGATTTCCACCTGCATTTTTTACCTCTCACCCAGGAGTTGCAGACCCAAGAGTCCAAAGTAGTCCATTATGTCATTCTGAAACATCAAACCCCATGGTTTTTGGTTTTTCTGTCCAGCTTCGTGGTGATTGTTTTGTCCCAGCTTGTCAGTTCAAAGCTGCTGGATCTGGCACCAGGGTGACCTGCTGCAGCACCAGAGGTGTGCCCACGCAGGGCAGATGTGTGTGCTGAGCCTTGGGGGTGAGATCTGGGTGAGGGACGGCTGGGGGTGGCAGCACCTCCTGCCAATTGCCACGCGTGGAAAATGAGAAATACCCGCTCAGGCATATTTGTGTAAGCACACTCCTGATGGATGTCCGGATGGGTCCTTCATGAGACAGCCACAGGTGTTCCAGCCTGGAAGTGCCACAGGTCACGAAATCCAAGGCATTTCCCAGGTTTTCCTTTGCAGCAGCCTGGTTTTGCCAATGGCTCAGTACAGTCAATTCTCCCATTAATGAGGCTGTAATTAGGCAAGGCTAGTTGGGAAATGTTTTTCCCAGTCCGTCAAACATACTAAGATCTTAAGCATTGCCTCATCCAGCAGTGGCTTAAACAGGGGAGGTCACAAATTTGGTTTCATTTGCATTTTTGGGGTGTTTTAAAAAAATTTATGGTGGCAGTTCCACCTCAGACACCAGAAAATGCCCACAGCTTGCCAAAGGAGACCCTGGGCAAGGCAGAGGCAGACACAGAGGAGTGGCTGCAGAGAGGATTCTGCAGCAAAACCCTCATCATAGGCTGAGTCACCATGAGGTGCTGAGACACTGGCAAAGAGAGCAGCTAATCCAAAAAGCCTTTAAACGTGGGCTCAGCAGACAGCACAGGTTCAGAAACCACAGATTAAAAAAATCTCTGTCCCAGAAGAACATTCCCCCTGTTTGTGTTTTCTAGAGGCAGGATGACATCTAACCTGATTTTGGAATGCTTTGTCTTGGCAATATGAGGTCTCATTTCCACCATCAGCAGCCAACATTTGAATATGTAAATTATAGGGTATAAATTGAATTAGTATTGTGAAGTTCAAAGGCATGCGTTAGCTATTGCATCATCTAATACTGAGATCCTGCAAGTGATCCAGAGTGATCCAGATAACTGAGTGCATGCAAAAGCTGTGTTTTTGTAGCCTGTAGTGACCCAACCAGCACTTTTTCTAATCCAGCCCAGTGTCACTGAAATTATGAGAGTATGTGTGGCTTGAAATAATGAAAACCTGCACATGAAACCAACAAACTTTTAACTGCAACCCCAGCTTCATGCTTCTACTGATTCCAGTGAAGCCAACTGTGTCATTCATCCATCAGAAGAGACACAGAGAAGGGTAAGGAATGACCAAGGGCATGCAAGAGTTTCCAAATGACAAACACTAAACAGACTGGGACTTTTCCTCTTGGGAAATAAATGACTCTGAGGGAGATGAGCTAGAAGCTGTGATATCTTGAAGGTGATGGATGGAGTGACCAGGGGATTATTCACCATGTTGTTGAACACAAGGATTCATTGGTGAGCAGCAGGTTCAAAAGAAACACAAAAAATGCTTCCTAGTGCTTCCTCACCTGATACCCAATTACACCAAGCCCCCTGTCTGCCTCCATGGAAACTTTTGTGTCTCAAGTGGCCAGTCAAGTATTTTTTCTGTTGTTTTCAGAGTGAATAGAAGGAGCTGCTCTGTAACAGGAGAGTTACAGAGCTCTGTAACAAGAACACTTGCATAATGGGTACTTAAAAATATTTAAGCCACCAAAATCTTCATCTTCCGGCTGTGCCCCTCACTGATCTGTGAGCCCCAAAAAGAAGGTGGGCAGCTCTAGCACACCAGAAAGCACCAACACCTGGGACCTTTCACTGTCTCACTTGCCAGTCTGGAGCAATCAGTCAACTGCTTAATAAGCAAAACACTGGGACCCTTTGGAGGTATTTTTCTTTGTTGTTATGAAAAGGTGACACACACAGCTAAGCAGCACTGACTGGCTTCGTGCTGCTTTATATGAATGCACATAACCACCTGCGACCTGCCAGCCCCTCGTTTGTCAATGGGGAGCAATCATTCAGCCACTTAGCAATTGCCAGCAGAAAGGCTCTGAAGCTTTCCAACTGAAAATTAAAGAGCAGCACTTTGGTGAGTGATTGCAATCCCCTGACAAAGCATCTTGGAATCTTAAAAAAAGCTGTGAATTTTTGTATATATCTGTAAATAATTGTCGGTTGGTTTCTTCCATTTCTCAGCAAGCCGGGTTAATTCTTTAATTAATGGTCATTAGGGATTTAGAAGACAAATGAGTCATTCATTAGCTCGATGTCCAAACTAATGAGCAATAAATGCTTATGAAAGACATGATTTATTTAGCATTCAGAATCTGTGTCATTATGTGGTACCTGATGAAGATGCTAAGAAGCGAGGCTGACCCGTGCCTCACAGCCTGCTCTGTGGGACCACACAGATGCCGAGTTTGGGGAGCTCCCAGGAAGGCTCTGCAGCTTTCCTGTTACTAACAAGGTTTAGCTTAGACAGCTGGGACTAAGTTTTCTCCTAATGTGTGGTGTTTTTCCTAGAGGCTGAGTCCAGGAGGATGGTTCCTGCCTATGTCAGGTCACATATCTGAGATCTTCAATGCACATTTGGCACTACCATGGGCTGTGTGACCTTGTCCCAGAACCATTTTTGGACTTTTCTTTGGTACTGTTCAGACAAGCAACCCAACATCTGAGGAGAGAGCCTGGCTGTGCTGCTGCCCCCATTGCCATTCTGGTTTGTCTGTGATCTTCCAAGAAGGCTTTCCACCCACCCAGCCTTTCTTTCCCACAGCTGAGAGGAGGAGTTGCAATAGCACAGAACAAAGCTAACACACCAAAATGTCAGAAGTAGTGAGGAAAAAGAATCACAGAAGTGCATAAGTTACAGATGGCCCTGAGAAAAGTTTACTCTGCATCCCTTGTGATGCGAGCCAGGAGACACAAGCTGGGTGGCTGCTGCATGCACCACAGGGTCAGGAGTTGTAACACTAGCAGGTTGTAAAGGTAGGTAAAGCTGGATTGCAGATGGCCCTAGTCACCAGTTCAGGCTTATAAAACCTGTGGAGGGTGGCTCTCCCCAGTAGGACAGGATTTGTGGTCAGGGAGCAGTACATGTCATGGGTGCTTATTTTGGAAAAGAAGCTCCTGACTTGGTGTGTGTTGGTGCTTACTAATGAACTCATGGAGTTGCTCTCAGGTGGCTCCTCTGGTCTCAAGAAGACATTTTGTGGACCAGACAGATCAACTCCTTTTCTTACAAAAGAAAAGATCATCATCCCCCTTGGTGTCTCATGGGGTAAGAGTCTGCACATCTGCCCCATGACACTTCCTGCTATCCCTCAAAGTTCTGAAAGCTGAGCTTTTAATTAAGGCATTTTTAAAAGACAGATGTCATTGAAGTGCTGGAGGAGACAATTAAAATATCTGAAAATGAATTCAAAATAAAAGGAACTCTTCAGATGTATGATTTTTGGCCCAGGGGTCATCCGGGGCACAACTAATTACTGCAGAGACCAGGGGCAAGACCGAGGTGAGCTCATTTTGCTCCCCAACAAGCACCACTGTGTCCCTGATGAGAACAGGGAGTCCTCAGGCATGTGCTGCATGTCACTGGTGCTGCCCAGGGCTGGGAATGGAGCTGGGAAACAGCCTCACCTCATCTTTGTAGCACTACCACACCTGTGAGGGGTTTGGAGTTGTTGCCAGCAGAAACAAGGTAGACAGGTGACATCTGTGTCACCTCTGTGAGACAGATGTCTCACATCTCACAAGCAGGGTTTGGGGGATCTGGTGTGGACAGGAATTTGTGGCTGCCCCTTTGCCTTCATTTGCTTGGACACAGCAGGCACACAGCGGCTTCTCCAAGCTCCAGTGTCTCGAGAAGGATCATTGGAGAGCCCAAAGGTCCTTCTGGCTTAGTGATGTCCAATCTCAACTTCTGGAGACTCACATCATTGGGTCATAGGTGTCAGAGTACTTCATGTGTGGGCTAGAGTGCTGTGTTCCTGCAGACATGCTTTAACCAGCCCCATGAGCTGTGCTGGGCTCTCTGAGCTGGCCCTTCCCTCTTCAGAGATGTTGAGTTAATCTTGTCTGTCGTGGTGGAGTGGCTCAGATCCCATCCAGCAGCAAACAGCCTGACATTTAAATAAGATAACCAATTTGTGCCATTGTGAAACATCAGCACAGCTCAATTTATGCCATTTAAGAAAGGCATTTATTGTTTCCTTGAATAAGCTGCAGCAGAGGTAATGCATTCTCCCTTGCTGTTTTTTGAAGGAGTTTGTAGCCCTCCTTAATGTGTGACCTTCAAGCTCCACAGAAAACTTACAAATGAAAAGCTCCTGTGAGTAATCCTGTTTGTAGTCAATATAGCTGCATTCTGCAGAGGTTGGGTATAAGTTTCTCACCTCAGAATAGCGGGTAATAAACTAAGGGTGGGTTTTTTACCTTTTAATTAATGGATTATTTGGCATTCAAAAATCCTCCCTTAAGCCTAGACTCTGAATTACACTATTGCAAGAAAAGTTTTTAATTTAATTGGAGAGTGGTTCTTAAAGACTTGGCTCTGGCCATGGTGGGTCCCTTTTGTCACAAAGCCAGACCTTGGTGATGCTGTTTACCTGTGAGGTTATGTGGGAGGGGGAAACCCAGCGTGCAGCGTGGGCTGCAATGCCTGTGTCCTTTGCAAATGCTTCTCATTAATTTACCAATGAATGAGAAAGTGGGGGGAGAATGGGCATTTTTCATGTCTTCCTGCTGCTTCAGTCAACTCTCCCTGTAAGAAAATCTCTTCCCTGGCAGCTTGTAGAAGTTCATAAAAAATAAGTGTCGGAAAAGTAAGTTTTATGGCAGAGAGAGGCTGCAGCTGCTCAGTCTTGGCAGGTGACCTCCAAGGGCTCAGCAGGACATTTGCCCCCCTCAGCCCTGGGTGAGCACCCAGACAAGGCCAGGCTGCTAGGGTGATCAGCACAGATAATTACAGAGGTGTCCAGGTCTCTTGGTGATTAAAGAGGATTTCTCTATTTGCCTGCCAGAGCATTGATTCCAAACCTTGGCCTCTCTCTGGACAAAAGGGTTACCAGATCTATCATGGGGTTTTTTTACATGAGTGGGGGAATTGTGGCCTGATCACTCTGCAATATGAGAGTAAAAAACAACTCTTTATTTCCTCTAGCACACAGTCATTGCAACTTTATCTTTAGCATCTGCACAGCCGAAGCAGCTGGGGGCAGACAGATGAGTCCTGGCAGGGAATGGGTCTCCTTGATGAGTGTAGCTGGGCACTCCACTGAAAACTGGGACTGATTTGGCTGAGTGATGAGCCTTGGAGAGCTACAATTTATTCATGTGTTGAGTATGACTGTGCACCCACCCAGAGGAGAGGCTGGCTGTCCTGTGCCCACATAGGAGCTGAGGGTGACTCCCACAGGGACGTGACTCATCACTCACAGAGCTTCCAAAATCTCTGCGTCAGTCAAGCAGTGGCTGCAGCCTGGTGCACTGATCTGCCTGTGAAGGGATGAACCAAATTCAGCCTTCCCTTTGTTTTGGAGACATCAATTGCAAGGAAATAACTTTTTCCCATTAAACCACAGATCTAAATAATTTTAATCCTATTTACATTTATATATTAGGAATACTCTTCATCTCTCACCTGATCACTAGACCAGCTGTCCCTGATACACAGTCATAAAATAGGAGCAAACCCTGAGCCCTGGGCAGAAAAGAGGAGTGCTGAAACAGCCTGAGTCATGAAGCAACTCCTAAAGGCTGAGGCTGCCTCAGTTGTGTCCAGCATTTCAGGCTAAGCTGCAGAACATTTTGAAGAATGGTTTTCAGGATGCTTTCTTGGGGGCTCTGGAGCACAGAGAACAAAATGTGCTTCTGCAACTTGGCCCAGAGTAAGATCTCTGTCTACTCCACATTTCTTGGGCCAGGAGTGATTTCAGAGTCCTTTAATGCTTGTTCTAGTTCAGTGGTGAGGAGGTGGGAGGACAGGACACAGGCAAGAACAGGTTGGGGTATTGATCTGTGATGGGCAAGATGTGATAGATCATTTTGATCTGTCCTGAAAAGCAACCCAACAATCAATGAAGCAAACAAAACCAAACTTGGAAAATGGTGCCCATCAGCAGTGGCTAAACCAGCAGTCCCACTGCTCAGGGTGTGCTGTACCAGTTTTGCATTAGAAAAAAAGTGATTGGTATATTTTTGTTGTTTTCAGAATGTTTGGTTTGATTGAAATCACACTGCAGTTGGGATTGTTTCACCTGTCCTATAACAGTCAGGTCAATCTTGAGGTGAACAGCAGGACTCCAGAGTGCAAAGTCATCCCATTTTGAAAAGGGAGGTGAGAACAGAAAATTATCAGATTGATTCTTGACAGCATTGAAATCTTTTAATAGCTTAAATTTAAGCAAGCACTTGCTTTAATATTTCTATAGTTGAAGGTATAAATCCCTGTGTAACAAATCTTTCAAACTGCTAGGACAAAAAGCCCCACCACATTGCCCAAAAATTAATTTTTCCTGGAGCTGCCATTGCTGTCAGCATTTTCCACCCTGCCAAGAAGAAAACAAGTATTCTCCCCTCTAGGCAAGGACCGTGAGATGCCTCAAAGGTTTTTATTAAAACTTTGAATCAAAGTAGTTTTCAAAGTTGCAGAGGGTCTTTATTTATGGAAAACTCAAGTAAGTCAAGAGAAAACTCAAGTTTTTGGAGGATGAGAGGAAATATGGCAATTTGAAAAAAGATCATTCAAGTTTCAAAAGTGGTCTCTTTTTAATAAACACAAGTTAAAGAGCCACCAAAAAAAAAACCCAAAACACAAAACCAAAAAAAACCCCAAAAACAAAAGAAAACAAACCAGTACAAAGCAAGGGCTGTATTTCAAGGTCTGCCAAGGCAGATACAGCTTCAAGTCTTTGTTTCCTGAAGGATTTTCCCACCTGCTCTGCTTTTTGCAGAAGCTGCTTCAATGGGCTTTGGCCAGCCCAAAAGACAGTTTGTGGAGGAAGATCAGGCTTAGGTGCTTGCACTCCCACCATGGCTCCAGAATCACTTCCCTCCTTTAAATGGCGTCTCCTGGAACCTGGGAGGTCCCACCTGTGGGTGAGTTTTGAGCCTCATGCTGGCTTTTTTGGGAAAGATTCATGGGAAAGCCAATTTCCAGAAAAAGCCAATTTCTCCTCTTTCAGTGTCTGTTAACTTCAGGAATCCAGGCTTCCTCCTGCCTCAGATGGGTGAATATCTGGCTTTAATTTTGTTTGTATCTCATATTAACAAGTTAAATGTGCCATGAATGGGTGAGAAGTGATAAACCCAGCACTTTCAGAGGAGGAATTGGGATCATATTCCTGTGCCAAGAGGACCACCCCGGCAGTAAGGATATTTTAATTGTGTCACAGGCATCCAGGGGCAATCACAAAGCTTGGGGCAGGTCTTCTCTCTCATTTGGGGTGAAATAGCCCAGCTTCTGTCTGTGGGATCAGCAGGGCTCTTGGGGTGCTGGGATCATGTGAATACCCCACAGTGCATTGCAATCACTGGTGCAGTGGCACCAGCAGGATGCCAGTGCTAAATAAATATGACATATTTCAAAGACACAAAGGATCTGTGCCTTTGTGCTGGGTATTTCTAACATGCCTGCAGTGAAATTGGTCATGGGTCCCAAGGCAAGGGGAGCATGTCACCAAGTCCCAGCCTTGCGGGCAGAGGATTTGGCCCTGAGTTTGGAAGCAGTGTCAAGGCTCGTTAATGTCAGTGGTGCTGGATCAGGGTGTCCTGGGGGGCTCTCCCACTGAGGGCAGGAATACCTCCCAGAGCAGCACTGCTTACAGTCATCACTGGAGGTGAAAGTCTTCTCCGTGCTGTCAGGCCAGAAGGAAGCTCATTGTTGGTTAAAGTTCAGCCAAAATATTCTTGGTACAGGTAAAACTTGAGAAAAAATAAATTTATGCATTACCTGCTTAAAACTTGCACAAGGCAACAACCTGGTCAATACTAATCGATGGGTAGGTGTTAATTAGTGTCTTGTTTCCCATGCCAAACACCATCAAGTTGGTAAACCACTTTTAACCTCACTTGCAGGTAAATGATGTTTGGTTGCCCTTTTACCCGCAGTGCTTTGGGTATAAATGAGCAGCAGCTCCCGGCAGACTCCAGCGAAAGGTTAGAGCCGCACACAGCATCCGGGATGAGCGCTCGGCATCGCGGCAGCAAGGAACGCTGGCTCTGATTAATTGGGACAAATCCTACTTTGATGGGAGCCCAAAAGGCACAGGGGCAAAAGCAGTTGTTAATCACTGTGTCTGCAGCTCGGTGTTGTGGGGTCCGGCGTGGGAAATATTGTTATGACATCAATATGCATCTCTGGGATGGATGAGGCGGGATCCGTGTGATGCTTAAAGATACCCAGGAGAAAGTGGGAGAGTAACAAGGGGCCAGACCCTCATTTAAAATCTTTTCAGGCTGTGGATTGTCAAAATATCTCGGTAGGATTTTGGCAGCTTTGTCACTTCCCCTCCCCTGGTGCTCAGCTGTTATTTAATTATTAACGTGCGAGGCTCGGGGTTGTCTCGGCAGGTGGAAGAAAAGTCTCTGTTAAAAGTGATGGGAGTAGACTTGAAAATCTCAGCCTCATGGTTGTTGTCTAGGACCTTTTGGAATAGTATGAGATGATAAAATGTCATGAAGAGCCAGATCCAAAGTCTGTCAAAGTCAGTGAAGTATTTCCATCACTTTGGTTAACTCCAGGCTGATCCCCAAGAGTGGTGATGAAAGAAGGGAGTGGAGAGATGTGGGAGCAATCCCAGCCAGCCTCCACTCCTGTGGCTCACGTTCATTGCCCAACACTAATTGCAGATTTGCCTTCATGCTTTTTGCCCCACTCTGGGGGACTCACTGGCCTCTGTGTCTGCTTCAGCAATGCTACAGACCCTTCCCAAGCCACAGCCTCCAGCCAAAGGCTGCCCCTTGCCAGGGACTTCTCCTGCTGCAGTAATGCCTCTCAGGCTGTGATTTTTAATGACGTTTTGATGCTAGCAGGAGCAGCAGTATATGGATTCACACCAGCCAAGGAGCGTGTCTTCCTTCACCGAGGGAATGGGAAAGACTTTTTTCAGCAGAAGATACATCTGCCTTCAGAAGTGCCAGCAAATTCTTATTAGTGGAGACAAGATCTTGGGAGAGGTTCCCTCCCTGGATGACATTTTTGGCAGTTCTCTGAATATTTTCCCCTTCTGCAATGAACATGGCATTGGAGATGTCTCGGCCATCAGCATTTCAAACAGGAATCTCTCTCATTGTGATTGGCACACTTTAAAATCTTCTCATCTGTAAAACATTTTCCTCTCTAATTTTGGAAGCAAAGCTGCTGAGGCAATTAAGTCCCCCCATTTAGCTTTTCTAGGAGGTTTCTGTGCTCTTTCTGTTTTATCTTAGTCTCAGCAGAAGGTGCCATATTCCAACAAACAAGGCAGAAGGAGCTCGTTAGGTGTGTTTGAGCACCGAGCAATGCATTTGTTAGAAAAAGCAGTTTATGCTTCTAAGGATAACAGAGATGCATCTGTGCATTCATTCAGCAGCAGCATAAGCATGCACCTCACGTGCAGTAATGGTGGCAATTGAGCAGTAAGGGAGGGACAGCAGACCCCAGGGGAAGCTCCCCAAAATTTTACATTTATACCCTATTATTAGTCTTTTCACTTGCCAGCCTTTTTTTCACACTGATGTGGCAAGAGTAAAAAAAAAATCCCCAACAAACCAACTGAGTAGAACACTGCAAAATTTCCTGCTCTTCCTTTAATTTCAGAACAATATCCTCATTGTGTTTACATCTGTACTCAGTGAAATATATTGCCAGTTTTCCAGTATTCCCTGCCAGTCTGTTACTAATCCCCCTTCTAGTGTTTTCCCAATGACAGATGGTTACCATTGACAAAGTTTCTAGAAATTAGCTGGGATGCTCAGAAGTGCCTCTTGGCAGGGTGGGTACAGGGACATTAGGATTAAATTGGTTTCAGTGTGGCACAGACACAGAGCTGGGTGAGCTGAACTCCTTTTTTTGGCCACTCCTGCCTGGGATAGATAGATAAGGCTGCTTTCCTCATTGTTGGGACCACCTCTAAATTACTGTGGATTGATTATATGCAAACTTAATAAAATCTTTAACACTCACTTTCCCTAGAAATGGTAATATTTTTGCTTTTAGTTTTGGTAAGAAAACAGAAAAAAAAATGCATTTTGGCTCAATCTCAAGTTTTTGGTTTTTTTTTAAGCTTGTAAAAAGAGTCTCTTACTGCTCCAGTTCTCATATCTGCTGTGCCAAGATTTTTTAGACTTGATATTGTTGGAAAACAAACCAAGTTTAAAAAATTTTTTATATCACTTTAGTCAGGGGTTTGTTTTCCTTTGCCCCAGGGCAGAAGGAATTTGAAGTTTCTTTTCAAAGGACTGTTTCATCACTCAAGGTTGATGAGTTTAACATCTCAACAGACTGGGGGTAGTGCAGAAGATACACAAAAGATAATGACCATCAGCTCCAAACATCACCCCTGGCATGGTCAGAGACACCTGCTCTGGGAAAGGAGAGATGAGAGAACCAAAAATGAGAACCTAATTATCATCAATGATCGATAACCAACAGGAAACCAAATACTAAGAACTGTGTAACTTGGGACCAATGAACGTTGAACCAACGGGTTTCTCTGGGCTTTGACTCTACAAGTATCTGAAAAATCTGGTAAAATTCGTGTGTCATTTAATGATTTTCTCTGCACAACCCAGGCTATGTGTGGGTGAAATGATTTCTTTTGGACATCCTGGACGGAATAAAGTAATGCTTTGATTCTCTAACACTAAAAATGTTGTTGGACAGTTTTTGGTTTTCCCATAGTTTTGGTGACAAAAAAATGAACTTGCTTTTTTCCTCGAATTTGACTTGATTGTGGTTACAAATACTTCTGAAGCCCTTCTAATTTCTAATCTCTAGCTCCCTGAAAATATCACTGTTTTCATAATAATGTGGGATTTTGATGTTCTGTTGGAGGTTCCCTGCATTTCTGCTCTTTACTATGGGGTCAGTTTAGACTTTCTTTTCCTCTGACCATTTTGAAAGTTGGATGTTCCTCTCATCTTTGAACTTCTCTACTTTCCATCCACGTACTGATCATATCACCTGCCAGGTAACTCTCTCAGCAACCCTCAAAGGACAGATGGGATGGCTCAGACCCAGTATTTACATATTTGACTTATTCCAGTGTACCTGAAATGCTGCTGCCAGGACAAACACTCTTCTGCTGCATCAAGAACACGAAGGAAGAAAAGTGTCTGAGCTCCTTTCAGCTATATCTATTTAATCTGTATTTTTAATGGAGAAGACTTAAAATTCTTTGATTTGCAGCCTTCTTTCCCTTGACAGATTCTGATAGCCTGCCATAACTTGGGTGGTCCTCTTTCAGGCTGCTCATTCCTCCTGATTTTAGAGAGAATTGTAGAGCTCAAGCTTGCTGAAAATTACTCAGTAAGGGATTTTACACGTTCACCTCATTCGGGAAAAATAATTGTGGGTATAAATGGTTTTGACCTCACAGAGGTCAAACAGAGTTGAGTTTATTTACACCAGCTGAGCACCTGACTGAGCCTATCCAAACCTGACAGTGATCTCTTCCTTTCTCAGCTGTGATTAAAATATTTTCTGCCTTAACCAGCCTTAAAGGCCTTAGAGGCCTGCTCTCTGCTCCATGCCTCAATGTGTCAGCATTGCACTGGTTGTTTGTCATGCAAGACAGAGAGTTTGGGTTTCTTCCAATTCAACCAGACTTTTGCTGATTAACAGTATCAGTGTTTTCAGATACTGCCAGCCACCATGGTCTTGTTTGAAAAAGGTTGAGTATTTGGAAACTAAATGGCAGAAATATGAACAGAGCAGTGCATACAGGTCTGAAAACAGATTAAGAGTTAAAGCCTTTGAAACAGTACATGAGTTTTCCTCCTTAATGTGAAAATGATGGCTATCATCTGGTTTGTAAATTCATATCAGATGAACATCTTGGAACAGTTAGAGCTAAAGAGCAGAAGATGTACAACTGAATAGAAGGGAAAAACTAAAACTATAAAGATAAGTGCAGGGACTCACAAATACTTCATTAGATAGGGAGGGGATCCACAAATACTTCCTTAGATAGGCTGTGGTACTTGATGTTAGCTGGGGAGCAAGCCCTTCTACATTGGAGAAGGAGTTTCTCCTCTCCAAATGGGGGCACCACGATGTAAGAAAGACATTAAACTGTTAGAGAGCATCCAAAGGAGGGCAACAAGGATGGTGAAGGGCCTTGAGGGGAAGCCATATGAGGAGCAGCTGAGATCACTTGGTCTGTTCAGGCTGGAGAGGAGGAGGCTGAGGGGAGATCTCATCACAGTCTACAAGAGAGCACTGTGAGGGAAAGAGGAGGGGCAGACACTGATCTCTGCTTTGTGGTGACCCATGACAGGACCTGAGGGAATGACATGAAACTGTGTCAGAGGGGCTTAGGTTGGATATTAGGAAAAGGCTCTTCTCCCAGAGGCTGCTTGGGTTCTGGAAGCACCAAGCCTGTCAGAGCTCAAGAAGCAGTTGATCGTGCTCTCAGGCACATGGTGTGATCCTTGGGGTGGTCCTGTGCAGGGCCAGCAGCTGCACTTTGATGAGCCCTGTGGGTCTTTTCCAACTTCAGGATATTCTATGATTCTATGAAATATGTCTCTTTAAAGTAATTTGGATGAAAGCTCTACACAACTCACTTCTGTGCTTATACTTCAACAGAATTTTAGCTTTCTGACTTTGCATCTCTGTTGCCAGAACCCATTTCATCACTTCACATTAAGTGGAGGAATCAGGATCCTTGGGAGCTTAATGGCACAGAGAAGAAGGATGGCTTGGGACTACATCCATCATAGCAGGGCAAGCAGCAATAATTAGGGTTAAACTGCAGAAGTGTCAAGGTGGGAGAAAGCTGGAACCAGAGGCGTTGATGAAATGCTGTTGTCGGCAGTTTTATAATGCCTTTGTGGCATGTGATTGAAAATTACTGTGCTTTCTAATAATCAGTGCAGCTCGATTTAAAATGCCTTGTTTAAATAACCATTTTGGAAAGAGTCCCTACTGTTCTCTGCACCAGAAAACTTCAGGACTCCTAGCCTTAGGCATGTTTTCCTGGCTGCCCAGGCATTTGAGGAAGGACTCACTATTGCTGCTGGGTCTCTCACCTTCCTCCCTGGCTGCTGGGCAGCACACACAACCCACCATCAAGCCCAAGACTACACTCACCAGGAGCTAAGCAGTGTTCTAGAGAGCTGGGCAAACAAAAAGAAAAATATCAAAATAGGGCTGAATTATCAGCAGGAACAAATCCATGTATTTCCCCAGTTATCAACAGAGCAATGTTGATTTATACCAGCTGCAGATGTGACCTGGGTCACAACTCTCTGCTTCATCTCCTGTGCTGGGCGATGCTTGGAGGCGTTTTGCTGAAGTCTCACGGCTCAGGACCCCTCACTGAGCTGGGCCCCACATGTTTACTGAGGACTGTACATTTTACCCTCACATGCTCAGTGTGCTGAGCCTGTCCCACGGGGTCACAGCACGTCTCCCTCCAGCAGGTCACAGCTGACGTGCTGGCCAGTAATGGGAAGTGGCACTGTGCATCCGGGAGCAACAAAAGGAAAATGTTGAAAAAGCGACTTTTTTCACATTTCCCAGTCTGTGATGTGTAAAGTCAGAGTGTGCCAGAACACTGTGTCCAGAAAAGAGCTTCTTCTGCCCTCTTCATGCCAGATTGCACTGGGGGACTCAAAAAAGGCTTCTAAAGCAATTAAACTGGAAACAAGGGACTTCCCCACTCTTAATCTTACTATTTTGAAGTAAAAAAAAAGGAGAAGCAAAGTGTGTTCTTCCTTCTCTCATCTACCCCTCAACCACAGCCAGATCCATTAATAGTCTTGTGCAGCTCTTTCAGTCTGATTGAAATAAGTGGATTTTCAGAGACAGGGTATTTCCCTTCCCTGCAGCATTGCTGTAGGAGTCTGTCCCTGCTTGTTACTGGAGAAATTTTATAGCCCTGCAAGTTGAGTCAACAGTCTTTACCCAAGTGTGGGAAAAAACACCCTTGTTCTTTTAGCCCTGGGATCCTCATCTCTCAGCCCTGGGTAATTTGGATTAGTTGTTACTCATGCAAACAGTGCCACTTTAGTTTAGTTTGATCTCATTTCCACCCAGAAAAGAGTTTGGGGGCCTCAGAAGTGCGCTGAGAGCCTTCTACTCCCAACGAGCTCCTTCTATCACTACTCTGTAAAGTCAAACATCTCCTTTAAAATCAGTGCAAAAGCAGAGTCCCAGTGTTCCTGTGAGCCACAGTTATTATGGCAAAAGCCTTCCAGAAATACCCTTTCAGATGCTGAGCAGAAGTGAAACTATCAAGGTCACCTCTGGCTTGATCTTGGCTTGTGCTGCACATTCCTCATTTCTCTAAACTCTGGCAAGGGCATTAGCATCCCTTTAGGGGTGTGCTCTTGCTTGGAACAGAAAGCAGCTCTTCCAAAACCTGGTTGTGGGCTTGTCCCTGCCAGGTGAAGTTAATTGTGCTAAGGAAAACTTACTTTATCTCTTAAGCCTTGTCTGAGCAGACTTCAGGCAACAGCACTCGGTGGCTCCAGGGCCTCAGGTGGCTCCTGATGTTCCAGCACGGCTCGGGAGTGGAGTCACTGGGAGAGAGCTGGCACATTAATTAATAAGGCAAGGATGTGGTGCTTTATTAAGGAATACAATGCTTTCTCGGCTTTCAGAAAACTTTCAACCAAGGTAAGGCACCTTCCCAGAAAAACAAGCTGTATTTTCCAAATGATGTAGAAATCCCCGGGGGAGTTTTTCTGCCCTGCACCATGCAGAAGATTAGGTGGGATTATTACAGTGATCCTGCTGGCCTCAACATCTGTGAAAGTTTGCTGCAGCTCCTTTGAATAGTTACTCTGCTTAGTAGGAGGTGACTTTTTTTTTTTCCTGTTGGCATGTTATCAGAGGAGATCACACTAATTGTGTATTTATCTAGAATTATAGTTATGAATCTGCTCTAATAAGGCAGTAATTCATATCTTGAGTGATTTATGGCCTGAGCCTGCAAGCCCTCTGAATCCTTTGACTCCACTGGGATTTCCTAAGGCAAGGTCATTGCAGAATTGTGCTTCTTTTTGCTGCTGATACCCTGATGGTGTGGAACCAGCACCTTCACAGCACTGCTTATTTGTTTAGCATTTATACAAAACATCACGAGCAGACCCAGAATAAATGCAATTTATATACTATTTTATTATTCACCTCATTTAACAGCTCCCAAAGTCCTCTCCTGCCTTCCTCTGCTGGGGTTCTTAGGTGATTTGGGAGGAGTTTTAGGAGGCAATTCTTCTTCATTCTGGAACTTCTGCGGTTAAAATTCATTTAGCTCCAACCAAGGAGAGTAATAAAGTGTGTTTATAGTCCCTGTGAAGTAATTTTAACCTAGGACTCAAAAGACAAAGACTGTTGTTGAATAGCAATGTTTATTTAGCATTTTAGCATTTAAATCTTTCTCTGTTTGGATGTGTCTTTCCTTTTGAACTGGAAGCATAAGTTTCACTGTTTGCCTGCAAAACGCTTTTTTTTTCATCTCACACCGAATCCCCAGAAAATCCTCAAATATTCTTGTAAATCTCAAAGATACTAAGGAGTTAGCCCCCCTTCCTCCCCATTTAGACCTTTGAAGGCTGGTGTGACTAGAATGATTTTGGAGTTATAGTTCAGAGTTGGAATAAAAAATGAAGGGAAGCATTTTGCAATACCGTTGCTTGTACAATAACTAATTACTTATAGATTTTAGGTCACATTTGAAAAAGACTAATACTGAAATAAATGGATAATCACTTGGAGCTACCATTAACAGTTTGTTTAGGCACTTTGGGTTAAAATCAGCTCTGTGTCACAGCAGAGCAGCTGCCTGCATCAGTGCCTGGTTGTGCCCATGCCTGTGAGAGCCAAACTGGATCCTCTGCAGGATCAGAAACACTTGGAGCTTGGGATTGTGCACTGCACTGAGGGCTGGGTTGGGCCTTTGCTGGACCATGCTGGTGGGAAGAGATAACCAAGAAAAACCTGACCAGTTCTGACACCAAGTGAGATAGAAAAAAAGTCTTAGGGTTTTGAGGCCAGATGCTGCCCTCCACTGTGATGTTTAACAGAAAAAATGAGGAAATGTGCTGGCAGATTTGTGGTGATGTGATCTAAAACATCAGAAGACTTCAGAAGAGAGGGATGAAAATACAATTAGTGACCTATATATGATGTGATGAGTTTAAGCTTTAGATGTAGCCTGCATGTGTATTAAAATTGTTGCCTGTCATATGAATGTAATGCAGAAAACGAATTCCTTTATTGCATATTTTAATATGATGCCTTAAATTCATTAATTGCCTTTTTTACCTTTGCAGCTGGAACCATCAATAATTTTGCTAAGGAGGTGTGTTATGATGCATTCAGCATAAACTTCAGGCTTTGGAAACCTGGGGAACTGGCTTTTAACTGGTATACATTTTGCTCTTCAGCTTCTCTCCCTTCCTGTGGGGCTTGAGATGGGAAACCTCACTTCAGTTGTTTCCCCGTGAATTTTGGAAATTCCTTCTGGCCACACACATATCCCACAGTGTCTGGCTGTTCCCCATTCCTTCAGAGATGACAGAAGGCTCAGTTTTCTCCCCAAAAGGAGAAAGGTCTCAGCTTGGCACCAGATAGCCTCTCTGAAATGTTCATCTTCTTGGAAAGGTAGTGTCAGGTACCTTGGAAATGCTGGTTTAGGGCTCCAGAAAAGATTTGTGTCCTCAAGGGTCATTGCTAGCTTACCTCATAAATACATGTGAGCCAGCAAGATGGGACAAAACTACCTAAAATACCCCAATTCATCCCAAACGTCTTCAGATCACGAGGAACAGTCAGGAATGGGGATGGGAGCATCTGGAAATAACATCATTCCTAAGGGAAAGTGTTCCATTTTAATTAATTGTATCCCTTTTATCCACGACAGTGTAATTGCATTTTGCTTAACTAAGTCTTTTTAATTGGTGCTGGCCATGAATGATAAGCAAAGCTGTGCCACTCCTTGTTAGCTGTCACAGGCAGCTCTTTCAGGGCAGAGCAGGATGCCTGGGGGGCTTTGAAGCTGGGGTGGAACAGCTGGAGCTGGGCATTTGGGAGGGACGCGGTGTGGCCCCACAAACCAACCTACAAACCTCAGGGCCACCCCTTTCTGTAGGTGCAAAAGGAATTTTTGTTGCTCACCAACCACCCCATGGTGGCTTGTGGCACTCTTC
Organism: Emberiza elegans; assembly: GCA_024865655.1. Lineage (NCBI taxonomy): Eukaryota > Metazoa > Chordata > Aves > Passeriformes > Fringillidae > Emberiza > Emberiza elegans. The sequence continues at coordinate 25,672,333 of JALJVW010003518.1, forward strand.
CTGCTCCAGTGGACCTTCTCCCAGGCTGGAGAAGTGAACATGTGGGGCATGAGTGCCCTCCAAAGCTGCTGCACAGGGATCCCAGTGCTGAGCTTCAGGCTGCAAATGCCCCTGCTGGCACTTGTGTCCTGCCCCCACATGAGGCTGGGGACGAGCTGTGCAGCTGTCCCTCCTCCGTCCCTCCAAGGCGACACCTCTGCCATGCTGGCAAAATCTGAGGGTTTGCCTTAAAAACTGTATTTCTAGCCATAAAGGAGTGGGGAGCAAGACCTGTACAAGTGTCTCAGCTGCCCAGCAGTCTGACAAACCATCAGGTACAAGGGGCTGCGTCACAGAGACCTAAACCCATCTGCTCTCTTTTGCAAAATCCCTTTCTTGGATGACTGCTTGGCCCCTGCTGCAGTTACTGAGGAGTGAAAGCACCACAGCCTGCCTCATTCCCTCAAACCAAGCACCCCACTCTCAGGTTTTTGCCTCACTGTGTGTGCTGTCAGCTGTTCCACAGGACAAAACACATTTTAGTCCTTTCCTATGTCACAGGTGGGACATCACAGGCACCCTCTGGATGCATCTCCAGGCCTTTGTGGCTGCCACTGCCCTCCCACTCCTGGGATCATAGAATCATGGAATGTTCTGGCTTGGAAAAGACCTTGAAGGTCATCTAATTTCAAATCCCTGGGCAGGGACAACTTTTACTAGACCAGGATGTTCAAAGCCCCCTCCAATATGGCCTTGGACACTTCCAGGGATGGGACATCCATGGCTGTTGTGGGCAGCCTGTGCCAGTGCCTTACCACCCTCACAGTAAAGAAGTATATATATAAAGTAAAGAAATAGAATATATATATATAATATATAATATATAATATATAATATATAATATATAATATATAATATAATATATAATATATAATATATAATATATATAATGATATATATTATATATATTATATATCATATATAACATATAATATATATTATATATACATATAAATATATATAAGTGTATATATATATAAAGTAAAGAATTATACATATACTGTATATATAAAGTAAAGGATTTCCCCCTGACAGATTATCTACACCTAATCTCTTTCAGTTTAAGGCTATTCCCCCTTGTCCTATCACTGCATGCCCTTGACAGAAATCCCTCTCCAGCTCTCCTGCAGGTACTTGGAAGGTGCTCCAAGAGCTCTCTCTTCTCCAGGCAGAGCAGCCCCAACTCTCCCAGCCTCTCTCGCTGGGAGAGGCGCTCCAGCCCTCTGAGCATCCTCGCAGCCGCTCCAGCAGCTCGGTGTCGCTCCTGGGCCGGGCTCTCGGGGAGCGGAGCCGGGAGGGATGCGCGGGATCCCGGCTGTCGGCGGGGCAGGGGCAGCCCGGGGCCGATGCCGGCGCTCTCCGCAGCGGTCGCGGAGCGGCGGCGGCCCTTGAGCTCCCCTTAGCGCCGGCAAGGAGCATCTGGGAGCGGCGGCTCCGCGGCCGGGGCGGGAGGTGCTGATGGACTCCGGCGGTGCCCGCGGCTCAGCCCGCAGCTCCCGCCGCATCCCGCCGGGACGGGCCCGGCGCTTGTCCTTGCAGGGACACCTTTATTTGTCCAAATTGCGCCAATCGCGTGGGATACAGGAAAGCCCAGTTCAATATTTTCTCCCTAATATCTACAGGTGTGTGTGTGTGTGTGTGTAATTTTATTTCTTTGTCTATTCACGCATTTATTTGCTTATTTATTTATTTGCTTATTTATTTATTTATCCATTTATTTATCAATTTATTTATCTATTTTTATTTATATTTAACACCGATTGATAGCTTATTCATGCTTTGCTATATTTTTTATTTGTCATAATTTCTCTTTACTGGCGCATCTGATTTCTTAAAGGCACGAAAAGCTTAGCTTTACACACCAGATGAATAAGGGGTATTGCTACAGGAGACAGGTCAGGAAACGCTGACAGAGAAGGCAAAGGACTTAGCTAAGGTCAAAAACAAGCGCTGTGCTAAACCAGGGTAGTGTGGCACCTAGATCCCAGGCACTTATTTTTGCACTTTAATGTGTGACCAGCATAGTTTCTGAACAATATTTATATTTGCATGCCAGAGAGATCATCTGAGGATTTCTGAGCATCTGTTGTCTTGGGTGTATGCACTTCTCTGGGGGTTTCAAGCTCAGGTTCACAACTGTAGCATGATGAAGATGGACTATCCAGCTCAGCTGCAGTCAGTGCAGGTTTCTGCACACTGATCCTATTCTCTTACTGCACTAAGCTAACGTGGACCATCCTCTCCCCTGTGGACTCAGAGGTCACACACGTGTGAGCTCCTGCAGATGAGCTGATGTCAGGTAGCTGGAAAAGCCGTGAACTGGCTCACATGCCTGAGCTCCAATTGTTTTGTGACAGCTGGGATGTTTCAGGTTACCTGCGGGTCTTGCAACTGTTATTGATCTGTGAAAAATTCAACTTTCTTTGTCAATATCTCTATGACCTGGTAAAGAGGACACAGAAGCACAGCCTGATGAAATTGGGTTTGCATCGTGAAGAGGAGCTCCATGGAGAGCAGAGGCAGCAGCAGCTCCCAGGACAGGCTCAGTGTCCCATCAAGCACACTCCACCCCAACATCCTCACTGTGGCTGCAGTTGTTTTCACCCCAGTTGCGCTTGCTACAGTCCGTAATTGAAATTTCACTCCCTGTGCAACTCACATCATCAAGCCAAATTTGTCCGGTACCTTTGGAAGATTAAACAAACAAACAAACAAACAACTGTTGGATGGGATGGAAGAGAGAGGAATATGCTTTTTTCCTAAAGAGAGCCCTGTGGACAGTGGGTGTGGTTGGGTTGTGTGGCTGGCTTGCTGGAAATGAAGCATTTGGGCACAGTTCAAGCTGCCCTTTGCGTGCAGCTCATCCCAAGAGGAACGAGGAGATCTCTGGCTGCAGGGGGCAGTGGCCTTGCTGTGGTGCTTTCTGTGTGTGTGTGTGTGTAACCACTCTGCCAGAGCCTGGGGCTGCTGTGGACTCACCTGGTGGGGCTGTGAAGAAGGAGACAGCCCGGCTGAACCCCAGCATGCGGCAGACGACGCCGGCCTCGCGCGAGGACCAGCCGTCGTCACAGATGGTTCCCCAGGACCCTCTGTAGAAGATTTCCACACGGCCCCGACTGCTTCCTCCCACGATTCGTACATAATTACCAGGGCCAGCTGAGAATTCAGAGGAGAAAGTAACTCTAAGGGTCATACAGGCGTAAGGAAAAAGGCACTGACAGACAGAAGCAGTGACCACCAAACCAGAGGGATGTTCCCATCTCCAGGGTGGGACCAGAGGTTTGTGGTGGCTCAAATCCAAACAATTCAAGAGCCCTCCTGCATTTAGACACACCAGGCTGCAGCTCAGAGCGCAGACTCCTTGGCTCTGTTAGCTGCAGGTTAACCAGCATGAGCAGAGGGATAATTTGGTCCTGATCTCAGGTAGCTCTGATACCAGAAGGCAAGTGAGAGAAGAAGTAAAATCCAGTACCTTCTCCTTTTTCGCCTTTGCTCCCTTTCAGTCCTGGGGAACCTGTTTCAAATTAGAAAAGCAAACATTTGACAGTTGCTTGTGGAAAAATCTGGTTATTATCTAGTTCTGAATACTTGTGTGAGTTAGAAATGTACAGCCTCCTCCCCTTGTAGAAAATGAACACCCTGAAGTGACCAAGGGTATGTAAAAGAAACATGGCAGGAAAAGTAGGACAACATACAGCAAAATATTCCCAATGTGCGACCCAAGAAAAGGGCCACTTTCAAAATCCCATATATTCATTCACTTGTGGGAAACGTATCCATTCCCACTGTTACCTGTAAAATGACTCCTCTGAGAGGCTTTGGGATCTCCAGAAGCAGGCATGGTGTCTCCCAAAGTACTTGCAGGAAGACCTACATCTTGGGATTTGATCTCCAGGGGGAGCAGAAAGGTGCTCTCAGCAGTCCTCCACATTTCTGTGGAGCATCTTGGTCTTGAGGGTAGGGGTGTTTGGAAGAACCCAGAGAGCTCTTTCCCCCAAAGCTACCTCCAGAAAGCACTCATTGCTGTCTCCTTCTGGGGACCAGGAGAGGAGATGCACCCAGAGCATGGAGCCAGCCCAGTTACACTTCCTCCATCTTCCAGGTGCAAAGCTCCAGAGGAGGAGTGCATGGAGGAGCCCCACACAGAACCTAGTTTATTTTGATTTCTGAGAATTCTGTGTAATTAAAAGAATTAATTAAAAGAAAAAAGCATCTGGAGCACTGTTTGCTTCTCATGGGCTGTCGTAACAAATTTTCTTTTTTTTTTTTTTTTTTTTTTTTACTACAAACCTTATGTTTTTTGAAACATTCTGTGATTGGAAGGGAGGGGGTTTAAGGATGGAGAGTAGCTATAGTGTTGGCCCTTTTGAACAACTTTTTTGTGTTGTACAGTTAGCAAAGTTTAGTTAAATAGCCTCACTGTTAGGTGTTTCCAATAGCTTCACTATTACGTGTTCCTGAGTGTTTGCATGGGATTTATCCCGGGCACAGGGTGTCTCTGATGTCTCTGAACAAAGCCAAGATGAACGTGGGTTGTTCCAGTTTTCTGTGAAATCAGGGATTTGAGAAAACCTAATGCCTCTGTGTACTTGCACGTCTTTTGACACACCTCCCAAGGTGTGCAGCTGACACCCTGCACACTCCTTTGCTAGGAAGGCTGATCTGTGTGTTGAGTTCCTGCAAATCAGCTCTGAAAGCACACCCCAGAGCAGTTTATGTTGGTCTGTGATCTGCAATCCCAATCCCAAATGTGCCACCAGCTCCACAGACCCTGTGGCAAAGAGCCTTACCAGTGTATCCAGTCTCTCCCTTGGCTCCTTTCAGTCCTGGTTCTCCTTTCAGACCCTTAGGGCCATAATCCCCCTTGGCTCCTTTTTGACCAACTGGGCCTGGGGTGCCTGGGTGGAAAGCAAAAAGTCATTGCCTTTGTCCCTTCCCAGGGAAAGGACATGACAAACATTTCACGTTGATGCAGAACAGTGGAACTAAAGTCCTTTGCATCATCATCTCTGTATCAGAATAAATCATGCTGTAAGACTTTACCTGCTGGGCCCTGGTCTCCCTTTGCTCCCTTTTGCCCTGGAGGTCCTAAGATCATAACAAACAAACAAACAAACAAACAAACAAACAAACAAACAAACATTTATGAGACTGATGTTTATACAGTTATAAAAAGCTTATGCAAAGCAGTATTTACAATTGATTTAAACTCATTTAGTTTTGTGTCTACACTATAAGCATCTATTTCTGAATCAGGTGTCTTATTTCACATCATAGTCACTGCAGACCATGTCAAAGAAGAAAATACAGGCAATGGAGAAACATCTTCTCCTGAAGTTCATCTTAAACTGCTTCTTTGTGCATTTTCAATTTATACAAAAATTCAGGCCCTGTCACCCCTCACACACATAACAGATGGCAGAACCAGCCCTCTGGTGAGCAGTCAGCCCCAGCAGCCTGGCAGAGCCCCAGGAGCGCCATGGCATCCTGGGATGCATTGGGGATCCAAGAAGAAAACTCAAGAGGTGTGCTCTTGGTGGGGCAGTTCCCTTTGTGGTGTCTGCATGGTGTGTGTTGTGGACCCCAAACCTGTTTTATTCTCCTTTACCTGCTATTCCTTGTTCTCCCTGTGCACCTCTGAGTCCAGCAGTGCCTTGTGCTCCTAAAATCAAAGAGAAATCAGTCAGGGTGAACCCATCACACAAAGTGAGGCCAGAGTAGGAGGGCAATGAGCTGTAGCTTTGAGCAGCGCTGTACCTGGGCTACCCTTGGGGCCCTGGTCCCCCTTTTCCCCTTTCTGACCAGGTCTGCCTTCAGGGCCAGGACTTCCAGGAGGTCCAAGTTGTCCAGCTGCACCTTGAGGTTGAGTGAAAGCAGCACAAAATGAAATGTCACACAACACATGAAGGAGATCAAAAGACAGACAGCTCAATCACCAGCCCTTGCACACTGAGCTGAGCCTGTGAAGGCAAAACAAACACTGGCTGTCTCCAAATTGCAATCCTGGCAGTGCAGTCAGGGCTGATCTGGAGTGAAGGGCTGCATGGAACCAGGTCCTGGCTGACTGCCAGCCTTGACATGCACAAGTTCTTCCCAAAAGAGCAGCCAGTTTCTGCCCCTGTGTGTGCACAGGTGCCAGGAAGGAGGCCATGGCCCTTCTTTCCCTCTCAGTCTCCTGCACAGTGAGGGGGGACCCACGAGAGACAGCCAAGGCTGCTGGATGAGTTTGGATGACATTGAAACATTGGCACAGTTTCTTCATCTAATCATCATCTTCTCTTACCCATGCTGGGATCTAGACCAGCTGCAGCTTTCCTTGTCATGAAACACCACATTAAAGAGATCAGAATTATGCCTCCACCAGAAATGGCACCTTCTGCACAGCTTACCTGCCTCTCCTTTCTGCCCAGGCGCTCCAGGCTTCCCGGGGCTCCCTGCAATGACACCCTGGCATCAGTGCAGAGCAGCCCCTCAGTGGGGCAGCCCTGCGCCCTCTGTGTCCCACTGTGCCCTCTGCACTTACCCTGGCCACCTGGCACTCCTGGGAATCCCTGCTCACCCTTAGGACCCATGACTCCCGGGAGCCCGTGGTATCCCTTCTCGCCCTTGTCACCTTTCTGTCCTTGGGGACCTATCAAACAGCACAGCACACACGTGTAAATTCAAAAAAAAAAAACAGATTTGCTGTCTCTGCAGCCTGTGGAGCACCTCTGTCTGGCCACAGCAGCAGCAAGGTTTGGCCTCACACCTGCCTTTGCCATTCAGTGATGTTGTCACCATAAAGCTGGAGGAGGACAGAGCTGGCCTGTCTGATCCACCTCTGGCTCTGTCAGCCTCCCTGGCCAGATGTTTGTCTGGCCTGCTGTTAAAGGCTGCAGTGGTGCCAGGACAACTCTCCAATCTATTCCCCAAACTATCCCTCCTACTGGAATGTTTTCTCCTCTCATTAAATATTCCTAACTGCATCTGAATGCTTCCCTTCTGCCAGACACAGTGGAGATACAGAGCAGCACATCCCACTCCCGTTCTTCCAGAGAGTTCTGTCATCTCCCCGTAGCCTTCTCTTCCCTGAACAGGTGATCAGCGTGCTCCAAAAGAGCTGAGTTAATTGAAAGTGCCTCATTTGAAGACTTCTCCTTCATCTTTCTGCTCTAGAATTATCCCAAAGTCCTTGCCTTTTGGTATTCCCCCTACAATCACTCTTCTCTCCTGGAGCACCCTGTGCTAATGAGAGCATGGGGGCATTCAGGAGCTGATGGAAGATCTGAGGAAGCTCTTATCAACCTGCCCAGCTGTCCTCCCTGCTCTGCACCACACACATCACCTGCTTGATTTTCCTCTCCTGCTTTCAGCCCATGTGAGACCCCTGAGGAACAGCTATCCATAATTCATGCGACATGGGAGAAACACGTGGCACAGCTCTTCTCCTTCAGGTGCACAAAGCCAGGCTTATGTAAGATGCTCATAAAGCTCTCAGAAAGAGGTTCCACTAAAATGAGGATTAACATCCACATGCTTGTGCATATAAATGATATTGTATTATTTTATACCATAGAAATCCTACTGCAAACATCACTGCTTTAATCTAGGGTAGGCTGATAATTGAATATCTGTGCCTTTCATTAGACAGAGGTCACTCTATAAAGAGACTTCCGTGGTGCAGAATCAACATTTTGCATGGCCTCTTCCCCCAGCCCTCCTCTGGGAGATTTGCTGAAGCATGACATGAAATTAAACCCCTTCAGATCGGGTCAAGTGTCCTGTTTATCCAGCTCCCCCACTGACTGGCAAACCTCAGGACTGCTTGGATTTTTTATGAATACTGACCAATGAAAACTTCTTCTGGTGTTTTATGTTGAATGACTTTAAGAAGAAATATGTGTGAGAACATTAAAAATATTAAGATAGTGAAGAAGTCTTACCTGCAAGCCCCATCTCTCCCTTTTCTCCTTTCACTCCTGGGCCACCACTTGGGCCAGCAGGACCAGGAGCTCCCTTGCTCCCCTTCTGCCCTGGGGATCCATCTGTGCCTGCAAGGACAACACCACTTTTCTGAGGCTTCCTGGGGTGCCATGTGCAGTCAGTGCAGCAGCAGGACACCCACCACAGCTGTGAGCCTGAGCCAAACTCCACTCTCTGTGCATTTGAGAGTGGTGCTGGTGACAGAGGGAAATTGGCCCAAAGTGACTGTTGCACTCTGACTTTTAAAATAAGATTTTTTTTCCAGCTAAGTTTTGCTTTTGCTCACATTAGTTTTACATAGGCTTATTTCCTTCAGCTCCAATGACATTCTTACTCACTTACACCTTGGCTGAGGACAAGATTGCTCATAAAATCATCCATAAAGCCACTTTATGGTCATCCACAGAAGTAATTCAGGTGTCAAAGAAGCCTTACCTCGGTCTCCCTTTGTCCCTGGTGGTCCCCGTAACCCTGGGATGTAAAATACATATATCAGCTGACACACATCATCTATTCACAGTAATGGCTAAGAAGAAGAGACAAATTTTTTTAATCATCCTTTGCTCACACGATTTCAGTCACCAGTGAGGCCAATCTTCAGCTGGCAGGGACCAGAACAACCACTTGAGTAAAGTCCTTGGAGCTCAGCTGAGTGCTCAGCTGGGCAGGGGCCAGCTTGTCTTCCTGCCAAACCCAGCTCATGGGGACCATTGGGGAGATCTTTCATGAAAATGCGCTGAACAATTGGGCTCTGATGTGCAATAACACTGCTTGGCAGGAGGTGCTCTTTCAACGTCCTAAGTGCAGCCAGGAACATATGAAAACACAATTTAAAATTTTTTTTTCCTTCAGAAAATCTCATCACTGTAGCCAAGAATTAGGAATGGATGAGTTACAGACCTGACCTAACAAGGGTTGCATCTTAGATCATCATCACAGGATCATGGAAGCTGTTGCCTGGCCCAGCCTCTGCTCCAAGAGGAGCCAGCATTAGATCAGGACCTGCTGCATCCTCACAGTCTGGAGATATTTACCTCCTCTGGCAGGGGTGGTCCTACCCAAACCCCCAGGCACCCAGGGCAGCAGCCTGTGCATGGCTGTGGAGGGCAGAACTTGCACCCAGCTCATTCCTGGGTCTGTGCCAATGCTTTCCTAGGGACAGGGTGGGCACTGACCTCTCTGGGAGCACTTGGGCTAGCCAGGGCTCCTGGAGGATCAATGGAAAGCCTCCACACGGGCTTTACACCTGCTTTTCACAGCAGGTCTCCTCATGACCATTGGGTGTCTGCACACTGGGTAGGGCCTGGGTCTGGAGACTGCATCCCAAATCCTCACTTAAGGTCTCTTAGAGGAAATAAAGAAGAAGAGGAACAGAGAGAAGTTGTGGCTCAGTTACCAACATACCTGGTACACCAGGATCTCCTTTGCATCCAGGAGGCCCTGAAATAAATATTTAATGGGTATTTTTCAGTAGTCAGCAGTCAGTGAGGAGCACAGCAGTGTGGGATTGAGGTGTGGGCTGGAGGCGCAACCCTTCTGGAGGGCACCTAGAGCCCAAACCTACAAGTCACAGGAGGGAAGAGGAGCCCAGAGCTGCATGTGCAGCTGCAAGGGGACCTGGGGGCTTGGACAGGGCAGTGCTCCAGCTCCTACAGGCGCTCCCTTGTGCCTGTGTTCACAGGGGTTTTAGGATGAGGGAAGAGATGAGGATCTGACTCCGTGTTTCAGAAGGCTTGATTTATTATTTTATGATATATATTATATTAAAAGAACAGAAGAAAGGATTTCATCAGAAAGCTAGCTAAGAATAGAATAAGAAAGAATGATAACAAGGGCTTGTGGCTCGGACTCTGTCTGAGCCAGCTCACTGTGATTGGCCATTAATTAGAAACAACCGTGTGAGACCAATCACAGATGCACCTGTTGCATTCCACAGCAGCAGATAACCATTGTTTACATTTTGTTCTTGAGACCTCTCAGCTTCTCAAGAAGAAAAATCCTAAAAAAAAAGGTTTTTCATAAAAGATGTGTGTGACACTCCCTGGTCTGGAGTTGACTCCCATCCCGGGCATGGGGACATAACTAACTGGGGACAGGGAGATTGAATCTTGCCCTAGTTATTGGATCATCTAAACTGGGTTTTCAGCCCCACTAACACTGCAGAACCAGCACGGGGAGCCATACCTGCAACCAAGGTGATGTTGCTCATCCTCATCATCAGGTTTGCATTGTTGCTTTTAATTATGGTGATTTCCTCTTCTAAGCTCCTCCTCCAGGTTTCTTCTTGTCCCATGAGAAAGTCCTTCCAAGTGGAGCTTCTCGACAAGGCCAGATGGCTGGCAGAGTAGCGCTGCAGCATCTCTTCTGTATAGGAGGCATTTTGCTCTTGAAGTTCCAATATCTCTCTCTGCATCTTAAACACTGAGGGAACAAAAAGCCCATGCAGTGAATATTCGCTGCCCGCTCTGGCTGGGAAATGGGTGTTTGGCAGAGCAGCTCCCCAGCACCTGGGGGACACGGGGGGGATAAAGACCACCCCTGTTTGACCCGGGGAGATGGTTTTCATGTGCCAGCCCCTGCTGCAGCCAGGAGTGCAGCTGGGAGTGCTTTTGCAAATGCAAAGCACACATGCAGGGCAGGGGAATCGCTCCTGCAGCCGCTGCTTTGCCCGGCGGTGTGCGGGGTTTCAGACCTGTGTGCTCATTCCCCCGTGCCCCCAGGATCCCCCAGCAAGGCTCTCCTTTGATGCCCAGCCCATGGAGAGGCTGTGGTGTTACCTTTGTACATCAGCAGCCCCTGGCCGGCCGTCAGCAGCAGCAGGTAGAGGCTCAGGGCTGTCCGAGTGCAGCATGTGGACGCCTTTTTCTGGCTCCGAGGCTCTAAAAACCAGGAGAGGCAGGGTAGACACTGTCCCACATTTCTCCCCTACAGGCTCTGCGTGCTTGCAGCCTCTCCAGGCTTGGCCACAGTGCTTTCCAGAGGTGTGGAGCTGCAAGGTCCCTCTGTGGGAGCAAGGCACGCTGCCTTCCTCTGCCCCAGGCTTTGCAATCTGCTTGGCCATCCTTTCCTTTGCTAATTTAACCAGCTCTGCTCCATCAAGACTTAATCCAATGTGAGTGTGGTGATTTCCCCCTTTCTGCACCAATAAACTCCCTGTTTCCATAATTTTTACTTGTCCCAGGCTGCCATTCTGAGGGCTGCTCAAAGCAATCCCTTCTCCATCCAGAGTGCTGCATACGTGTGAATCCAACAGTGATGCATGTATGCATCAAAACAAATGACAAATCAATAATAAACTGAACTGCAGAACAAATTGAAACAAGTCATAAGATGTAAAATCAATCATTACCAGCAAGTGTAAAGGAAATAAATGGCTTTCTTGAATTTTGGCCTTCAGGGAGAAAAAAAGTATTTCAGAAGCGTTGGTAACTGCATCAGACATTCAGTAAGTTACCCTCAATTGAGGTCTTTATTTTTTTTTTCAAAGTAATGTAATCAGGAATTTAAAGTCTTAGTTTTAAAAGAGTACAATATTTTAATTGGTTTTACAATAGAATGGCTTAGTCAGCAATGAAGCTTTTATATTCAGCTGAAAATTCATAAACTTACATTTTTTTATTGAGTCTGGTGATTTTAGTATCTTAAATATTACACATGAAAGTCTTACTCAAGAAAATTAGACATTTTCTAAGACAGGAAAATAACTGACTTTTTTCTGATGCTCAGCATCAGTTTTTGGCTATAAAGGATACCTTGACATACTTCTACTTTTAAATGGCAGTTAATTTACTAACAAAATCACTGCAAAAAGCATTTAATATTTCATTTTTATATGTTGTTTTAGACCAGATAAAATCCATATAATTCCATTAAACAGAAAGAAATCTTACCACTTATCTGAAAGGTTGTGATAGCAGGTGAGGCAAACCCAATCTTTTCTGAAATACTGAAAGAGTTCATATCACTCGAATTTCTGTCTTCCCCGTATTTGTCTGTAATTTTCATGACAAATTTCTTGTGGCTATCCTAAAGCCATGGACAATAAAGAACTGGAGGTGCTTCCTCTCTTCCTTCTGATTTGATGTGCTTTCTGATATGCATTTCCTATCTGCTCAGCTTTTATAGACTGCTGAGAACTCTGATGTGGTAATTTGAACAGTTCCTCAAAAAATCCCACAACTGAGATGCTGAGCTGCTCTCATGTGCTCGATTGGAGTCCAGGCAGCCTTGGGAAGGATCCTGAAAGATCTTCAACCTGGAGCTATTCAGCATCTCTGCATTGTGGTGGAGCTAGGCATGAGATGGACATTTTGTTTCTAACACAAGTAATCCTCCTCAGGTAACCAGGAAGATTCCATGTTCAGTGTTGGCTTGGCAATCTCTCCTGGGAGGGGAGGCTGAGGACTTGGTCACAGTGAAACTCACAGTAATGTGCACCACGGTGACACCTCAGTGGCTGTGTGTGACTCAAGTGCAAGGAGGGAAAGGATCAGGAGTTGTAAAGACAAGCAGATGATGGTGGGATGGGTGGTGCTGAAACCCAAATGGGTTTGGGATGATATGGAGAGCAGGCACTTGCAGCCTCCTTGAAAAGGTCTCTCCAGCTCCTGCTTCCTCCCTGATGAGTCTTTCACACCCACGGACACAATTCCTACTTCTTCACCGTTTCTTTGCCCTCATCCTGCCAAACTTCCCCCTGGCAATTGGCATTCTGACATCTCCATTTGCGCTGGGTTTGACTTTTGCAAAGCAAAGTGACTCACCCAGGCCCACGGGCAGGAGCTGTCGGTAGGAGCTGGACAAAGCCCTCCTCATCCACGCTGCCAGCACCACGTCCTGCCCTCTCCGGGGAGCAAGGCAGTCACTGTCACACCTCCTGGTCCTGGGCTGCAGGTCTGGGTCCGTCCCTGGGGCTGGGTCCATCCCTGGGGCTGGGTCCATCCCTGGCTCCTCACTGCTCTGCTTGGCCATGGAATGAAGCGTGGCAAAGCTTCAGGTAGGGCTGAGCTGGAGATCCTCACCCTGACAGTGCAGAGTGAAGCCCTCTGTCGTGCACCTGATGTACAAATCTCTGAAAGCCTTAGACCACAAATACGTGGGGATTTTTGAATCTGCTTCTGTGTTCTCCTTTCAAATGTTCTTGTGCAGCTGTGACCTGGTTTGTCCCCAGGAGGGAGGAAGATAAATCCTCCATTTTTAAACATTCTGCTACACTCTGTGTAGGAATTGGGATAATTTGCTTCCTTGAGTTAGGGAGGTTCTAGAGGTTACCACCAATCAGTTGAGCCACAGTAAATGCCTGTGCATCCTCTCCCATCATGGCATCACCTCCTCACTGGAGTAAGGGCTCATATCCAGCCCATTTCTGGTGGTTCTGGTGGTTCAGCTGACCACTCTGCACAAGCCTGGAGCCATCTACTCTTGCTGGGTGATGAGCTGGGAATGACTGTGCTTGTGCTGCCAGGTGGAAGTTTATAGGGATGGATGTGATTCAGGTGCACGCAGAGACCAGATTTACAGCAGAGAGGCTTTTAATAATACTTCTAGTCGAATCCATTTTATTTCAAAGTATCAAAAATAAGCTGGCAGACATAGTTCTCAAAAGCCTGCCTAAAGACAAAAGCTGCAATGAGATCTTTGTTCCCTCCTTCCCTGAGAAAGAAGCTCAGGGATAAGTTTTCACATTATTCAGGGTCATGCTGTGGCTGTGGCTACTCTCAGTGGCCCAGTTGGCATGGGTGTAAAAACAGGGGTAGATTCCATTAATTTGACAGCCCTGAACTGCAGTGCTTCGGGTTTTGAAGCCCAATCCTCCACTTTTGGGGGGAAAGTCATGAGCTGCAGTTGCTTACCCAGCTGGTCAAACCTTGATACCTATTTGATGCAGGCTCATGCTGCTCTACAAGCTGCCACATTCTCACTGCTCAGCTGGGCATTCAGCTGCCTGGGAGGTTGTGGTGCATTTCTGTTCGGACATCAGCCTCTGCAAACACAGGCAGCAGATTTCCCATGAGGTGCTGAGGGTCTGGGCCACGCCCTGGTGCCAGAGATGTGTCCCAACATGCTGGCTCAGCCCCTGTGCGTGCTCCCGTCCTGCTTTCTGCTGCCTTTCGTTTCTCACTGCACCATCACTCACTGCAGCAATAGGTCGACTCTGATTTTGCAATCAGGAGAGGAAAAAAGAAAAGAAACTGCTGATTCAGTGCAGTCTCCCTAGGTTGATGTTCTGCTGAAGCAATGGGGTTATTTATAGAATAACAGATTATGGGACGTTATGGGACACGTATGCTGGGCCCTCAGCCTTACCCTTCAGGCTGTTTGTGAGAAAGCTCTGGTTCCTCTCCTCCTGCTGCTCATCCTGACTCAGGGAAGAGCCTGTAGTCCTCCAGCTCATCCCTTTCCTTCCTACATTCATACAGAAGATGCTCCTCATGTTCTCACTCTAAGCGTGCACCAACATGTGAACCAAGATTTACAAACTGACCACAGCTGCCTCAAAGTCACGGGCCTGGGGGAACTGCTGGTGCTGGGAAAAGGAAGTGGCCTGGAAGTGGCTGGTGGAGCAAAAAAGTCCCTGGCCATGCTCACCACCTTTCTCATCTTCCATCACTGTTGTCCTCTGCAGGCATTTGCCACCCCCAAGAGCTCATGGCAAAGCAAAGGGATGCAGCAGCAAACTCCAGCCTGGCAATAGCTGAACACATCAACAGCATCCCAGCAGTGATTCTGCCAGGGAGCTTGGGCAGACATCAGCCTGCTCAGGACAGCCATTTATCCTGAAAAAAACTGAAGGTGTGGTTCTTCAGAGACTTTTATTTTTCCTCACGTGAGAAGATATCCTAGCTCAGATGTGTTTCTCCATTTACCCACAAGATGTAATTTTCCCAGACTCATCTATTTGATTGCAGACTGCCTTAGGCATAAATGTGCAGCATTCAGGAAGCTTTCACTCCTCTCCAAGGAAGTGTATGGCGTAAACAGGGCCAGCATTGGGTAGGCTGGTGCAGGAACCTCCCCCATTTCTGCTGTTGCCTCTAGACTGAAGCGAGGGCTGCAGCCAGGAAAGGTGACAGTCTGCCCCTTATCCTGATACCTGCACCCACGTTTCTGCAGATGGGCTTCAAAAGCATCACCAAGTAATCCTGCCACAGACCACACTGCTCTCCCACAGAAAAAGCAAGCAACTCTGGTTTGGCCTGTGGCACATCCCATGCATGTCCACCACAAAGCCAGCAATGACCAGAGCTGTACAACTGCCTCACCACAACTTTGCTAATAGACTAGCTTGGTTATTTTTTTTTCCTATTTTACCTGATTTTTCAGTCTTTTGTCTTTTTGCAATGAGCAAGTTTGATGAATTTTGACATTCCCGTTCTTGTGGTGGATTTACTCCAGCCATCAGCCAAGGAGCCGCCCAAATGTTGTCTCAGTCCTCTTTTGCAAAGGATGGGGAGAAAATGGAAGGTGAGAAGACTTGTGGGTTGATATAATGACGGTTTAACAGGGAAAGCAAAAGATGCACTTGCAAGCAAAGCAGAAAGAGGAACTCATTCTCTGCTTCCCATGAGCAGGCAGATCGGCAACTGCTTTTGGGAATTGCGGCCTCAGCAGGCACGATGGCTTTTTGGGCTGACAAATACACAAACCACAAACCTCTCCCCTTCCCCCTTCCTCCCTGAACTTCTAATCTCTGAGTTTGACATCATACGGTGCAGAACATCCCTGGGCTCGGTTTGGGTCACAACCCTGGCTGTGTCCCTTCCCAGCCTCTTGCCCAACCCCAGCCTGCTCCCACGCTCAGTTTTGTACAAGCTCTGCCTACCAATAACCAAAAAACATCCATGTTAGCAACCAAACATCTGTGTTAGCAACACTGGCTTAGCCCCAAACCCAAGGCACAGCACCATAGTGTGCTGGCAGAGCTCTCAGTGTGGCAGTGTTTATCCTAAAATGCCTTGTTCTCCCCAGGGAAGGAGAGAGGACTTTGATGCCCATGGACATCAAAGGAGGCACTGCTGAATGCAGGCAATGCCAAGGCAGGTTGTGGGTGATGTGCCCACCAGTAGATCATGGAGGTACCACGTCTGGGATCTCCCTTGGTTAGCGTCTCATGGACTGCTCAGCTTAGCTCTGGTCAACAACTCCTGAAAAAAGCCTATCCAGCTCTGAGGGCAAGAAATGGTGCATTAAATGGAGATTTTCTGTGCAGAAGAGAGGCTGAGGCCAACACACAAATTCCAATGCCAGGGCATTAAAGCAAACCTTGAGTCTGGACCCATATGGAAGCAGAGGCCTCGTTGTGGAGCTCCCCACGTCCCTGCAGAGCCAGACCTGTGCTCGGGGGGTCTGGCTGCTGCAGTAGCACCTGGGCTCTTCTGGGACTGTGGAGAAGCACTTGTGCTAAAGCAATAAAACCCCCAGCACTGCCTGGCTGACATTTCTCCTTTCTAGCTTGATGTGTTGCTTGGCTTTGTTGTAGAGATCGAAAACAGATTTTCTTTCCCTTCTATGAGTTATGTTAATTTGTGTTTCATCAGAACTTGCCTCTTCTCCTCCTTTCCTTTTTTTTTTTCCCTCCTTTAGGCTGGATCCAGCTGCACCATGAATTCAAGGAACCACCTGCAAAATATTTTAATGACTTCAACCTGCTCTTTGAGGTGAATTAATACCAGGGCAGCCTCTGCAGCACAGTGAAATAGTCAGGCTTGGTTAAGCAGGCCACCCTCAAAGCTGAGAAATATGTTCTGCAAGGCCCATGTGCCTGACAGGCAAGTTTGTTATCAAGCTCCTCGTGCAACATCTTCCTCCTCACCTCAAAGGCAGTTGTCCCTTGTTCAGGTAAGAGCTGATCCCAAGGACTGGAGAGACAGGCTAAGAAACAGGGGGATAATGAGGCTTCACAAAACCCCGTGGAGGGTGGGTTAGATCTGTTCGTGGTGTGCCACAAGCAGCACAACTACCCCTGAAGGGAGGCATCTCCCAGGGCTGCTCTGCATTTAGCAGCTCAGTTCTGGAGGGAGAGATCAGCTTCTCCCTAAGGCTCCTCTTTTCTGGAATGCTTTGCTTCCTCTCATGCTTTCCACAAGGCCAAAAAGATTTCTCAAAGCACAGCTCACAGTGTAGCCACATTCCCACTTTCCTCCATCTCCTGGGCTTTTAAAATTCAAGGTTCATTTTTAATTTGCTAAGCAGCTATTAACCATATCAAATGATGCTGCAGGTGCTGTTGTGGTCCTTTCTGCCCCACAACCAACCCAACCAGGCAAGGAGGTCATTAACTTGCCCTGATGTTTTTTCAGGAACGTCTCTGGGATTATGTGAGGCTCAGGGTCATGGTATTTTTAGATATTAAACTAGTCAGGTAGTCAGCACATTGTTCAGAAGGACATTCTTAAAGAGGTTTATTATTGAGTATTGTCCTTGCACTGGGGCACATCCCAGTTAATTGCCTGCACATCAATGTGTTGCTCTGGATTTATCTCAGGGTAAACATATTAAGGAGCTGATACTGGGGCTTCCACTAAAGGACACCACGGGATGGTTTGTCTCTGATAAGCTTTCTGGCACAAATTCCCATGTCCTGAATGCTACTGGCAAGCACTCCAGCTTGAAAATCCATTAACCTGTAACCACCCCATGCCCCTCATTCAGTGGATGTGGAGAGCAAACATGTGTGTGAGCAGCTTTATACACAGACTTGAGACCATCCCTGACAGCATATTTCCATGCAGAATTAACTCAAAGCAACTGTCCTGTGAAACATGTGTGCAGGGCTAGGCATTAAAGCTCAGAGCCTGAAAATGCTCCAGCCTCCTCTCTCTCCAGGCTCCTTCCCTGCCTCTCAGTTTTCTGCTGTCCCTAGAGAGCAGCAGCCATCTCTGCTCTTCATCATTTCTTGTAATTGCTCTGGTGACACTGGGTGCTTCAGAGACCTGAAGTCATGACTTTTCCCCTTGAATTTCCTTCCTTCATCTCTTGCCCTCTGTTCCGACGTCCCTTTGCTGTCCTTTTGTACATCTTCCCTGGGTACTGACGTGACAGCATAGCTCCTGTCTGCTCAGCACAGCTCTGCAAAAATCCTCCATTCCCTTCTGGTAACTCTCCTGCTTGCCTGTGACAGCCACGTGTGCCTGAGCTTGCTCAATCTCCTGCTAGGAAGTGATAAGCTCGGGTGTGAAACTTCCAGCATCAGCACATGGGGGAAAGCAACAGAAAAGGAAAAGGTGCCTTTGTTGGGAGCTTCATTGCCACCCTCCAAGGCACAGCACCCACCAGAAACCACAGCCAGTTTGCAATCATTGCACTGCTCCCCGCAGATCTCACCTTTAGACCAGCAGGCGTTGTTTCCCCTTAACCAGAGCCAATAACTGATTGCTGCTTCTCCATTATGGCCTTTAGCAATGGTAACTAATTCTTAATTAGTTATTTTCACTCTCCACTGTTTCTCAGCCTGAAGGAGTTTGTCTCAGGGAAAGGGAACAATAAACTGGTGAAAATTGGCAGGAGTGGGCTGAAGCCCCCATCAGGGTGGAGCAGAGTCCCTCATCAAAGGGGTGAGGGGCTGGGAATGGGTTGGTGTCCCTGGGGCCAGGTGTGAGGCTGGATCCTGTCCAGTGCCACTACAGCACCCATGGTTAGGGCTGGAGTGAAGCCTTTGGACTCACCCTGTGCTTGGAAGGCAGGTATCATTGCTGCTTCTTGCCATGCAGAAACAGAAGCAGAGCCCTGGGTCAATGCTCTCCTCAGAGCATCTCCCAAAGTGGGAGAGTGCCAGTAGCAGGAGCGACTTAAGGTGGTGTAAAAAGAGCAAAAATAATTACTTTTTGTTTTCATGCTTCCAGATGTTTTATTTCTTTTTAAGAAACCGAGTGCAAGTGTCCAAATGCCTGGAGAACTGCACGATGCTCAGATCTTGCCAGTGGCTAAATTGCCTGAGGTGTGGGCAGGTTTTTCTAGGGAAAAAAGTAATTTTGTACCGACCTTCGGGCTCTCTGCCTCTTTCCATAATCAACACACACCTTATTTTGGGAGCTAGCTGGGAATTCCCTTCCTTCTGCTACACTGGCAATGACAGATCAAGCACAGCTGAATTGCTTTGATCGCTTTGATGAATAAAACTTGCATTTGCCCCACAGCATTGACTCTTGCCTAATTCCAACCTCTAGTATTGAACTGGTTTTTTTTTTTTAAATTTTATTTTATTTATTTTTTCTTTCTTTTTCTTCACCAAAATAACTAGAAGCAGTTGGCCTCTAGGATTTTCACATTTGAGTTAGGCTGGAGCCTTCAACGCCATTAATTCAGGAGTACTGCTATTCTCACATGCCCACATGAGTGTTTGAGCAGAGTTTTGACAGAAAGCTGACAGAAACCAGGCTCTTCTCAGTGATGCCAAGCAACAGGACAAGAGGCAGCGGGCAGAAACTGATGCACAGGGAGCTTCACCTGAACATAAGGAAAATCTTCTTAACTGTGCAGGTGACCATGCACTGGAACAGGTTTAGAGGAATCTCCCTCATGGAGATATTCCAGAACCATCTGGATGCAATCCTGTGCCATGTGCTCTGGGGTGAATGACCCTCCTTGAGAGAGGAGGCTGGAGCAGATGAGTTGCTGTGGTGCCTTCCAGCCTGCCCCATTCTGTGGTGCTGTGAAAAGGGGATTGGCGTGGCACAGCCCCTGGTTGAATGCAGAGATGGTAATCACCAAAAAAAGGCATGGTTCTTAATAAATTCCCTCTGCTCTAACCACCAGGCAATCTGGCAGAAGGCACAATTTAAGTTAAACCAAACATTGAAACCACACGTGTATATGTACTTTAAAATAAACAGGAGAGGAAAGGGAGAAATCAGTTAGAAACAGGCATTCATTTTGGTCAAATATTTAACTCTAGCTCAATAAAACAGTAATATTGGTTTGCTGTTATTTGCCTTTATTAATGAGTTGGATATCTTTAGTTCAATAGAGCATTCTTGATGGCATTGAGTAATTCTACGTGGAAACCACTGATTTACGTTCACTGTTGTGTTCCGATGAGCTGAGCTGGTGAAAATGTCCACACTATAGGCTGATTAACCTTCCCAAGGTGTGTGCAGATTTAGAGCCTCATTCAGAAGGTGTTGGTTTAAACCAGCTGCTTTTGGGATGCCATCTGGCTTCAGGTCAGGCGGGACCAGGAAAAGTCATGAGAGGACCTTCAGTCATGGGGATGGGCAGAGCATTTCTGTGCCTGCTGTTGCTTGGTGGGGCAGGGGAGCTGGAGAGCACTGGCTAGCACAGCCCTGGAGCTGTGATGGCCCCCAAAGCCTCCCTCAAAGCCACCTCCTCAGCAGTGCTGGGGCCACAGAAGGGCAGGACTGGTACCTCAGACACCCTTTCACTCTCCGTGAGGCTCTGGCAGAAGCCCTGGCTGATGCCCACCCACATTCTGGGGGTGAAATCCAGGGCCATGAGTGTGCAAGGGGCTTGGGCTGAAATCCAGGGCCGTGAGTGTGCAAGGGGCTTGGGCTGAAATCCAGGGCCGTGAGTGTGCAAGGGGCTTGGGCTGAAATCCAGGGCCATGAGTGTGCAAGGGGCTTGGGCTGAAATCCAGGGGCCATGAGTGTGCAAGGGGCTTGGGTTGAAATCCAGGGCCATGAGTGTGCAAGGGGCTTGGGCTGAGATCCAGGGCCATGAGTGTGCAAGGGGCTTGGGCTGAGATCCAGGGCCATGAGTGTACAAGGGGCTTGGGCTGAAATCCAGGGGCCATGAGTGTGCATGGGGCTGCTGTGTTTGCCAGCACTGGACTGGCAAAGGTGGATCAAGGAGCTCAGCCCTACCAGAGGGATGCTAAGCCAGGCAGGCTGGTCCCTGCTCCTCTCCCAGCCAGACCTGAAGGGCTTTTTCAGACCTTGTGATTGAGGCTTCAATACTCTCTCCTTGCCAAAAATACTAGAAAGGCGTGGTAAGAAATTAGAGCTACAGGTGTCAATAAACTATGTGACAATTGCAGTGGGTTTCTGGCTTCCCTAATTTCTCTAATCAAGTTGCACCAAGCAAGCAAGCAAGCTGGCAAGCAGCTTTCCCTGCACTGTCAGTGCATAGCTGAGCGAATTGGACCAAGGTGCCACGTGTTAATCATTAGGGGGTTTTGTCTGCACAACATCAGTCTTGCACAGATCTTATGAAATCATACCTTTCCCATTAAGTGCAGTTTGAATTGAAAGGGGATTCAGATTGACTTGGCATGAACCTTTGTACAGGGCTGAGGAAACCTGGGAGACATGGCCCTGCTTTAGGTAATGAAAAAAAAATTGCCCTGACTTCTCTTCTGTGGTGCATTGAAAAACCTCTGCCTAAGGAGTGTGGATTGATGGAAAGGTCTGAGGTGGGAAGAATATTAAAAAAGATGTCAACATGCCAATAAATGTGTGTGCCAGAAATAAATGCATTATATGTTAGTCCATCAGAACAAGCTAAAGAAAGGTCTTATTTTAGGGAGAGAGACAGTCTGGTAGCTCACATCATTAAGAAAAAAAAAATTATCAAAGCAAAAATGAGCTCAAATTTTCAACTGTCATCTCACCTTCAGAGTTCATTCCCTCAAGCAGTCAAGGGATATTTGGTGAATAAGATCCAGAGGGGATCTCAAAGCTACAGGGACTCTGGGGTGTACATTTTTCTTTAACTGTCCATTGCATTCCCTCCATAGGTTACCTGAAGCTCGGGATCCGAAGTGGCCTTTGAGGATTTGTCTGAAAACATTTCCCCAGACCAAGAAGAAGACTAGCAAAATCCCAAAGCAAAATGAAAAGAAAGTGGATCAAGGTCACAGATTTCATTCTCCAGCTTGAGCATGTGATAGATGCAGACTAATGACAAGCAGATGGGAACTTCGGCACTGGTCTAAGTTGGCTGCCTTTTGCAATAGCAGTAGGGCTTAGTCTATAGTGCAGCATGTTTCTGGTGGGGGCAGGCTGGCTGGGAGAGAAAATCATTGCACCTCCTCACAGAAAGCTGAGCCAAAAGAACTTTTGTTTTAGGTAGTGTTTTGTTAGCCTAGCAACCTTGTTGGTAGAGATGATCGAGCCCTGCTGGCAAGAAAACATCAGCTGGCCCATGCAAAGGCCTGGTGTGATGTCTGCAGTGGCATGGCCATACCAGGAGGGCATTTATCATGCCAACAAGCTCCTCCTTGGGGCTCTGCATGGGGACCCTGATGCTGGGAGTCAGCCTGAGCAGACCCACAGTGTCCTTGTCCCTCAGCTCTGACCCTGGAGCCAGCACAGGGAGTGGGGCAGGAGATGGGGTCTTTTGTCTGGTCTGTCACAGATAAAGCCCTCAGCAAGGATAAGTCCTAATGCTTTTTGGCATGTGAATAATATCCCTGGAAAGCTCTCTCTAGAAGGGACCCATCAAGGGAAGGGGACAACAGTCAGCAGCTCATGGTCAGTGTTGAATTGTGTAGCCTCCACTCAAAGTTCGAGTTATCTGTGTGCCAATGAGGGCCTTTGACATTCATTTGTCACACAGCAAAAAAAAAAAAAAAAAAAAAAAAAAAAAGAAAAACAAAAAAAAAAACCAGAAGGACAAATATTTTAAAAAGCCCATGTGGAGATATCTCCTGTCCTAAGAAATAAAAACATCCCTGTCCTGTGGCAGTGCCCCAGGCTGGCAGCAAGCTCACATTACTTAATTATGATATGTTGCATATACCAAATAGCAGGGGACGAGCCCCCTCCTTTATTCTCACAGTCTGGCGTGGCTGTGTCTGCCTTGCAGCTGTTCAGAGCACATATATCAACACGCCTCAGCATCCCAGAACAGGCAGAGGTGCTGGAGATCCAACCCTGGAGAGAGATTCTGCAGTGGGGAGGATCTAATTTTACCCTTAACAGTGCAAAAATTGTCTTCTTCCTTTCACAGTCTGATTTCCTCCTCTTTAAATCAGAGTTTGGTTATAGTTCTCTGTAAGGTGTTTCCCCCAGAAGCACCAGCTGCCTTTTTCTCCACTCCAGCTCTTCCCTGTAGCCATCCTGCAGCAGTGCAGGGAGCAGCAGCTGCTGCATTACCAACAGCAGGATTCTGTGGGCATTGAGGGGAAAAATGCTGGGAAACGTCAACACCTCTGAGAAATCTGGTCTTGTGCATCCCAGGCACACAGTCCTGTTCTCCTGCATTCGTTTTTCCCAGTGAAAGGCCCAGTTATACCTCCCATCTCTGTCCTGGGCTGAGGACAGAGCAGAAAATCTCCAAATATAAAATAATATTTTAAAATACAATAATTTTTATAAAATACAGAGTATTTGGGGGAGAAAAAGAAGTGTCTTGTACAGACTGCTGAGCCACCCAGTGCTGCAGGGAAGAGCGCAGGAATGTGCCTCCCAAGGCTGTGGCACCCAGGCAGACCCAGGGAAGATGCAGGTCTGGAGCATCTGGATAAAAACCCAACGGGGAGCCCAGAAATGAGAGTTTGCCAGTGTTCCTCCTGGCTTTGATTAAGCTTATTGTCATTTTGGTCAACTCCCACTCCCCTTCCCTCCCTCTCTCTGTCTTTTTGCCCTGAAAGTCTGTTTAGCAGATTGTTCCCAGCTCTCAAAGATCAAATTTTAATTAAAGTCATTCAGTGGTTTTGAATGACTAATGACCTCTTATCAGGTATTGTGCTACAAATAACAGGAGAATGACCTTCCCTCCCACTCTTCATTAATACACTTTATTTTTTATACTGCCTGCCCTGCCAAGACTCTTCTTGTCTCAAAATAACATGAGAATTGAAAACCTCATGGAAATACATTTCAGTTCAGTGCAAAGGGCCCAAAGAGTCCCATGGATGAAAATGCACCTTTACAGGCCATCTTGAAAAATCTGCCTATGGAGGGATAGAGTTTATAACCCAATTTTCTGCAAAGAAAATGCAAGTCCTGTTGGATGTCTCACACCAAGATCTGTTTCGTAGGAATTTCTGTCCATCATGGGTGACAAGTGTCAGGTGCTGACAAGGTAAGTGGGGCTCAGGTTTGGGTATCCCTCAGTCTTCCTTGGATAATAATAAGGCAATAGGAGAAAAACATTTCTGCTAGAGCTTCAGAAAGCACAAGGGTTCAGGATGAAAACAAATCAGTAAAAATTCCAATTGGTTTATATTCCTAGCTTTCTCCTTGTTTAGGTGTTAAAGGTTTTGATAGAGGACAGAATCTCTGTGATCACTGCCCTGGGCCCCTGAGCCCCATGTGAGGGAGGAAAAGAGCTGAGATGGGCAGAGGCCATTGGTGTGGCCTTTGCTAAAGTGTTGGGATCTGTCAGAAAAATGATACTGAGAAGTAAGAAGAAGAAGAAGAAGAAAACTCCAGAGAACACAGTTTCTTTTCCCAGTGTCAGTTCTCCATTTGAGGTGTGGGGTGGGTGCGCTACCCCCGGCTAAGCGGCTCTGAGCTGCTTGGCAGCACTCGGCTGCTGGGAACAGTTAATCCTTGTGTTCCTTCTGTGCTCCTTGGCTCCTTCTCGTCCAGCAGTGCTGCAGGTGAAGGTTTTCTGAAGTTTTGGTGAGGAGCATCTGAGCTGGGGGCACAGGGCGCCTCTGCCAGGCTCCCACAGCAGCATCTGCTCTGCAATGACACTTCCCTGGGGAAGCCCATCGCACAGGTTTCCAAATCTATGGGCACATGAAGACCCCCCCTACTACAAATTTGCAGTGCTATGATGATAAGAAGTTAAAATAAACTAGTAGGATTGTTGAACAATTATTTTTTTTGTCTTTTTGAGACTGTCTCATAAATAAAAAACAAAACCAAGACCAGGTGAGTTTATTGAGTAACTCCTCCCCTACAAATGACTCTATAAACACCAGCGACAGCTTTTGGCCACAGGTGACACATTGGGCTTGTTTTCAGATATTTGCTTTGGTGCAAAGTCTTCAGATTTGCCATTTTGCATCCTTTTTGTCAAACTCAGACATAGGCAGTGTTAAAAGCAGACATTTTTCAAAGAGCAGTCTCTAATGGCTTAGCTCTGTCCCACTCTGTCTGAGCTGAAGGAGAGCTGAACTTGCTGTTGTTTTCCACCAGCTTTTTACCTCTTTTTCTATGAAATGCTCAGCCTGCCTGTACACACAGCAGCTGTGCTGCAATTTGCTCTGGGTTTGTGGCTTTTTCCTGATGCACATCCAGCCCAGGGTGGGACACCTCAACACAGAGGATGGAAACATCCAGGGATGGATTTTCCCTGCTTGAAGCCACGAAAAGAAGGTGGGCCTGCCCATGTTTGACGCAGGGGTTTGGTGGGCATTTTAGTGAAAATGATGATTTTTTGAGCAGTGTTTTTGCTGCAGGGGTGGTGTTTGCACTCACCCACCTGCTGGTGCTGCCTGCACACAGCGAGGAAGCTCAGCAAAGCCACCTCTGGTTTCTTGGTCAGCCCAGCTGCAAGGAAGTTCCACCAATTCCTGTTCTGCTTTGTGCCAGTGGGCTGTGCTGACACATTTCCATTATTGATTCTCTGTGCATTTGACAGTAAAACATCCACATGGCAGCTCTAAGCAAAGGCAGCAATAACTGAGCTTCTATACGGATGATAAGGTCACTGCAGTGGCCACGACACAGGCAGGTTTATTCTGCCCTCAGCATCTGATCAAGCCTGAAGCAAAGTCCTGCCTCTCCTATCAGGTTTCCTCAGAGATTTGCTCACAGTGGGATAGTCCCAGGGCTGGTGGAAAACAAACTGTTTGGGTCTGCAAACAGAGCTTATTCTCTCATACAATGGTTCATTTATAAGAGAAAAAGCACAGAGCTCTATTCATATTTAACCTTCTAAATATTTACTAAAATATACTTTTTGCAACTTAGAAAGCCAAACTACACAGCTCTATTGTTTTAGTTCTCATGTCTTTGCTACTGCCAATACATCTTTTCTGCTGCTTTAGCATTTCACTATTCTTGCTGTCTCTGTGGCTTTTCTTTTTCCCAGCTTTCCCAAACCCTCTGATTTTATGGATTCCCACATGCACAAGCCCCAGGTCCCTGGGAGTGGTGAGCTGCAGCACTGTGGCCACTCATGGCAATACCTGGCCCTGGGAAGGACAAGACCTCCCAGGCATGGGACTCCTTCCAGGCAGGTCTGCCAGGACCCAGCAGGACTGAGGAGTGTCCTTTCTTTGGATGAGCTCATGGGATCCCCTCCTGAGCAGAAATTGCAGCAGAAAAAGCACCTTTGATTTTTCTGATCTATATGAATTGCCTGGGATAGCTTTACAGCAGCATGGCAAAGACATTCCAGCTCCTGCCAGTGGCATTAATTCCATCCCTGACTGCAGGGCTTCATACCACACAAGTGAGAAAAGAATAGAGAGATAAAGAATCAACTGCAGCACACAATGCTTCATCTGGGGATGGACAGCCCCAAGGATAAAGCAGCCACAGATGAGCACCTTCATCTCAGCTCTGGGGAGATAAAACTGCATGTAGAACTGAATTTCTCCCTTTCTGTTTGAGTGTAACTTTTCTGTAATGTCCCAAAAATAAAACCCCCGTATCTATGGACACTTTGTCCCTGTGAAAGTATTCATGACCTTTCCTCATTCATCCAGTTCATCTGTTCTTGCTGTGGCCAAGCTGGAACTCCACTTGCTTCCTCTAAGCAGAGCACTGCCTTCCTCTTCTGTCAAATATCAGCTGCCAGCTCTTCATTTGGGTCAAAAATGGCCAGGGACACTAGTAAATTATTGCAGAACTCCTCCACTTTCTTTTCTTGAGGGCTTCAGCCTGTGAATCTGTGGACCATGTCCTGGAGTCCCTGAAACTAAACAAAGATAGTGAGTGGTCAGGAGGCTGAAACACCCACCTCTCACCAGGAGCTGTGGGAAGAAAACCTACTTATATAGAAGAACAAATCCTGTAATCAGCCTTATTCAGCCAAATTCAGGCCCTCCTTTGACTGCAGTGTGTGAGTGAACACATTGGCTTAAATGGTCTAAAGCCCTACTCACCCCACTGCCCTGCTTGAGGATTGCCAAAAAAGTGAGTGCCCAGGAAAGAGCAGAAAAAAGAGATGTAAGAGCATATTTAGGATGTTTCCCAACAATTTTCTGAGCCTGCAGTCATTCTCAGAGATTCCCTGAAATCACTGGATGTTACTCCTTGGTATTGGCTGTTTCATGGTATATATTTTTTTTTCAATGAACTCCTGCTGCCATTTGCCATCTACTTTCTCTGACCAAGCAGTCCCAGCTAGTTTCCTGTGCTAGTGCTGCTGTCCCCATGACTCTGGGGTGCCCAGCTGCTCCATGAAGCCTGATTTGAGGGGCTGCTTTCACTGTTCCTGACCTTGCTTTAATACTGAAATTGAATCAGTTGGTTAAGCAGAGCTGTGGGTTCATGTTTCCCCCACACATCTTTTCTGAGGTGTCCAAGGATGCTGCTGAACGGGGGCTTTAGGAAAGGCCGTGCCCCATGTTGTGCAAAGTCCCTGCAAGCCTCACTGAGACATGAGCAACACTTAGGGCTTTCCCCACCCACTCCTGGCCCAGCAAGAGGCAGCTCTGTGCAGAGATAAAACGCTCAGACAAAACCTGGGACTGCTCCTGCAGGCAGAGGGACGAGGAGCCGGGGTGTTCAGAGCATGGGGGCTCCTGGGAATCAAAATGGGAAAGGGTTAGGGCAATGTAGGAACTAATAGAATTCAGTGAAGAGGCTGACACACCTCTAACGGTGTCAGAAAAGCTCCAAGAAGCACGTCTAGATGGGTGGTGACTGGGGAAAACTCTCCCCACACACAGAGAATCTCTCTGCCAAGCTTCTTCCCTGGGGATATGAAAGCAGGACCTGCAGGAGGGAAATGCTGAAAGCACAAAGGCAAAAAGTATTGGTCTGGGAGGGTCTGAAGATTATTCCTGATGTACTTTTATGCTATAAGCTCTTAAAACTCAGAGAGTGCCAGCCCTCCATGGATAACCTGTCCTAATGTGAAATTCCCTTTGCAGTTAGAAAGGATGTGTTTTTCTCCCAAATGCCTAAGAAGCTCTGTTGCTAAATGTTCAGAAGCTCTGTTGCTAAATGTTCAGATCATTCCTTTTGTCCTCCCCTGGGTAGCTATGGAGAGCCACGGAGAGCTGCCCTCTTCATAATAACCTCTTGCATATTTGAAGACCATAATCAAGATCCCAGTTCTCTTTTCTAGTCAGTCAAACACTTTGTTAACTCCAAGAAGAACCACAGCTATTGTTTGCCCATATTCATTGTGCCAGATGCCCCATTCCCAGCTGGTGGGAAGGATCCCGCTTGCCCAGCCTGGAATCTTCAGGAGCCCGTGGGATGCAGGCGGAGCAGGGTGGCAGGTGCTGCCAGCAGAGCCCACAGGCACAGCCCTGAGCCTGCCACACTCTTGCTGGCACCCCTGGCAGGGGGAGTTTTGGGCCAGGAAGAGGTGGTCGATGTACAGGAGGGAAATGCCTCTGTGCTGCCCACTGACTGCACTCTCAAACTTGTCTTTTTAACTTTTTCAGGTGCCATCATCCACTGCCTCTGTGCAGGAATTGCTTTCTGAGCCATCTGCCTCTGGAAAACAAGTAATACTGAGTGGGAGCACAGAGTTTTCCAGCCCAGCTGAGTCTCTAGAGGAAGAGGCTCCCTTAATTACTTGAAATCCATCACTGTTCTTTGCTGGAGGTGTCACCTTGCTCTAGCATGAAAAAAACACGAGGCACATCAGATTTCCCCTCTCCACAGCACTGCTGTGTCAGCCCAGCCTTAGGAGCAGCCTTGGTGCTGGCTCTCCAGGTGAGAGAAAAGACTCTGGGGACCCCACAACCAAACCACACTTGCACCAACATTCTCTAAAACATTTAATGCTGGATTAAGTAGGAGATACGATGGGGGGTAACTTGGTGGGACACGAAGCAAGGTCTGCGGGGCTAAGTATACCTCACTTAGTCAACCTTACCTTGCCTAATACTGGCTTTAGGCTGTTAGGAACTTCATCTTAGACAGAGATGGATGTGACCAGCCCGGCCCGGAGCCGCTGCCATTCAGCATTGCAGCATCCCCACCTTGTGGTGCGCGCCGGAGCCTCTGCAGGGCTGCGGGGACACCCGGGCCCGGCTGCACTGCGACAGACACAAGCGTGTGCTCGGCCTCTTCGTCTCCAGGGGCGCTAAGAGGTATGGCAAATTCCTGGATCGATGGGGAAAGGTTTCTTTGAGATTTTTTCTCAGTGTGTGTGATGTTGCTTAAATCTTTCCTTCTGGAAAGATGAAACCTCTAGTTCAGATACCTAAATATCTACCATGACAATTCAAAATATCACTATAGATTTCACAGAGGTGTTACACAGCTAGCCAGTACCTGCTCCTTGGCTGCTTATGCAAGAAAGGGTCTCAGAGGTGATGTGGGCTTTACTGAGAGCATATTTTGCAAGCAAAAGAAATGTAGACATTTGTGAATCCTCAGTTAGTGCTGTGAGTAGATACTGGTCTTCAGGAAAAAAAAAGGTATTTCTAAATCACAGTGGTTACCAATTGGCTCTGTGAAATCATCCATCATCTGTAGTAAGGTGAAACTGTAGTAAGTTGTTCCTGGAGAGGTGGTGGATGTCCCATACCTGGAAACATTCAAGGTTAAGTTGGACTGGGCTCTGAGCAATCTGATCTAGTTGAAGATGTCCCTGCTCATTGCAGGGGTGTTGGACTAGATGGCCTTTAAAAGGTCCTTTCCAACTCAAATTGTTCTGTGATTCTATGATCTCTTTTTTGGGGTAACAACTTGACTTTTTTGTCAAAGACCTGGATATTCTTCAGTCTCTGAGAGCCCCTGTACAAGGATAACTTGAATCCAGCCTCTTCATTCCCAGGTCCAATGCTGTGACTTCCCTGGCACGTGCCCCATGACCAATGGGACAGAAAATGCTCAGCACCTCCCTCAGAGGGGGAAACTGGGCAGGGTGGAAGCAGGGATGGAAGCACAGCATCCTCCTGCCCTGTGTTATGGTGAAGCAACTTCAGTCCTTTTTTCTTTGAGAAGAGGTGACACAATATGTATCTGTAGAAATAAAATACTTCTGCACACACTGTCTATAACAGACCGAGGCAGATGCTTGGTACCGCCAGGGCTGCATTTTCTACAGCGCTCTGCAGCACTCTCCAAGCAAGAACAACAATTTGTAAAAGTATGACTTTTGCAAAAGGGTGACTTTGACTAGCTCAGAATCTCTTTTCTCCTGTGCTTCTTCCTCGTGTGCCAAGGAGTGAAGACTATTCACATCTGCTGACCGGAGGAGCTGATGGCTGGAAGGAGCAGGAGGCGACCTCCTCCCTCCAAAGGGATGATGATCCGCAGGGTCTCTCTTAAAAAGCTTTTCTCCAGGCTCGCTAACTTTGCAACCTGCTGATGAGTTAATGTGAAACAGAGCCCTGGAAAATGCCGGGAGCGAGAGCAGCAGAGCGTCCCGGGGGTGTGGGGTGGATAAATCACGGCCGGGAGGGCAGAGCCGGGCTGCGGAGCCACAAAGGCTGAGCCCGCTCCGAGCGCCCGGCCCGGGGCTGCCTGACACAGCTCTGCCTTACGAGCCCGCTCTTCAAAGCATTCCTGGCTTTACTGTCGAACGCACCAAATGTCTCCCACAGCTGTTTAGTTGGTTTGTGAGCCTTGTTAAGTGCCGGGTTTATCATAGCTTTCCCAAGGAATGCGTGCTCCCAACAAGTAGCTGAAAGATATTATCTGGTTCAGCCAGCTGAGGAGCTCAGGCTCCTTGGAGACCAGCTAAGGGTGTACAACTAATTTCTTTGCCGGGCAGTTGATACGTTTAATTGAACCTGAGTGTTCTTTTGGTCTATATTCTGCTGAGAAGACAGTGTGGGGAGAGGGTCTCAGCATCATCACCCTCAGAATGGTGGAAAAGCACCAAGTATTGCTTGGGAAGTTATTCAGGTAGTCATAGCTTTTCAAACATGCAGCCTTTAATCAGTATGTTTATACTTTTACTACCATAAAGAAATAGCCACCCCCTAAGTCTTGTCCACCTGCACCTTGCATCCTCCCCACAGTATAAGCCAGAAAAATATTCCTTCAGTGGCCAAGGCTGCATCCATACCAGGATTGCTTTTCCCATCAGAGCAGTGATCCAGCCATGCTCACCCTTGCAGGTCAAGGCAAATGGTCTGCAGCCCACTCTTGGATTTGTACCCTAGCACGCTTCCCTGTGGATTAAACCTTGCCCAAGCTACTGGATATTAAAGTTCCCTCAACAGCATTAAGCAACTCTAAGCTTTCTTTGAAGTTCACTTTAAACATCTCTCAAAGCCATAATGGGTAATGTGAAGGTGAGATATATAATGGCCACAATAACCTTATAAAGCACACAGAGGGACTGCCAAAGCACTCGAGCTTTGTGGAGCACCAAGCTCTGAGTAAATGGACTCAAGGGCCTGCCTCTCTCATTTGCTTGTTCAGCTGATTGATGCCACCATAAGCTCCCCATCTGCAAGCTCTGTGGGCTCCTCCTGAGCTGGTTCTGTCCATGACATCCAGTTAATATTATTAATTATTGTCTCTCTCTCCGTGGAGAGCAGTGCTCTCCGAGTCACACCGAGGAGAGCCCTTCCCTCACTGGCAGCACATGGGCACAAGCAGAGAAAAGCAGGGAAGAGAAGTATTTGGGAGAAATTTGTCAAAATGGGGTTTCCCATACTTTTTCAACTGATAGGAAGAGGCTTGCAGAAAAGTGCTATGTGCCCTAGGATGGAGGATAGAGGACAGAAACCAAGCAGTGGTTTAAAATCCTTCACTGGAGGATGATAAAATTACAGTATACAATGAAGATGCAGAAAAGTACCAACTATAAACTAGGAAATCCTGCAAAACAGATCATGAGACAAAAAATAACTCTGCTTTGAAAGTGATGCTGCAAAGTATAGATTGTACAGCACACTGCAAATTGCAGTGCTGCCTTCATGTTTCTGACATGAAATTCAGATTCAGCGACATAGATTTGCATAAACTACATAAACTGAAGCAAACTGAAGATAGCCTGAAGAACTGGATGGCAATCCAAACTAAGGCCATACTGAACTCCAGCTGAAAGGAGATAGTGTGGGAGTTCAAGGGGCAGGGACACACACTTGATTTTCAGCAAAATTCAAAGAAAAAAAATGCTTTAAATATGTAGATATTGCAAAATATATTCTCTGATCATGCTTTTTCTCATTTCTCCTTGGTGTGAGCGTTGGTGGATGGCAAAGAGCCACCAGTTCAGGGAAGATGCTGCTTTGGTGGCAGTGTCGGGCTGGGCATGGCCCCCAGCCAGACCCTGTGCCCAGCCCTGCCAACCCAGAGGGACATCTTCCTGAAAGAGTGGGACTGGAGGCATTATGGTGTGCCCTGGGATGGCATCATAGGCACCAAAAGTTTCTTGAGGGGTTAAAATTAATCTTTTAAGTCACAGCACGGAGCACCTTAAAGGAAAGAGGGTTGTTGCTAGGATTTTTTTTTAATGTATGGAGGAATTGAACTGGATTTGATAACTACTGCACTTTTCACATCATCCCAAAGTCTGCTAGAGTTACAGAAATATTTAGCTCTCCTTTCAGTGGTCCTAGCAAACAATTCTATTGACATTAAAATGGAACTACATTCACTGAGTCCACTCTGCTGGTCATGTCCCACACAGATCCTGTCTCTGAAACCCATGGACCAAATTCTTCCTTGGGCACAAGAATTACAGAAAGAATCACTTTGATTTGATGAGTCAAAAGTTTACCCAGCATCAGACTGGGCTGACAGTTTCATTTCAGCAAACCAAGATTATTTTGGATATCTATTAAAATGGACTGACTGGTATTCCTGCTCCCATGTAGATACACACATACCAGACAATAATCTCCTTAACAACCCACAGATGAATTCCTCAGCTTATGAATCTGCCAGAAAACACATAATTTTCCCCATCAAGGAATGTTGCTTGGCACATCTTTAATATATCACTTACACAGCCCTCAATCAACCTAAATGATTCATCTAGCAACGTGTCTGAGGCGATGCTCTCTGTGATTGAATGGTTTATCCTCACTGAAAAAGCACACACCATTCAGTCCCACGTATCAGCGATAAAAGTTATTAATAACCAGGAATTACACAGATAAGAGTCATGAGGCTGGCTTTAGCCTGGGTGACAGCAGCTGGCCCACTTGGAGCTCCATCAGTAAAAATCAGCCAGAATTTGCACCCGTGGGAAGAGATCAGAGGCTTGGACTCTCAACACCAACCCATGCATCATATTTTATGTTTGTTTTACAGTTTATCAGCCTTCAGATTAAGATTTATTAGTGTTGCCTTGCTGTTCAGTAGTTGTAACCCATGACGTGCTTGGTGCCTAGCAGTGTCTGTGACAGAGGGGCTGGTTCTCGCTGTGGACATTGCACCAAACTACAAACCCATGCAGGAAAACCACCTCAAGAGCAGAGCAGGGACAGCAGCTCTCTCTCTGTGTCCTTTTCTTACATCTGTGAGAGGCCAGGAGACATTATCATAGCTTTTTGGACCTGCTCACAGCCGTGGGTGAAGGGATCTGTGTCCTGGCCTCTCGTGGGTGTGCGAGGCTCTGCTATGGGCTTGGCCACCTCTGGGATGGAGACACTGCTGATTAGCTCAAGGACAGAGCACAGCAAGCTGTCTGAGTCAGCACAGCCAACACATTGTCCTGGGCACTTGGGAAGTCATTTTTCATCTGTGGTATCTTCTCTGCTCCAGGGCTGGATGAATTACACAAGGTTCCTTGGACACCAGACAGGCAAAGTGGGGTTAGAGCCCCATGTGATCTCAGCTGCATTTCCCAGCCCAGTGTCCTGATGTTGTGCACAGACGTGGTAACTTGGCTCCTTTCCTGCTGAAAAACATTTGTTTGGATGTTCTGAGACTCTCTCAACATTGTGGCCCCCCGCCATAGGGTGTTACATGGCTTTAGATAAGAAATCTCCATAAAACTGTAAGCAATGTGTCTTCTGCAGTAAATCTTTCTTCTTAGTCGAGACTGAAGCAGTCACATTATATTTCCTTATTTTGCAGTCCACCTGTTGCAAGGAAAGTGCCAAGAAAATTATACACCAGTGGGAAAGTATAGATAGCATAGATGGCTTGGACCCAACAAGAGTCAGTGTGACTATGGGATACACATTTAAAATCACCCTCATTTCTGAAGCTTTCTTTGTGCAATAGGAAGGGAATCCCTGGCTGGATGGAGACAAGCAATCTGCTGGCTCAGACACCGTAGCTGTGGCTGCTATGTCCCCACAGTAAGGGGGGAGGATTAACTGGGTGTTGGACAGACAGATCCTGTGCAGCGTGGCACCACAACAATCCTTGTGTGCCTGAGGCGTGAGGAACAGCCTTCCTCTCCCTGCCTGAACCTGGCTGCTCCCTCCTGTGCTCTGTGGCCATGGGTGAGGAGCTGGCTGGCAGCACTGCATGTGCCCAGGGGCACGGGGCTGCCCATGCTTGCTGGAACAAGCCACTCTGGTAGGCAAAATGATGGGCTTGTTGTCTAAACAAGAGGTTTACAAGAAGAGATCTGCTGACACTGGGTGGCTTTCTTTATCTTCTGCATAATTACTGCTAATTCATTACATTTGAAAATATTTTAAAAGCCAGCAGTCTTTGTTCACTGCAGTCTGGGAGAACTGTGCTTTCACATCACTGTCTGTGCAGTCAGCATGTGGATGGATGGGACCTACACTGTCATGGATTCAATCCTCATATTTTTTCCTACCATACCTTTTCCAAAAAAGATAACCTCTCACACCCCAGTGGGGTTAATCTCTCCTACTTCAGCTGAGAAACTGCTCCTGGAAATCTTTGCTGCAAGGGCTGGAGAGGCCCCTCCTGCCTGCAGGACACAGGGATTCAAACCATCCCCCCCAGCCATGTGCCAGCACTGTCCTCCCCCTGCTTCTCACAAAAGTGCTTTTGCTTTCTGTTTCTCTTTGTACCATTGTCATAAAATGAAATTATGAAAAAAAAACCCTAAACCCAGGAGCCAAACAACCCTGGGCTTCATTAGCTGCTGAGGTACCAGTTCTGGGTGCTGCCCTGGGAGCAAACACTCATCCTGTGTGCACACCAGGCTGGGAGGGCTCTCACACCAGTGGCAACTCTGCAGAGATCTTCTCTGCAAATCTGGTACTTAAACCCATAAGCTAACCTGAGCTCTGTGTGAGAGGCAGTCACACAGTGTTGAAAATACACTTTGAGGGCTGAAAAAAAACCAACAAACCTCACTCAGGGTGCAAACAGCAAGCAGCCTGGGAAGCAGCTTTCAGCTGTCCAGCCCTGCAGGAAGAGCAGCGCACTGGGATGTGGAGCAGCTCAGCTGTGATAGCTGGTGAGAGCCACAAGATGTCTCTGGAAACCAGCATTTGGACAAAAAATAGGCATTAATAACCCCAGAAAAGGGGCTGGGCTGTTTCCATCTGCAGTGAGCCCTGGGATATGTGCTGCTCTGAGCCTGTTCTGGGGGCAGCAGGGCAGGGACAGCCCTGTTTGCCAAAGGTCCCTCTCCAAAACAGTTTACTCCAGGTGACAGTTTGGCCCATGAGGTTGCACACATGGCACTTCCTTAATGCATGGATGAGAACTGTGGATCTGTGAATCACTGTTGGATCAAAAACCATATTGACTTCTGAAGTCGTGGGACAAACAGCAAAGAGTGCACATTGGAAACCAGATTAAAGAATTATCACAGTGCAGCAGAAAACAGGAAAAATGGGGACAGTCCTCTCTGGGAGCCCTTCTGCCACCTGTTTCTTGCACACCAGAGCAGTGTCTGCACAGCTTTGGGTCCCTTGCAGCAGAGCCTGCAGCTGATGGGATCCCAGCACTGGCTGTCTCAGCCCAGAGCAGCGATGAATAATCCCTTCCTCCCTTAGGGCCCTGCTTCTGCTGCAGGTCACTCCGCAGAGAGCTAAAGCAGACACTTTCAGCTCCTGAGATGTTTCCTGTAGGCAGCATTGGCCTGGCTTCACAACCTCCAAACTTGCCAGCTCCTGTGGGGTTTCACTACCTGCGCCGTCAGCCCCAGGGATTGATGAGCACAGACAAAACCCCACCGTGGCACACCCACAGACAGACATGATGGGAATGAACTCCCTGTCTCTGACACAGGGAAAAATCCTGTTGAACGTGACTCAGAGCTCAGCAGAATGCCTGCAGGTTCTGATCCTGCATCCCTGTCAGTCACTCAGGGAACTCCTCTCCCTTTCACCAGCTCCTCTTGGCTTCCCAGTCAACAGCTATAGAATTGCAGGGTGGAAAAGGCCCATATAAGTGTAAAGTTGTTATTAAGAAATAGGCAAAGCACAGTAACCAGTGACTCACAAAGTTTAATGTGAGAAAACAAAGCTATCCTTCAATGGACCACATAGAGAGACAGCAATTATTGTAAACTGGAAAACCTTTTTAACATCCAACTAAAAATGTGTGGCAAATAAAATCCATTGCCCACCAGGCTCAGTGATTATAAGTATCATTTGTTTTAGGATTTGTTTTCCCTCTTACAAATCATAAGACAGTCATTTAAACTAATAACAAGTGAGTTATAGGGATAATGGGATTTTTAATGAGCTGTTTCTGGTTGGGGCTGCCTTTGCAGAAACTCATCCACTGCATTGCAAATGCCAGTATTTAGCACTGAGGGATGTGGTGAAAAGTCCATTAGTCTAAATCTGCTTTAACTGGAGGACCAAACTTTGTTCTTGCAGTCTCCCAGGACTGTACTATCATTGTGTCACTTTATTCGAGGCACACACATTTGGACAGAAGAGAATGAGAAAAAAAAAAGATATAGTCAATATCTCTGGCATCATTAGATGAAGAAGAAAAAAAATTAAAGATGATGCTGATAAAGCCTTCCCCTTCTTAGTACAGAGTAGGAACTTGGAATTGTCCTTGCTAATACACTTGTGTAGTATTTAGACAATTTAAATCTGTTATTGTGGAAGATCACTAAGGTTTAATGGGATGTTTCTTGATGACATTTAGCTTGCCTTCTACCTCCTGGTTTGTCTGAGATGACTGCTTTTTTTGGTCAGAAAGTACCAATTTCCCTCCAAAGCATGCTGTAACTCAGAAGCAGAAGACCTGCTCCTGAATTGCTACCCATGCAAAAAAAAATGCTTGCCCCAAAGGACCAAAATCCCACAGCACATTTAATTTCCTGCATTAAAAAAAAAGCTGTGGTCCTTCATTTGGGATCTGTGTCTCCCATGATGTCTGGGCTGAGGCCTCAGGCGACTGAAGGATGTTGTGTATCCAGCTAAAGGAACCCACCCCAGCCCACAGCCACCCTTCCCACAGCCACGGCTTTGTGCAAAATGACAGAGAGGGTAAAACGGCGAACGCCAAATCTCCTGAGTGAAAAGGAATTAGTAAAACCCCATATTCATGAAATATTGAGAGCTAATTATATGTGCATCGGAAACCTCTGGGGGAAGGGAGATGGAGGCCTTTCATTAGACGGTAACTGGAACTTTTTCATCATTTGTCTAGCTCAGGAATGTGAGGCTGCTGTCTGGAGAGGGATGTGGGATTTGACTGCAGGGCTGGGTGTGCAGGTGAAGTGCCATGCTAGCGAGTGTTTCTATTGTGCTCTGGCACATCCTGGAAAAGGCTCTTGGCTGCAGCAGGTCGGCGGGGCTGGGTGCTCCAACATCTCCGTGCTCCCGCACGACCCCTTCACTACGATGAACTGTGAGGAATTGTTCCCAAATGATATTTTCTTCCTCTCACACAGCCCCCAAAGTCCAGAGTCCCATCCCTCCCTTGAAATCTGGTCCATGGTTTTTCCTAGTGGGTGGAAAAACCAGTCTACACCAGGCTGTCTCCAGAAAGTTCAATTTCCTTGCTTTTGACTTGCCCTCTGCTTTTGCAGCCGAAACGAATGGCAGCTTATTGCCACTGCACCATCGGCCAAATTCAGGACCAAGACCAGAAGCGGTGAAGACGAGGGCAGGTTTTGGTGGTGGAGCCCGAGGGAGGCTCGCAAAGGCAATCCCGCTGCGTGCCCGGCAGCGCGGGCGGGGGATGCAAAGTGTAAAAGTGGGCAAATTTCCCTCTCGAAGTTCTGCGGTCACTTTAGCCACAAGGATGCTCGGGGAAACCCATCCCGGATCCCTGCTTTCTGCTCCTTCTCCCTGCTGCCAGACCCCTGGCCGCACCCGCGGCCCTTCTCCTGCTGCCGGATTTATCTTCCCCTCGTGATCTCCTGGCGATGCCCACGCAGGGCAGCAGTCCCGGGGAGCGCCGGACCCGCCGCTGCTGCGGGCCGTGCCCGGGGCCCCGCGGAGCCCCCGCACCCGCGGAGCCGCTCGCGTTCGGAGGCGGCGGCGCGCCCCGGCCCTCGGCACATAAATCAGCATTAAACCCATTCCCCCCTCTGATCCCCGGTGCCACCATCTATTACTCCCCCAGTGCGTTTTCTATCACCTTTTGTTAGAATTACACAGCCGGAAACTTAATTTACCCCGAGCTTTAAAGACAAATAAACCCCGCAGGCCGGTGGCCCAGCGATATGCCTGTTTACTCGCGCGATCCGCAGATTATTATGAATTGTTGTGGTTTTCAAGCTGCTGGTGGTTTAAATACCTTCTCGGCTACTCTTCCTGGCTGGGGAGAAAAAAAATTAAACAAAAATTCACCCACTCTTCCCGAGCAAGGGCCAAGGAGCAGGAGACCATCTCACTTGCGCTGGGATTTACTTTTTTTATTTTTATTATTATTATTATTATTATTATTATTATTATTGAAATTTGGAGCGAGCGAGGTTTTCAATTGCTGAAATAATTGCTTGGGAGAAAGGTTGCTTAATCTGTTCATACATTATTGACTCGGGCTCCAATATTTGGCTTGCTGCTTTTTATCGCCAGAAGATCACGTACGAGAGTCTTTTGCATAACAATTTTTAAAGAGGACACATCCTTATATCAAAAGTGGACGTGACTTGAATTTTGCCTGCGTTTGTCCCTAAAATGACCCAATTCCGGTTACTGCCACTGGGCAGCAGTAACATCATTTCTCCAGGCAATAGACTTATTCTGCTTCACTCTCTGCCCCTTTCCCTGTCCCCCACCCCCAAGCCAACACGTACTTTTAAAGCTGATTATTTTGTCTTACTGCATTTTAGCACTACACACACTGTTTTCTCTCCCTGGGAACGGATGAGCAGAGAGGAGCGAGCCCAGCTCGTAGGAGCCACACGGATAATTAAAGCCGAAAGTTCCCAGGCAAGGCAGAAATAGTGCCTTCAACGAAATTTCGCTGTGAGCCGCCGCAGAGAGAGCCCAGCGCCGGTGTCAGCGCCTCCAGCCACCTCCTCGAACATCATTTCCCCGATGAGGATCAAAAGAGCCCCCCTCTCCCCCGCTTTTTCCAATCGAAATGGTGCTGCTTCCCAGCCACACTGGTCAAGTTAGTTCCGGAACAAAGGATGACAAAAACACAAAGGATCCTCTTCCCCCCCCCACCCTTTCTCCCCTTCTCAACCTCCCCGGTGCCCGCACACCGGCCCGGGGCAGGCCCGGGCCCTCCCTCCGGTGTCGCCTCCAGGGCCCGGGGCCCGTCCCGCAGCCACGGCCCGGCCCTGGGGGTGCGAAGGGGCAGAACGGGGAGAGAAATATTGTGGAGAGGGGCACGGGGCTCGGTTCCTCCCCAAAGCACCGACGGGCAGAGAGCCCTGAGCTGCCTGCCGACCGGAAGGGGAGAATTGGTGACATCCATGTCCCCCGACACCAGTGCTGTCGTTTGGACCTCGGGGTAAAAAACCTAAAGAGCACCAGATCTTTGCGGGAGAACCCCGGCTATCCCTGCAGGCGGGCGCTTGGGGAGGGCTGTGCACCTGAGAGCCGAGGAGAGGACTCCGTGCGGGACCATTCCTCCACGGCAAGAGTTGAGCAAACTTTCCACGGCGGCGAACCCTTCGCTCCCGGGCAGGGCACGGGAGCGGGGCTGGCAGGAGGAGCCCCTCGGGGCGGCCCTCGGGCAGAGGGGCAAGCCGGGGAGTACTGGTGGAGGAAGGAGGTGCCCGTGTGCGGTCTCTGAGCGAACAGCTACAGCCATTTGCACACGCGTGTGTGCGGGGCGATTTTCCCCCAGACGCCCGCTGCACGCGCGTTCAGCTGCACAAATGCACCCGCAAACCCCCGCAGGCAAATACCGAGAGTGCAGAAGGGTGGGAGACACGGCGGGGCTGCGTGGACCTGGAGGCAGACAGCCCCTGCCCTACAGCCATGGGTGGGCGCCAGTCCCGCGTGTGCCCCTTTGTCACCCAAATCTCCCGAATTCCGTGAAGGGAAAAGCTTTACTCCCACGAAGAGGCAGCCCTGCACCCACTAGAGCTGGGAAAGGTCTCGGGGGGGTCGTTCCCAGCGCGGGGACCCGGCACCCTGATCGGGCAGGGAGCGCCCCTGACCCGGCAGAGCCGCCCCGGGCCCGGCCCCGGCCCCGCCGCCTCCCGCGGGCTCGGGCGGCGAAAGTTTCCCCGTCTCTTCCCGGGGCTCCACGGCTGCCGGAGCCGAGAGGGAAGCAGGGCGAGACATAGGTGGGAAGAGCTGGAGGAAATTGAAAACATATTTTAAAATGTAAACGGGTCCGAGCCGGCCCGAGCGGGCGTGCCGGTGACTAAGAGCGCGGCGGGACCGGGACCGGGACCGGGACCGGCCCGGCACTGCAGAGGCGGCTGCGGACCCCGCACCCTCCACGGAACTTTCAGCCCCTGTTGGTAACGTCTTTGGCGAAGGGACAGGGGTATCTGTCCCGAAGTGGAGTAAAGCAGCGCTCAGAAACATCCACAGTAACTGAAACCAGATTGTCAGGGAGCAGCCGGGGCCGGAGGCAGCCGCCGGAGCCGCTCGCCGGGCAGAGGATGCGGCTGCCCTCCGCCGGTGCTCCCCCGGCCGGCTGCCGAGGAGCATCTCCGGGAGCTGGGACCCTGAAAGACAGCCGATCCAGGTGACTTGTGCAGCTCGCAGCGAGGTAGGGTGGGCTGCAAATGTGGGTGGGAGGCGGGAGGGGGCTTGGGAAGCAAATGGGAAAGGGTTTGCAGCCAGGCCACTGGAAAGCAGCGAGTTTTCTTTTTTCTTTTCTTTTCTTTTCTTTTCTTTTCTTTTCTTTTCTTTTCTTTTCTTTTCTTTTCTTTTCTTTTCTTTTCTTTTCTTTTCTTTTCTTTTCTTTTCTTTTTTTTTTTTTTTTTCTTCTTTCTATATTTTCCTTTCTTTTCTCTTTTCTTTTTCTTTTTTTTCTTCTTTCTATATTTTCATTTCAATTTCTTCCTTTTTCTTTTCTTTTTTTTTTTTCTTTTTTCCTTTTCTTTTCTTTCCTTTTCTTTTCTTTTCTTTATTTTCTTTTTCCCTTTCTCTTTTTTTTCTTTTTTTCCTTTTATTTCCTTTTTTTTTTTCCCTTTCTTCTTCTTTTCTTAATTTTCTCTTCTTTATTTTCGTTTTTCCCCTTCTTATTTTTTTCTTCCTTTTTTTTCCTTTTCTTCTTCTTTCTTTTCTTTTTCTTTTCTTTTTCTTTTCTGTTTTTCTTTTTTTTTCTTTTCTTTTCTTTTCTTTTCTTTTCTTTTCTTTTCTTTTCTTTTCTTTTCTTTTCTTTTCTTTTCTTTTCTTTTCTTTTCTTTTCTTTTCTTTTATTTTCTTTTCTTTTCTTTTCTTTTCTTTTCTTTTATTTTCTTCCCTTTTCTTTTCCTTTCTTTTCCTTTTCTATATTTTTGTTTGATTTTTTCCCTTTTCCTGATATTTTTTCTTTTTTCCCTTTTTCTTTTCACCTTCATTTCCCCTTTTTCTTTCCTCTTTTGTCTTGTCTTTTCGTTCTTTTTTTTTTTCCCCTTTTTATTTTCTTGTAGGAAAAGAACCAAACCAATAGTATCTCTAAGAATAACAAAGATAATTTTCTCCCCTCAGAAACTTCTGCTGGGTGTTTTCGCCTCCATCCCACTTGGGAAGGGAGGACACACAATGAAGTAAATAAAATTAAATCTTTACTCCATTTCCCCGTGACTCGAGAGCCGGGCTGCTTTGCTGGGGTGGGGGTGGTCCTGGGTGGTAATTGATTCATAACCCCGCACCAGGACACCGGGGCACAACACCCGCGGCTCCCCGGGAGCATCTCGGGGGAGCGGGGCGGCCGCGCCGCCCGCCCGGGCCGGGTGCGGGTGCGGGGCTGCAGCTCCGGCCGCCCGCGCCGAGCGCTCCCGCAGCCCGGCCCTCCTTCCCACAAAAACCATCCCTCCCTCTCTCCCCACTCCCCGCGCTGCTACCAGGAGAGATTTTGGCTCTCAGACACGTAAACCTGTGCCCCGAAAAAAGTTTCGAGCGGAGCTGCCTGCAATACCTATTTACCAACGAATTACACCGCTATTATTGCTTTCAATGAAGACTGAATCCCCAAGCGATAATTGAATTAGTCTATTGAAGAGACTGTCAGGTACAATGACGTGGTATATCCCGCGCCTTTCCCAGGGTCTATAGGCTTTGGGGACCCGGAATGTATAGTCTGACCTTACAGCTCATAATAATAATGCTGCACTTGTAGCAGAAATCTATTCGTATTCACTTTTAACAAAACCTCTGGTCAGCCAGTCCCTGTAGGAAGGATGAAATCTATTGTATTAGAACAACTCATTTATGTCCTTCAGCAAAGGCCCCAATGAGATCTGATCTA